>OY992530.1:53957508-54521199 GCA_963921185.1 Dasysyrphus tricinctus | reverse complement strand
TGCAACATGCAACATGCAACATGCAACATGCAACATGCAACATGCAACATGCAACATGCAACATGCAACATGCAACATGCAACATGCAACATGCAACATGCAACATGCAACATGCAACATCAACATGCAACATGCAACATGCAACATGCAACATGCAACATGCAACATGCAACATGCAACATGCAACATGCAACATGCAACATGCAACATGCAACATGCAACATGCAACATGCAACATGCAACATGCAACATGCAACATGCAACATGCAACATGCAACATGCAACATGCAACATGCAACATGCAACATGCAACATGCAACATGCAACATGCAACATGCAACATGCAACATGCAACATGCAACATGCAACATGCAACATGCAACATGCAACATGCAACATGCAACATGCAACATGCAACTTTCACATGCAACTTGCACACGCAACTTGCACATGCAACTTACACATGCATATTGCACATGCAACTTGCACATGCAACTTGCACATGCAACTTGCACATGCAACTTGCACATGCAACTTGCACATGCAACTTGCACATGCAACTTGCACATGCAACTTGCAACCTTTTATAGGATGGATGAAACATGCAACATGCACATGCAACATGCACATGCAACTTGCACATGCAACTTGCACATTCAACTTGCACATGCAACAGCACATGCAACTTGCACATGCAACATGCACATGCAACTTACACATGAAAATTGCACATGCAACTTGCACAAGCAACTTGCACATGCAACTTGCACATGCAACTTGCACATGCAACTTGCAAATGCAACTTGCACATGCAACTTGCACATGCAACTTGCACATGCAACTTGCACGTGCAACTTGCACATGCAACTTGCACATGCAACTTGCACATGCAACTTGCACATGCAACTTGCACATGCAACTTGCACATGCAACTTGCACATGCAACTTGCACATGCAACTTGCACATGCAACATGCACATGCAACATGCAAATGCAACATGCACATGCAACATGCAACATTCATATGAAAGATGAAACATGCAACATGCACATGCAACTTGCACATGCAACTTGCACATGCAACATCCACATGCAACTTGCAAATGTGACTTGCACATGCAACTTGCACATGCAACTTGCACATGCAACTTGCACATGGAACTTGCACATGCAACTTGCACATGCAACTTGCACATGCAACTTTCACATGCAACTTGCACATGCAACTTTCACATGCAACTTGCATATGCAACTTGCACATGCAACTCGCACATGCAACTTGCACATGCAACTTGCACATACAACTTGCACATGCAACTTGCACATGCAACTTGCACATGCAACTTACACATGCAACTTGCACATGCAACTCGCACATGCAACTCACACATGCAACTTGCACATGCAACATACCTATGCAACTTGCACATGCAACTTGCACATGCAACATGCACATGCAACTTGCACATGCAACTTGCACATGCAACTTGCACATACAACTTGCACATGCAACTTGCACATGCAACTTGCACATGCAACTTGCACATACAACTTGCACATGCAACTTGCACATGCAACTTGCACATGCAACTTGCACATGCAACTTGCACATGCAACTTGCACATGCAACATGCGCATGCAACTTGCACGTGCAACTTGCACATGCAACTGGCACATGCAACTTGCACATGCAACTTGCACATGCAACTTGCACAAGCAACTTGCACATGCAACTTGCACATGCAACATGCACTTGCAACCTGCACATGCAACTTGCACATAAAACTTGCACATACAACTTTTACATGTACTTGCACATGCATGTTGTAAATGCAACCTGCACATGCAATTTGCACATGTAACTTGCACATGCAACTTGCACATGCAACTTTTACATGTACTTGCACATGCAACTTGTACATGCAACTTGCACATGCAACTTGCACATGCAACTTGCACATGCAACTTGCACATGCAACATGCACATGCAACATGCAAATGCAACATGCACATGCAACATGCAACATTCATATGAGAGATGAAACATGCAACATGCACATGCAACTTGCACATGCAACTTGCACATGCAACATCTACATGCAACTTGCAAATGTAACTTGCATATGCAACTTGCATATGCAACTTGCACATGGAACTTGCACATGGAACTTGCACATGCGACTTGCACATGCAACTTGCACATGCAACTTTCACATGCAACTTGCATATGCAACTTGCACATGCAACTTGCACATGCAACTCGCACATGCAACTCACACATGCAACTTGCACATGCAACATGCACATGCAACTTGCACATGCAACTTGCACATGCAACTTGCACATGCAACTTGCACATGCAACTAGCACATGCAACTTGCACATACAACTTGCACATGCAACTTGCACATGCAACTTGCACATGCAACTTGCACATGCAACTTGCACATGCAACATGCACATGCAACTTGCACGTGCAACTTGCACATGCAACTTGCACACGCAACATGCACATGCAACATGCACATGCAACATGCGCATGCAACTTGTACATGGAGCTTGCACATGCAACTTGCACATGCAACTTGCACATGCAACTTGCACATGCAACTTGCACATGCAACTTGCACATGCAACTTGCACATGCAACTTGCACATGCGACTTGCACATGCAACTTGCACATGCAACTTGCGCATGCAAATTGCACATGCAACTTGCACAAGCAACTTGCACATGCAACTTGCACATGCAACTTGCACATGCAATTTGCACATGCAACTTGCAGATGCAACTTGCACATGCAACTTGCACATGCAATTGCACATGCAACTTGCACATGCAACCTGCAAATGCAACTTGCACATGCAACTTGCACATGCAACTTGCACATGCAACTTGCACGTGCAACTTGCACATGCAACTTGCACATGCAACTTGCACATGCAACTTGCACATGCAACTTGCACATGCAACTTGCACATGCAACTTGCACCAGCAACATGCACATGCAACATGCAAATGCAACATGCACATGCAACATGCAATATTCATATGAAAGATGAAACATGCAACATGCACATGCAACTTGCACATGCAACTTGCACATGCAACATCCACATGCAACTTGCAAATGTAACTTGCACATGCAACTTGCACATGCAACTTGCACATGCAACTTAAACATGGAACTTGCACATGCAACTTGCACATGCAACATCCACATGCAACTTGCAAATGTAACTTGCACATGCAACTTGCACATGCAACTTGCACATGCAACTTGCACATGCAACTTGCACATGCAACTTGCACATGCAACTTGCACATGGAACTTTCACATGCAACTTGCACATGCAACTTGCACATGCAACTTACACATGCAACTTGCACATGCAACTCGCACATGCAACTCACACATGCAACATGCACATGCAACTTGCACATGCAACTTGCACATGCAACATCCACATGCAACTTGCAAATGTAACTTGCACATGCAACTTGCACATGCAACTTGCAAATGTAACTTGCACATGCAACTTGCACATGCAACTTGCACATGCAACTTGCACATGGAACTTGCACATGCAACTTGCACATGCAACTTTCACATGCAACTTGCACATGCAACTTGCACATGCAACTCGCACATGCAACTCACACATGCAACTTGCACATGCAACATGCACATGCAACTTGCACATGCAACTTGCACATGCAATTTGCACATGCAACTTGCACATGCAACTTGCACATGCAACTGGCACATGCAAAACTTGCACATGCAACTTGCACATACAACTTGCACATGCAACTTGCACATGCAACTTGCACATGCAACTTGCACATGCAACTTGCACATGCAACTTGCACATGCAACTTGCACATGCAACTTGCACATGCAACTTGCACATGCAACTTGCACATGCAACTTGCACATGCAACATGCACATGCCACTTGCACGTGCAACTCGCACATGCAACTTGCACACGCAACATGCACATGCAACATGCACATGCAACATGCGCATGCAACTTGCACGTGCAACTTGCACATGCAACTGGCACATGCAACTTGCACATGCAACTTGCACATGCAACTTGCACAAGCAACTTGCACATGCAACTTGCACATGCAACATGCACATGCAACATGCGCCTGCAACTTGCACGTGCAACTTGCACATGCAACTGGCACATGCAACTTGCACATGCAACTTGCACATGCAACTTGCACAAGCAACTTGCACATGCAACTTGCACATGCAACATGCACATGCAACCTGCACATGCAACTTGCACATAAATCTTGCACATACAACTTTTACATGTACTTGCACATGCATGTTGTAAATGCAACCTGCACATGCAATTTGCACATGCAACTTGCACATGCAACTTGCACATGCAACTTGCACATGCAACTTGCACATACAACTTTTACATGTACTTGCACATGCAACTTGTACATGCAACTTTCACATGCAACTTGCACATGCAACTTGCACATGCAACTTGCACATGCAACATGCACATGCAACATGCAAATGCAATATGCACATGCAACATGCAACATTCATATGAAAGATGAAACATGCAACATGCACATGCAACTTGCACATGCATTTTGCACATGCAACATCTACATGCAACTTGAAAATGTAACTTGCATATGCAACTTGCATATGCAACTTGCACATGGAACTTGCACATGGAACTTGCACATGCGACTTGCACATGCAACTTGCACATGCAACTTTCACATGCAACTTGCACATGCAACTTGCACATGCAACTCGCACATGCAACTCACACATGCAACTTGCACATGCAACATGCACATGCAACTTGCACATGGAATTTGCACATGTAACTTGCACATGCAACTTGCACATGCAACTAGCACATGCAACTTGCACATACAACTTGCACATGCAACTTGCACATGCAACTTGCACATGCAACTTGCACATGCAACTTGCACATGCAACATGCATATGCAACTTGCACGTGCAACTTGCACATGCAACTTGCACACGCAACATGCACATGCAACATGCACATGCAACATGCGCATGCAACTTGTACATGCAACTTGCACATGCAACTTGCACATGCAACTTGCACATGCAACTTGCACATGCAACTTGCACATGCAACTTGCACATGCAACTTGCACATGCAACTTGCACATGCAACTTGCACATGCAACTTGCACATGCAACTTGCACATGCGACTTGCACATGCAACTTGCACATGCAACTTGCGCAGGCAACTTGCACATGCAACATTTACATGCAACTGGCACGTGCAATATGCGCATGCAACTTGCACATGCAACTTGTGCGCATGCAACTTGCACATGCAACTTGCACATGCAACTTGAACATGCAACTTGCACATGCAAATTGCACGTGCAACATGCAACATTCATATGAAAGATGAAACATGCAACATGCACATGCAACTTGCACATGCAACTTGCACATGCAACATCTACATGCAACTTGCAAATATAACTTGCATATGCAACTTGCATATGCAACTTGCACATGGAACTTGCACATGGAACTTGCACATGCGACTTGCACATGCAACTTGCACATGCAACTTTCACATGCAACTTGCACATGCAACTTGCACATGCAACTTGCACATGCAACTCGCACATGCAACTCACACATGCAACTTGCACATGCAACATGCACATGCAACTTGCACATGGAACTTGCACATGCGACTTGCACATGCAACTTGCACATGCAACTTGCGCAGGCAACTAGCACATGCAACATTTACATGCAACTGGCACATGCAATATGCGCATGCAACTTCCACATGCAACTTGCACATGCAACTTGAACATGCAACTTGCACATGCAACTTGCACATGCAACTTGCACATGCAACTTGCACATGCGACTTGCACATGCAACTTGCACATGCAACTAGCACATGCAACTCGCACATGCAACTCACACATGCAACTTGCACATGCAACATGCATATGCAACATGCACATGCAACATGCGCATGCAACTTGTACATGGAGCTTGCACATGCAACTTGCACATGCAACTTGCACATGCAACTTGCACATGCAACTTGCACATGCAACTTGCACATGCAACTTTCACATGCAACTTGCACATGCAACTTGCACATGCAACTTGCACATGCGACTTGCACATGCAACATGCAACATGCAACATGCAACATGCAACATGCAACATGCAACATGCAACATGCAACATGCAACATGCAACATGCAACATGCAACATGCAACATGCAACATGCAACATGCAACATGCAACATGCAACATGCAACATGCAACATGCAACATGCAACATGCAACATGCAACATGCAACATGCAACATGCAACATGCAACATGCAACATGCAACATGCAACATGCAACATGCAACATGCAACATGCAACATGCAACATGCAACATGCAACATGCAACATGCAACATGCAACATGCAACATGCAACATGCAACATGCAACATGCAACATGCAACATGCAACATGCAACATGCAACATGCAACATGCAACATGCAACATGCAACATGCAACATGCAACATGCAACATGCAACATGCAACATGCAACATGCAACATGCAACATGCAACATGCAACATGCAACATGCAACATGCAACATGCAACATGCAACATGCAACATGCAACATGCAACATGCAACATGCAACATGCAACATGCAACATGCAACATGCAACATGCAACATGCAACATGCAACATGCAACATGCAACATGCAACATGCAACATGCAACATGCAACATGCAACATGCAACATGCAACATGCAACATGCAACATGCAACATGCAACATGCAACATGCAACATGCAACATGCAACATGCAACATGCAACATGCAACATGCAACATGCAACATGCAACATGCAACATGCAACATGCAACATGCAACATGCAACATGCAACATGCAACATGCAACATGCAACATGCAACATGCAACATGCAACATGCAACATGCAACATGCAACATGCAACATGCAACATGCAACATGCAACATGCAACATGCAACATGCAACATGCAACATGCAACATGCAACATGCAACATGCAACATGCAACATGCAACATGCAACATGCAACATGCAACATGCAACATGCAACATGCAACATGCAACATGCAACATGCAACATGCAACATGCAACATGCAACATGCAACATGCAACATGCAACATGCAACATGCAACATGCAACATGCAACATGCAACATGCAACATGCAACATGCAACATGCAACATGCAACATGCAACATGCAACATGCAACATGCAACATGCAACATGCAACATGCAACATGCAACATGCAACATGCAACATGCAACATGCAACATGCAACATGCAACATGCAACATGCAACATGCAACATGCAACATGCAACATGCAACATGCAACATGCAACATGCAACATGCAACATGCAACATGCAACATGCAACATGCAACATGCAACATGCAACATGCAACATGCAACATGCAACATGCAACATGCAACATGCAACATGCAACATGCAACATGCAACATGCAACATGCAACATGCAACATGCAACATGCAACATGCAACATGCAACATGCAACATGCAACATGCAACATGCAACATGCAACATGCAACATGCAACATGCAACATGCAACATGCAACATGCAACATGCAACATGCAACATGCAACATGCAACATGCAACATGCAACATGCAACATGCAACATGCAACATGCAACATGCAACATGCAACATGCAACTTTCACATGCAACTTGCACATGCAACTTGCACATGCAACTTACACATGCAAATTGCACATGCAACTTGCACATGCAACTTGCACATGCAACTTGCAACCTTTTATAGGATGGATGAAACATGCAACATGCACATGCAACATGCACATGCAACTTGCACATGCAACTTGCACATTCAACTTGCACATGCAACTTGCACATGCAACATGCACATGCAACTTACACATGCAAATTGCACATGCAACTTGCACAAGCAACTTGCACATGCAACTTGCACATGCAACTTGCACATGCAACTTGCACATGCAATTTGCACATGCAACTTGCACATGCAACTTGCTCATGCAACTTGCACATGCAACTTGCACATGCAACTTGCACATGCAACTTGCACATGCAACTTGCAAATGCAACTTGCACATGCAACTTGCACATGCAACTTGCACATGCAACTTGCACGTGCAACTTGCACATGCAACTTGCACATGCAACTTGCACATGCAACTTGCACATGCAACTTGCACATGCAACTTGCACATGCAACTTGCACATGCAACATGCACATGCAACATGCAAATGCAACATGCACATGCAACATGCAACATTCATATGAAAGATGAAACATGCAACATGCACATGCAACTTGCACATGCAACTTGCACATGCAACATCCACATGCAACTTGCAAATGTAACTTGCACATGCAACTTGCACATGCAACTTGCACATGCAACTTGCACATGGAACTTGCACATGCAACTTGCACATGCAACTTGCACATGCAACTTTCACATGCAACTTGCACATGCAACTTGCACATGCAACTTACACATGCAACTTGCACATGCAACTCGCACATGCAACTCACACATGCAACTTGCACATGCAACATGCCTATGCAACTTGCACATGCAAATTGCACATGCAACTTGCACATGCAACTTGCACATGCAACTTGCACATGCAACTTGCACATACAACTTGCACATGCAACTTGCACATGCAACTTGCACATGCAACTTGCACATGCAACTTGCACATACAACTTGCACATGCAACATGCACATGCAACTTGCACATGCAACTTGCACATGCAACTTGCACATGCAACTTGCACATGCAACATGCACATGCCACTTGCACGTGCAACTCGCACATGCAACTTGCACACGCAACATGCACATGCAACATGCACATGCAACATGCGCATGCAACTTGCACGTGCAACTTGCACATGCAACTGGCACATGCAACTTGCACATGCAACTTGCACATGCAACTTGCACAAGCAACTTGCACATGCAACTTGCACATGCAACATGCACATGCAACCTGCACATGCAACTTGCACATAAAACTTGCACATACAACTTTTACATGTACTTGCACATGCATGTTGTAAATGCAACCTGCACATGCAATTTGCACATGCAACTTGCACATGCAACTTGCACATGCAACTTGCACATGCAACTTTTACATGTACTTGCACATGCAACTTGTACATGCAACTTGCACATGCAACTTGCACATGCAACTTGCACATAAAACTTGCACATGCAACATGCACATGCAACATGCAAATGCAACATGCACATGCAACATGCAACATTCATATGAAAGATGAAACATGCAACATGCACATGCAACTTGCACATGCAACTTGCACATGCAACATCTACATGCAACTTGCAAATGTTACTTGCATATGCAACTTGCATATGCAACTTGCACATGGAACTTGCACATGGAACTTGCACATGCGACTTGCACATGCAACTTGCACATGCAACTTTCACATGCAAATTGCACATGCAACTTGCACATGCAACTTGCACATGCAACTCGCACATGCAACTCACACATGCAACTTGCACATGCGACATGCACATGCAACTTGCACATGCAACTTGCACATGCAACTTGCACATGCAACTTGCACATGCAACTAGCACATGCAACTTGCACATACAACTTGCACATGCAACTTGCACATGCAACTTGCACATGCAACTTGCACATGCAACTTGCACATGCAACATGCACATGCAACTTGCACGTGCAACTTGCATATGCAACTTGCACACGCAACATGCACATGCAACATGCACATGCAACATGCGCATGCAACTTGTACATGGAGCTTGCACATGCAACTTGCACATGCAACTTGCACATGCAACTTACACATGCAACTTGCACATGCCACTTGCACATGCAACTTGCACATGCAACTTGCACATGCAACTTGCACATGCAACTTGCACATGCGACTTGCACATGCAACTTGCACATGCAACTTGCGCATGCAAATTGCACATGCAACTTGCACAAGCAACTTGCACATGCAACTTGCACATGCAACTTGCACATGCAACTTGCACATGCAACTTGCAAATGCAACTTGCACATGCAACTTGCACATGCAACTTGCACATGCAACTTGCACGTGCAACTTGCACATGCAACTTGCACGTGCAACTTGCACATGCAACTTGCACATGCAACTTGCACATGCAACTTGCACATGCAACTTGCACATGCGACTTGCACATGCAACTTGCACATGCAACTTGCGCATGCAAATTGCACATGCAACTTGCACAAGCAACTTGCACATGCAACTTGCACATGCAACTTGCACATGCAACTTGCACATGCAATTTGCACATGCAACTTGCAGATGCAACTTGCACATGCAACTTACACATGCAATTGCACATGCAACTTGCACATGCAACTTGCAAATGCAACTTGCACATGCAACTTGCACATGCAACTTGCACATGCAACTTGCACGTGCAACTTGCACATGCAACTTGCACATGCAACTTGCACATGCAACTTGCACATGCAACTTGCACATGCAACTTGCACATGCAACTTGCACCAGCAACATGCACATGCAACATGCAAATGCAACATGCACATGCAACATGCAATATTCATATGAAAGGTGAAACATGCAACATGCACATGCAACTTGCACATGCCACTTGCACATGCAACATCCACATGCAACTTGCAAATGTAACTTGCACATGCAACTTGCACATGCAATTTGCACATGCAACTTGCAGATGCAACTTGCACATGCAACTTACACATGCAATTGCACATGCAACTTGCACATGCAACTTGCAAATGCAACTTGCACATGCAACTTGCACATGCAACTTGCACATGCAACTTGCACATGCAACTTGCACATGCAACTTGCACATGCAACTTGCACCAGCAACATGCACATGCAACATGCAAATGCAACATGCACATGCAACATGCAATATTCATATGAAAGGTGAAACATGCAACATGCACATGCAACTTGCACATGCCACTTGCACATGCAACATCCACATGCAACTTGCAAATGTAACTTGCACATGCAACTTGCACATGCAACTTGCACATGCAACTTGCACATGCAACTTGCACATGCAACTTGCACCAGCAACATGCACATGCAACATGCAAATGCAACATGCACATGCAACATGCAATATTCATATGAAAGGTGAAACATGCAACATGCACATGCAACTTGCACATGCCACTTGCACATGCAACATCCACATGCAACTTGCAAATGTAACTTGCACATGCAACTTGCACATGCAACTTGCACATGCAACTTGCACATGCAACTTGCACATGCAACTTGCACATGCAACTTGCACATGCAACTTGCACCAGCAACATGCACATGCAACATGCAAATGCAACATGCACATGCAACATGCAATATTCATATGAAAGGTGAAACATGCAACATGCACATGCAACTTGCACATGCCACTTGCACATGCAACATCCACATGCAACTTGCAAATGTAACTTGCACATGCAACTTGCACATGCAATTGCACATGCAACTTGCACATGCAACTTGCAAATGCAACTTGCACATGCAACTTGCACATGCAACTTGCAAGTGCAACTTGCACATGCAACTTGCACGTGCAACTTGCACATGCAACTTGCACATGCAACTTGCACATGCAACTTGCACATGCAACTTGCACATGGAACTTGCACATGCAACTTGCACATGCAACATTTACATGCAACTGGCACATGCAATATGCGCATGCAACTTGCACATGCAACTTGCACATGCAACTTGAACATGCAACTTGCACGTGCAACTTGCACGTGCAACATGCACATGCAACTTGCACATGCAACTTGCACATGCAACTTGCACATGCAACTTGCTCATGCAACTTGCACATGCACATGCAATTTGCACATGCAACTTATACATGCAACTTGCACATGCAACATGCACATGCAACTTGCACGTGCAACTTGCACATGCAACTTTCACACGCAACTTGCACATGCAACTTGCACATGCAACTTGCACATGCAATTTGCACATGCAACTTGCACATGCAACTTGCAAATGTGACTTGCACATGCAACTTGCACATGCAACTTGCGCAGGCAACTTGCACATGCAACTTGCAGATGCACATGCAATTTGCACATGCAACTTGCACATGCAACTTGCGCAGGCAACTTGCACATGCAACATTTACATGCAACTGGCACATGCAATATGCGCATGCAACTTGCACATGCAACTTGCACATGCAACTTGAACATGCAACTTGCACATGCAACTTGCAAGTGCAACATGCACATGCAACTTGCACATGCAACTTGCACATGCAACTTGCACATGCAACTTGCACATGCAACTTGCACATGCACATGCAATTTGCACATGCAACTTGCACATGCAACTTGCACATGCAACATGCACATGCAACTTGCACGTTTAACCTGCACATGCAACTTGCACACGCAACATGCACATGCAACATGAACATGCAACATGCGCATGCAACTTGCACATGGAACTTGCACATGCAACTTGCACATGCAACTTGCACATGGAACTTGCACATGCAACTTGCACATGCAACTTGCACATGCAACTTGCACATGCAACTTGCACATGCAACTTGCACATGTGACTTGCACATGCAACTTGCACATGCAACTTGCGCAGGCAACTTGCACATGCAACATTTACATGCAACTGGCACATGCATTATGCGCATGCAACTTGCACATGATACTTGCACATGCAACTTGAACATGCAACTTGCACATGCAACTTGCACATGCAACATGCGCATGCAACTTGCACATGCAACTTGCACATGCAACTTGCACATGCAACTTGCACTTGCACATGCAATTTGCACATGCAACTTGCACATGCAACTTGCACATGCAACATGCACATGCAACATGCACATGCTACTTGCACATGCAACTTGCACATGCAACATGCCCATTTAACTTGCACGTGCAACATGCACATGCAACTTGCACATGCACCTAGCACATGCAACTTGCAACATTCATAGGAAAGATGAAACATTAAACATGCACATGCAACTTGCACATGCAACATGCAACATGCACATGCAACTTGCACATGCAACTTGCAAATGCAACTTGCACATGCAACATGCAACATGCACGTGCAACTTGCACATGCATCATGCACATGCAACTTGCACATGCAACTAGCACATGCCACTTGCAACATTTTTTAGGAAAGATGAAACATGCAACATGCACATGCAACTTGCACATGCAACTTGCACATGCAACTTGCACATGCAATTTGCACATGCAACTTGCACATGCAACTTGCAAATGTTACTTGCACATGCAACTTGCACATGCAACTTGCGCAGGCAACTTGCACATGCAACTTGCAGATGCACATGCAATTTGCACATGCAACTTGCACATGCAACTTGCGCAGGCAACTTGCACATGCAACATTTACATGCAACTGGCACATGCAATATGCGCATGCAACTTGCACATGCAACTTGCACATGCAACTTGAACATGCAACTTGCACATGCAACTTGCACGTGCAACATGCACATGCAACTTGCACATGCAACTTGCACATGCAACTTGCACATGCAACTTGCACATGCAACTTGCACATGCACATGCAATTTGCACATGCAACTTGCACATGCAAGTTGCACATGCAACATGCACATGCAACTTGCACGTTTAACCTGCACATGCAACTTGCACACGCAACATGCACATGCAACATGAACATGCAACATGCGCATGCAACTTGCACATGGAACTTGCACATGCAACTTGCACATGCAACTTGCACATGGAACTTGCACATGCAACTTGCACATGCAACTTGCACATGCAACTTGCACATGCAACTTGCACATGCAACTTGCACATGTGACTTGCACATGCAACTTGCACATGCAACTTGCGCAGGCAACTTGCACATGCAACATTTACATGCAACTGGCACATGCATTATGCGCATGCAACTTGCACATGATACTTGCACATGCAACTTGAACATGCAACTTGCACATGCAACTTGCACATGCAACATGCGCATGCAACTTGCACATGCAACTTGCACATGCAACTTGCACATGCAACTTGCACTTGCACATGCAATTTGCACATGCAACTTGCACATGCAACTTGCACATGCAACATGCACATGCAACATGCACATGCTACTTGCACATGCAACTTGCACATGCAACTTGCACATGCAACATGCCCATTTAACTTGCACGTGCAACATGCACATGCAACTTGCACATGCACCTAGCACATGCAACTTGCAACATTCATAGGAAAGATGAAACATTAAACATGCACATGCAACTTGCACATGCAACATGCAACATGCACATGCAACTTGCACATGCAACTTGCAAATGCAACTTGCACATGCAACATGCAACATGCACGTGCAACTTGCACATGCATCATGCACATGCAACTTGCACATGCAACTAGCACATGCCACTTGCAACATTTTTTAGGAAAGATGAAACATGCAACATGCACATGCAACTTGCACATGCAACTTGCACATGCAACTTGCACATGCATTTAGCACATGCAACTTGCAACCTTTTATAGGATGGATGAAACATGCAACATGCACATGCAACATGCACATGCAACTTGCACATGCAACTTGCACATGCAACTTGCACATGCAACTTGCACATGCAACTTGCACATGCAACTTGCACATGCAACTTGCAACCTTTTATAGGATGGATGAAACATGCAACATGCACATGCAACGAGATCATGCCACTTGCACATGCAACTAGCACATGCAACTTGCAACCTTTTATAGGATGGATGAAACATGCAACATGCACATGTAACTTGAACATGCCACTTGCAACATTTTTTAGGAAAGATGAAACATGCAACATGCACATGCAACTTGCACATGCAACTTGCACATGCAACTTGCACATGCAACTTGCACATGCAACATGCACATGCAACTTGCACATGCAACTTGCACATGCAACTTGCACATGCAACTGCACATGCAACTTGCACATGCAACTTGCACATGCAACTTGCACATGCAACTAGCACAAGCAACTTGCAACCTTTTATAGGATGGATGAAACATGCAACATGCACATGCAACTAGATCATGCCACTTGCACATGCAACTAGCACATGCAACTTGCAACCTTTTATAGGATGGATGAAACATGCAACATGCACATGTAACTTGAACATGCCACTTGCAACATTTTTTAGGAAAGATGAAACATGCAACATGCACATGCAACTTGCACATGCAACTTGCACATGCAACTTGCACATGCAACTTGCACATGCAACATGCACATGCAACTTGCACATGCAACATGCACATGCAACTTGCACATGCAACTTGCACATGCAACTTGCACATGCAACTGCACATGCAACTTGCACATGCAACTTGCACATGCAACATGCACATGCAACTTGCATATGCAACTTGCACATGCAACTTGCACATGCAACTTGCACATGCAACTTGCACATGCAACATGCACATGCAACTTGCACATGCAACATGCACATGCAACTTGCACATGCAACTTGCACATGCAACTTGCACATGCAACTGCACATGCAACTTGCACATGCAACTTGCACATGCAACTTGCATATGCAACTTGCACATGCAACTTGCACATGCAACTTGCACATGCAACTGGCACATGCAACTTGCAAATGCAACATGCACATGCAACATGCAACATTCATATGAAATATTAAACATGCACATGCAACTTGCACATGCAACTTGCACATGCAACTTGCACATGCAACTTGCACATGCAACTTACACATGCAACTCGCACATGCAACTTGCACATGCAACTTGCACATGCAACATGCACATGCAACTTGCACATGCAACTTGCACATGCAACTTGCACATGCAACTTGCACATGCAACTTGCACATGCAACTTGCACATGCAACTTGCACATGCAACTTGCACATGCAACATGCACATGCAACTTGCACATGCAACATGCACATGCAACATGCACATGCAACTGCACATGCAACTTGCACATGCAACTTGCACATGCAACTAGCACATGCAACTTGCAACCTTTTATAGGATGGATGAAACATGCAACATGCACATGCAACTAGATCATGCCACTTGCACATGCAACTAGCACATGCAACTTGCAACCTTTTATAGGATGGATGAAACATGCAACATGCACAAGTAACTTGAACATGCCACTTGCAACATTTTTTAGGAAAGATGAAACATGCAACATGCACATGCAACTTGCACATGCAACTTGCACATGCAACTTGCACATGCAACTTGCACATGCAACATGCACATGCAACTTGCACATGCAACATGCACATGCAACTTGCACATGCAACTTGCACATGTAACTTGCACATGCAACTGCACATGCAACTTGCACATGCAACTTGCACATGCAACATGCACATGCAACTTGCATATGCAACTTGCACATGCAACTTGCACATGCAACTTGCACATGCAACTGGCACATGCAACTTGCAAATGCAACATGCACATGCAACATGCAACATTCATATGAAATATTAAACATGCACATGCAACTTGCACATGCAACTTGCACATGCAACTTGCACATGCAACTTGCACATGCAACTTGCACATGCAACTTGCACATGCATTTTGCACATTCAACTTGCACATGCAACTTACACATGCAACTTGCACATGCAACTTGCACATGCAACTTGCCTATGCAACTTAACATGCAACTTACACATGCAATTCGCACATGCAACTTGCACATGCAACTTGCACATGCAACATGCACATGCAACTTGCACATACAACTTGCACATGCAACTTGCACATGCAACTTGCACATGCAACTTGCACATGCAACTTGCACATGCAACTTGCACATGCAACTAGCACATGCCACTTGCAACATTTTTTAGGAAAGATGAAACATGCAACATGCACATGCAACTTGCACATGCAACTTGCACATGCAACTTGCACATGCATCTTGCACATGCAACTTGCACATGCAACTTGCACATGCAACTTGCACATGCAACTTGCACATGCAACATGCAACATGCAACATGCAACATGCAACATGCAACATGCAACATGCAACATGCAACATGCAACATGCAACATGCAACATGCAACATGCAACATGCAACATGCAACATGCAACATGCAACATGCAACATGCAACATGCAACATGCAACATGCAACATGCAACATGCAACATGCAACATGCAACATGCAACATGCAACATGCAACATGCAACATGCAACATGCAACATGCAACATGCAACATGCAACATGCAACATGCAACATGCAACATGCAACATGCAACATGCAACATGCAACATGCAACATGCAACATGCAACATGCAACATGCAACATGCAACATGCAACATGCAACATGCAACATGCAACATGCAACATGCAACATGCAACATGCAACATGCAACATGCAACATGCAACATGCAACATGCAACATGCAACATGCACATGCAACTCGCACATGCAACTCGCACATGCAACTTGCACATGCAACTTGCATATGCAACTTGCACATGCAACTTGCACATGCAACTTGCACATGCAACTGGCACATGCAACTTGCAAATGCAACATGCACATGCAACTTGCACATGCAACTTGCACATGCAACTCGCACATGCAACTTGCCTATGCAACTTGCCTATGCAACTTAACATGCAACTTACACATGCAACTTGCACATGCAACTTACACATGCAACTTGCACATGCAACTCGCACATGCAACTTGCACATGCAACTTGCACATGCAACATGCACATGCAACTTGCACATGCAACTTGCACATGCAACTTGCACATGCAACTCGCACATGCAACTTGCACATGCAACTTGCACATGCAACATGCACATGCAACTTGCACATGCAACTTGCACATGCAACTTGCACATGCAACATGCACATGCAACTTGCACATGCAACTTGCACATGCAACTTGCACATGCAACTTGCACATGCAACTTGCACATGCAACTTGCACATGCAACTTGCACATGCAACTTGCACATGCAACTTGCACATGCAACTTGCACATGCAACTTGCACATGCAACTTGCACATGCAACTTGCACATGCAACTTGCACATGCAACTTGCACATGCAACTTGCACATGCAACTTGCACATGCAACTTGCACATGCAACTTGCACATGCAACTTGCCTATGCAACTTAACATGCAACTTACACATGCAACTTGCACATGCAACTTACACATGCAACTTGCACATGCAACTCGCACATGCAACTTGCACATGCAACTTGCACATGCAACATGCACATGCAACTTGCACATGCAACTTGCACATGCAACTTGCACATGCAACTTGCACATGCAACTTGCACATGCAACTTGCACATGCAACTTGCACATGCAACTTGCACATGCAACTTGCACATGCAACTTGCACATGCAACTTGCACATGCAACTTGCACATGCAACTTGCACATGCAACTTGCACATGCAAATTGCACATGCAACTTGCACATGCAACTTGCACATGCAACTTGCACATGCAACTTGCACATGCAACTTGCACATGCAACTTGCACATGCAACTTGCACATGCAACTTGCACATGCAACTTGCACATGCAACTTGCACATGCAACTTGCACATGCAACTTGCACATGCAACTTGCACATGCAACTTGCACATGCAACTTGCACATGCAACTTGCACATGCAACTTGCACATGCAACTTGCACATGCAACTGCACATGTAACTTGCACATGCAACTTGCACATGCAACATGCACATGCAACTTGCACATGCAACATGCACATGCAACTTGCATATGCAACTTGCACATGCAACTTGCACATGCAACTTGCACATGCAACTGGCACATGCAACTTGCAAATGCAACATGCACATGCAACATGCAATATTCATATGAAAGATGAAACATGCACATGCAACTTGCACATGCAACTTGCACATGCAACTTGCACATGCAACTTGCACATGCAACTTGCACATGCAACTTGCACATGCAACTTACACATGCAACTTGCACATGCAACTTGCACATGCAACTTGCACATGCAACTTAACATGCAACTTACACATGCAACTTGCACATGCAACTTACACATGCAACTTGCACATGCAACTCGCACATGCAACTTGCACATGCAACTTGCAAATGCAACTTGCACATGCAACTTGCACATGCAACTTGCACATGCAACTTGCACATGCAACTTGCACATGACATTTGCACATGCAACTTGAAAATGCAACTTGCACATGCAACTTGCACATGCAACTTGCACATGCAACTTGCACATGCAACTTGCACATGCAACTTGCACATGCAACTTGCACATGCAACTTGCACATGCAACTTGCACATGCAACTTGCACATGCAACTTGCACATGCAACTTGCACATGCAACTTGCACATGCAACTTGCAAATGCAACTTGCACATGCAACTTGCACATGCAACTTGCACATGCAACTTGCACATGCAACTTGCACATGACATTTGCACATGCAACTTGAAAATGCAACTTGCACATGCAACTTGCACATGCAACTTGCACATGCAACTTGCACATGCAACTTGCACATGCAATTGCACATGCAACTTGCACATGCAACTTGCACATGCAACTTGCACATGCAACTTGCACATGCAACTTGCACATGCAACTTGCACATGCAACTTGCACATGCAACTTGCACATGCAACTTAACATGCAACTTACACATGCAACTTGCACATGCAACTTACACATGCAACTTGCACATGCAACTTGCACATGCAACTGGCACATGCAACTTGCAAATGCAACATGCACATGCAACATGCAATATTCATATGAAAGATGAAACATGCACATGCAACTTGCACATGCAACTTGCACATGCAACTTGCACATGCAACTTGCACATGCAACTTGCACATGCAACTTACACATGCAACTTGCACATGCAACTTGCACATGCAACTTGCACATGCAACTGCACATGTAACTTGCACATGCAACTTGCACATGCAACATGCACATGCAACTTGCACATGCAACATGCACATGCAACTTGCATATGCAACTTGCACATGCAACTTGCACATGCAACTTGCACATGCAACTGGCACATGCAACTTGCAAATGCAACATGCACATGCAACATGCAATATTCATATGAAAGATGAAACATGCACATGCAACTTGCACATGCAACTTGCACATGCAACTTGCACATGCAACTTGCACATGCAACTTACACATGCAACTTGCACATGCAACTTGCATATGCAACTTGCACATGCAACTTGCACATGCAACTTGCACATGCAACTAGCACATGAAACTTGCAACCTTTTATAGGATGGATGAAACATGCAACATGCACATGCAACATGCACATGCAACTTGCACATGCAACTTGCACATGCAACTTACACATGCAACATGCACATGCAACTTGCATATGCAACTTGCACATGCAACTTGCACATGCAACTTGCACATGCAACTGGCACATGCAACTTGCAAATGCAACATGCACATGCAACATGCAATATTCATATGAAAGATGAAACATGCACATGCAACTTGCACATGCAACTTGCACATGCAACTTGCACATGCAACTTGCACATGCAACTTACACATGCAACTTGCACATGCAACTTGCATATGCAACTTGCACATGCAACTTGCACATGCAACTTGCACATGCAACTAGCACATGAAACTTGCAACCTTTTATAGGATGGATGAAACATGCAACATGCACATGCAACATGCACATGCAACTTGCACATGCAACTTGCACATGCAACTCGCACATGCAACTTGCACATGCAACTAGCACATGCAACTTGCAACCTTTTATAGGATGGATGAAACATGCAACATGCACATGCAACATGCACATGCAACTTGCACATGCAACTTGCACATGCAACTTGTACATGCAACATGCACATGCAACTTGCACATGCAACATGCACATGCAACTTGCACATGCAACTTGCACATGCAACTTGCACATGCAACTTGCACATGCAACTGCACATGCAACTTGCACATGCAACTTGCACATGCAACATGCACATGCAACTTGCATATGCAACTTGCACATGCAACTTGCACATGCAACTTGCACATGCAACTGGCACATGCAACTTGCAAATGCAACATGCACATGCAACATGCAACATTCATATGAAAGATGAAACATGCACATGCAACTTGCACATGCAACTTGCACATGCAACTTGCACATGCAACTTGCACATGCAACTTGCACATGCAACTTGCACATGCAACTTGCACATGCAACTTGCACATGCATTTTGCACATGCAACTTGCACATGCAACTTACACATGCAACTTGCACATGCAACTTGCACATGCAACTTGTCTATGCAACTTAACATGCAACTTACACATGCAACTTGCACATGCAACTTACACATGCAACTTGCACATGCAACTATCACATGCAACTTGCACATGCAACTTGCACATGCAACATGCACATGCAACTTGCACATGCAACTTGCACATGCAACTTGCACATGCAACTTGCACATGCAACTTGCACATGCAACTTGCACATGCAACTTGCACATGCAACTTGCACATGCAACTTGCACATGCAAATTGCACATGCAACTTGCACATGCAACTTGCACATGCAACTTGCACATGCAACTTGCACATGCAACTTGAAAATGCAACATACACATGCAACATGCAACATTCATATGAAAGATGAAACATGCACATGCAACTTGCACATGCAACTTGCACATGCAACTTGCACATGCAACTTGCACATGCAACTTGCACATGCAACTTGCACATGGAACTTGCACATGCAACTTGCACATGCAACTTGCACATGCAACTTGCACATGCAACTTGCACAAGCAACTTGCACATGCAACTTGCACATGCAACTTGCACATGCAACTTGCACATGCAACTTGCACATGCAACTTGCACATGCAACTTGCACATGCAACTTGCACATGACATTTGCACATGCAACTTGCACATGCAACTTACACATGCAACTTGCATATGCAACTCGCACATGCAACTTGCACATGCAACTAGCACATGCAACTTGCAACCTTTTATAGGATGGATGAAACATGCAACATGCACATGCAACATGCACATGCAACTTGCACATGCAACTTGCACATGCAACTTGCACATGCAACTTGCACATGCAACTTGCACATGCAACTTGCACATGCAACTTGCACATGCAACTTGCACATGCAACTTGCACATGCAACTTGCACATGCAACTTGCACATGCAACTTGCACATGCAACTTGCACATGCAACTTGCACATGCAACTTGCACATGCAACTTACACATGCAACTTGCACATGCAACTAGCACATGCAACTCGCACATGCAACTTGCACATAAAACTTGCACATGCAACTTGCACATGCAACTTGCACATGCAACTAGCACATGCAACTTGCAACCTTTTATAGGATGGATGAAACATGCAACATGCACATGCAACTAGAACATGCCACTTGCAACATTTTTTAGGAAAGATGAAACATGCAACATGCACATGCAACTCGCACATGCAACTTGCACATGCAACTAGCACATGCAACTTGCAACCTTTTATAGGATGGATGAAACATGCAACATGCACATGCAACATGCAACTTGCACATGCAACTGCACATGCAACATGCAACATGCAACATGCAACATGCAACTGCAACATGCAACATGCAACATGCAACATGCAACATGCAACATGCAACATGCAACATGCAACATGCAACATGCAACATGCAACATGCAACATGCAACATGCAACATGCAACATGCAACATGCAACATGCAACATGCAACATGCAACATGCAACATGCAACATGCAACATGCAACATGCAACATGCAACATGCAACATGCAACATGCAACATGCAACATGCAACATGCAACATGCAACATGCAACATGCAACATGCAACATGCAACATGCAACATGCAACATGCAACATGCAACATGCAACATGCAACATGCAACATGCAACATGCAACATGCAACATGCAACATGCAACATGCAACATGCAACATGCAACATGCAACATGCAACATGCAACATGCAACATGCAACATGCAACATGCAACATGCAACATGCAACATGCAACATGCAACATGCAACAAGCAACATGCAACATGCAACATGCAACATGCAACATGCAACATGCAACATGCAACATGCAACATGCAACATGCAACATGCAACATGCAACATGCAACATGCAACACTGCAACATGCAACATGCAACATGCAACATGCAACATGCAACATGCAACATGCAACATGCAACATGCAACATGCAACATGCAACATGCAACATGCAACATGCAACATGCAACATGCAACATGCAACATGCAACATGCAACATGCAACATGCAACATGCAACATGCAACATGCAACATGCAACATGCAACATGCAACATGCAACATGCAACATGCAACATGCAACATGCAACATGCAACATGCAACATGCAACATGCAACATGCAACATGCAACATGCAACATGCAACATGCAACATGCAACATGCAACATGCAACATGCAACATGCAACATGCAACATGCAACATGCAACATGCAACATGCAACATGCAACATGCAACATGCAACATGCAACATGCAACATGCAACATGCAACATGCAACATGCAACATGCAACATGCAACATGCAACATGCAACATGCAACATGCAACATGCAACATGCAACATGCAACATGCAACATGCAACATGCAACATGCAACATGCAACATGCAACATGCAACATGCAACATGCAACATGCAACATGCAACATGCACATGCAACATGCAACATGCAACATGCAACATGCAACATGCAACATGCAACATGCAACATGCAACATGCAACATGCAACATGCAACATGCAACATGCAACATGCAACATGCAACATGCAACATGCAACATGCAACATGCAACATGCAACATGCAACATGCAACATGCAACATGCAACATGCAACATGCAACATGCAACATGCAACATGCAACATGCAACATGCACATGCAACATGCAACATGCAACATGCAACATGCAACATGCAACATGCAACATGCAACATGCAACATGCAACATGCAACATGCAACATGCAACATGCAACATGCAACATGCAACATGCAACATGCAACATGCAACATGCAACATGCAACATGCAACATGCAACATGCAACATGCAACATGCAACATGCAACATGCAACATGCAACATGCAACATGCAACATGCAACATGCAACTGACTGCAACATGCAACATGCAACATGCAACATGCAACATGCAACATGCAACATGCAACATGCACATGCAACTCGCACATGCAACTCGCACATGCAACTTGCACATGCAACTTGGACATGCAACTCGCACGTGCAACTTGCAAATGCAACTTGCACATGCAACATGCACATGCAACTTGCACATGCAACATGCAACATGCAACATGCAACATGCAACATGCAACATGCAACATGCAACATGCAACATGCAGCATGCAACATGCAACATGCAACATGAAACTTGCAACATGCAACTTGCACATGCAACATGCATGTTGCACATGCAACTTGCACATGCAACTTGCACATGCAACTTGCACATGCAACTAGCAAATGCAATTTGCAGCCTTTTATAGGATGGATGAAACATGCAACATGCACATGCAACATGCACATGCAACTTGCACATGCAACATGCAACATGCAACATGCAACATGCAACATGCAACATGCAACATGCAACATGCAACATGCAACATGCAACATGCAACATGCAAACATGCAACATGCAACATGCAACATGCAACATGCAACATGCAACATGCAACATGCAACATGCAACATGCAACATGCAACATGCAACATGCAACATGCAACATGCAACATGCAACATGCAACATGCAACATGCAACATGCAACATGCAACATGCAACATGCAACATGCAACATGCAACATGCAACATGCAACATGCAACATGCAACATGCAACATGCAACATGCAACATGCAACATGCAACATGCAACATGCAACATGCAACATGCAACATGCAACATGCAACATGCAACATGCAACATGCAACATGCAACATGCAACATGCAACATGCAACATGCAACATGCAACATGCAACATGCAACATGCAACATGCAACATGCAACATGCAACATGCAACATGCAACATGCAACATGCAACATGAAACTTGCAACATGCAACTTGCACATGCAACATGCACATGCAACATGCACATGCAACTCGCACATGCAACTTGCACATGCAACTTGGACATGCAACTCGCACATGCAACTTGCAAATGCAACTTGCACATGCAACATGCACATGCAACTTGCACATGCAACATGCGCATGCAACTTGCACATGCAACTTGCACATGCAACATGCAACATGCAACTTGCAACATGCAACTTGCACATGCAACTTGCACATGCAACTTGCACATGCAACTAGCACATGCAACTTGCAACCTTTTATAGGATGGATGAAACATGCAACATGCACATGCAACTAGAACATGCCACTTGCACATGCAACTAGCACATGCAACTTGCAACCTTTTATAGGATGGATGAAACATGCAACATGCACATGCAACTTGAAAATGCCACTTGCAACATTTTTTAGGAAAGATGAAACATGCAACATGCACATGCAACTTGCACATGCAACTTGCACATGCAACATGCAACATGCAACATGCAACATGCAACATGCAACATGCAACATGCAACATGCAACATGCAACATGCAACATGCAACATGCACATGCAACATGCAACATGCAACATGCAACATGCAACATGCAACATGCAACATGCAACATGCAACATGCAACATGCAACATGCAACATGCAACATGCAACATGCAACATGCAACATGCAACATGCAACATGCAACATGCAACATGCAACATGCAACATGCAACATGCAACATGCAACATGCAACATGCAACATGCAACATGCAACATGCAACATGCAACATGCAACATGCAACATGCAACATGCAACATGCAACATGCAACATGCAACATGCAACATGCAACATGCAACATGCAACATGCAACATGCAACATGCAACATGCAACATGCAACATGCAACATGCAACATGCAACATGCAACATGCAACATGCAACATGCAACATGCAACATGCAACATGCAACATGCAACATGCAACATGCAACATGCAACATGCAACATGCAACATGCAACATGCAACATGCAACATGCAACATGCAACATGCAACATGCAACATGCAACATGCAACATGCAACATGCAACATGCAACATGCAACATGCAACATGCAACATGCAACATGCAACATGCAACATGCAACATGCAACATGCAACATGCAACATGCAACATGCAACATGCAACATGCAACATGCAACATGCAACATGCAACATGCAACATGCAACATGCAACATGCAACATGCAACATGCAACATGCAACATGCAACATGCAACATGCAACATGCAACATGCAACATGCAACATGCAACATGCAACATGCAACATGCAACATGCAACATGCAACATGCAACATGCAACATGCAACATGCAACATGCAACATGCAACATGCAACATGCAACATGCAACATGCAACATGCAACATGCAACATGCAACATGCAACATGCAACATGCAACATGCAACATGCAACATGCAACATGCAACATGCAACATGCAACATGCAACATGCAACATGCAACATGCAACATGCAACATGCAACATGCAACATGCAACATGCAACATGCAACATGCAACATGCAACATGCAACATGCAACATGCAACATGCAACATGCAACATGCAACATGCAACATGCAACATGCAACATGCAACATGCAACATGCAACATGCAACATGCAACATGCAACATGCAACATGCAACATGCAACATGCAACATGCAACATGCAACATGCAACATGCAACATGCAACATGCAACATGCAACATGCAACATGCAACATGCAACATGCAACATGCAACATGCAACATGCAACATGCAACATGCAACATGCAACATGCAACATGCAACATGCAACATGCAACATGCAACATGCAACATGCAACATGCAACATGCAACATGCAACATGCAACATGCAACATGCAACATGCAACATGCAACATGCAACATGCAACATGCAACATGCAACATGCAACATGCAACATGCAACATGCAACATGCAACATGCAACATGCAACATGCAACATGCAACATGCAACATGCAACATGCAACATGCAACATGCAACATGCAACATGCAACATGCAACATGCAACATGCACATGCAACTCGCACATGCAACTCGCACATGCAACTTGCACATGCAACTTGCATATGCAACTTGCACATGCAACTTGCACATGCAACTTGCACATGCAACTGGCACATGCAACTTGCAAATGCAACATGCACATGCAACATGCAACATTCATATGAAAGATGAAACATGCACATGCAACTTGCACATGCAACTTGCACATGCAACTTACACATGCAACTTGCACATGCATTTTGCACATGCAACTTGCACATGCAACTTACACATGCAACTTGCACATGCAACTTGCACATGCAACTTGCCTATGCAACTTAACATGCAACTTACACATGCAACTTGCACATGCAACTTACACATGCATTTTGCACATGCAACTCGCACATGCAACTTGCACATGCAACATGCACATGCAACTTGCACATGTAACTTGCACATGAAACTTGCACATGCAACTTGCACATGCAACTTGCACATGCAACCTGCACATGCAACTTGCATATGCAACTTGCACATGCAACTTGCACATGCAACTTGCACATGCAACTGGCACACGCAACTTGCAAATGCAACATGCACATGCAACATGCACATGTAACTTGCACATGCAACTTGCACATGCAACTCGCACATGCAACTTGCACATGCAACATGCACATGCAACTTGCACATGTAACTTGCACATGCAACTTGCACATGTAACCTGCACATGCAACTTGCACATGCAACTTGCACATGGAACTTGCACATGCAACTTGCACATGCAACTTGCACATGCAACTTGCACATGCAACTTGCACATGCAACTTGCACATGCAACTCGCACATGCAACTTTCACATGCAACTTACACATGCAACTTGCACATGCAACTCGCACATGCAACTTGCACATGCAACATGCACATGCAACTTGCACATGT
This sequence comes from Dasysyrphus tricinctus, assembly GCA_963921185.1. Lineage (NCBI taxonomy): Eukaryota > Metazoa > Arthropoda > Insecta > Diptera > Syrphidae > Dasysyrphus > Dasysyrphus tricinctus. The sequence continues at coordinate 54,492,663 of OY992530.1, read as the reverse complement.
AACTTGCACATGCAACTTGCACATGCAACTTGCACATGCAACTTGCACATGCAACTTGCACATGCAACCTGCACATGCAACTTGCATATGCAACTTGCACATGCAACTTGCACATGCACCTTGCACATGCAACTAGCACATGCAACTTGCAACCTTTTATAGGATGGATGAAACATGCAACATGCACATGCAACATGCACATGCAACTTGCACATGCAACTTGCACATGCAACTTGCACATGCAACTTGCACATGCAACTTGCACATGCAACTTGCACATGCAACTTGCACATGCAACTTGCACATGCAACTTAAGATTTTAAGATTTAAGATTTAAGATTTATTTCATTCCAATTACAATAAATTTATAATATAAGTTCATACAATGGCAGTAATATATGTATATTATAATAACAAAATATATAAAATAATATCCTTATCTTACTTTACATTTTAGTGAAAAATATAATAAATTACATTATAAACCAAGAACTATACACATGCATTAAGATGAAATTTAATATGCACTTTGTGGTACTTACACCAGTGTTAAGTGCATTATAAAGAAAATAGTCATTTTATTTTAAATAAAGCCGCAACGACAGAAGCAATAAGAAGGCAAATTTAAATGAGAAACAAGAAGAAAAAAAAATTAAAAAAATTGGTACAAAAATATTTAAAAGATTTGGAAGATTTAAAAGATTTGGAAGATTCGGAATTAAAAGGCAAAGAGGTTTTTGAGACATATAATATTCATTGATTACGCAAGCAATTGAGGTTGGATTAAGTAACTATTTGAATTAAATCTTCTACACTTGATCTTGCTAAAAGCCAGATTCTGAGGTTTTTTAAGAATTTGTTAAGTGCATGTCTATTGGTTATAACGGCTGGAAGTTTGTTGAAGATATGCGGTGCTATTACGGTTGCAAATCGTCTAACATGTTCAGTTCTTGCTCTAGGGACTATCACAGTATTAGAGGCTCTTAATGAATGGGTAAAGTTATTTCTAGTTAAATTGTTAAAACCACCTCGCAGGTAAAACAGTCTGAGTACTTTATATACGTATAATTGTCTGAGTGGCAAAACCTTAATTGATTTGAACAATGGAAATGATGGCTCCCATCTAGGCTTGAAAAGCATTATCCTGACTATCTTTTTCTGGGCTGTAATAAGAGGTTGTAGATTACTAATAAATGCACTACCCCAGCAAGAGATACCATATTCCAAACGTGAATTAACCAACGCATAGTAAATTGATGTGAGCAGGTTTGGTGGTACTAGCTTACGTAAGTGAAAGATTTTATTAAGTGCATAGTAAACGCTTTGTTTCACAGTTTGTACATGTGATTTCCAATTAAGTTTGCTATCTATTGTAACTCCTAGGTATTTAAATTCAGAAACAGATTCTAGTTGCAAGCAGGAGATATTGCAGTTATTAAGATCACAGTTTAAGTCATGTAGACCAACTCCTTGCATAAAATACTCGTTTGTTAAAGAGAAGCACATTGCTTTTGATTTGTTGCTAAGCACCAATTTATGATACTTAAACCAGCGTGATAAGACTGTTAGGTCAGCATTCATTAAGATTTTTAAGTCCTCCGAGAGGGGTGCAGCATAAGTTAAAGCCAGATCATCAGCAAAGGCTGTTATGTTGCCATTTAGATGAAGCTTAAAAATGGAGTTTAAGTAAATAAGGAAGAACAATGGTCCGATGACTGAGCCTTGAGGGACCCCCACATTTGAACAGAAGATCGAATCACTCATTGAAGCATTAGCACGAACAATTTGCTTTCTATTCTGGAGATAGGATGAGAACCAATTCAAAATGTTGTCTCTGAAGCCATATCTGTAAAGTATTTTTAATAAAAGTTTGTGATCAACTAAATCAAAGGCCTTTGTCAGATCTAGGAAAAGAGCCGCTGTTTTGTTACCTTTTTCTATTTCCAGATGTATATGTTCCAAAACAGACAATATAGCTTCTTCAGTACACTTTCCCTTTACGAATCCAAATTGTGATTTACTAAGAATTGTATATTTATCAAAAAATTTTATCATTCTTTTAGTTATAATTTTTTCGAAAATTTTGGAAAATACGGATAATAATGAAATTGGTCTGTAATTGTTTGGATCGCATTTGTTTCCTTTCTTATGTATGGGTATTATTATAGCCGTTTTCAAGTACTCTGGGAAAATACCTTTTTGAAAGCTAATATTCACAAGATATGTTAAAGGGTTGATAATGACGTTACTAATTTTTTTAATTAAAAAGCTGCTGAAACCATCTAAGCCACAAGAGTTTTTAGATTTAAGATTACATATCACTTCAAATAATTCAACTTCAGTTACCTCACCAAAGAAGAAAGACGATAGAGCTTCATTTTCAAGAAAACATTCCTGATGTATATTTTCAGCGTACTCAGAGGAATTTGACTTATGGCTTTCTACTACGTTTTTAAAAAAGGTATTAAAGTTATTTGGAGCCTTCATAGCATGTGTGGCTGCCAAGATTTCCTCCTTCACCCTTCTGCTACGAAGTTGTACCATCACAGTACCAGTTGATTTCCCCTTGCTCTTCTTCCTATAACACGCATCCACATCATTTCCATCTATTTGCAAATTGACACCCTCCTTGATGACTTGTACCACCGTCTCACGCACATTTTCGTTTTCAAAGAGAGGAACATCACGCAGTTCAATATAATTGGCGTGACTCATGTATTCGGTCTTTTCGAGTCTCTCTTTGGTTTCTCTGAGTTCCTGTTTTATGATTTCATTCTCTTTTTTTACTTCAGACAAGATTTCTGTTGTCTTCTCCAGTGCTGTGATTTGTTGTTGCATCAAAAGTAAAGATCTTACTGTGTTATCAAGTGTTGATTTGATTTCCAAAACGTTAAGGTGAATGCCCTCTAGCGTTATTTTGCTTTCATCTCGAGCTGAGTCGTTGATAATAGATGATGATGACATAGAAAGCCTAAGCGAGTTATTCCTTTTTTGTTTAACACAAGTGTTGCAGGCCCAGGGGTTTTTCGATTTTAATATAGAAACCACATCTGAGGCACTTAAATGAACACACTCCGCATGCATATGAAGCTTGCAATCACTGAGATGAATCTCTATTAAATTTCAATTTACAAACTCGACAACTCATTTTAACTTTATAAATATAATTGTAATTATTTGTTTTAGTTAATTTCTTTGTTTTTCTGTTTTCTTTTTTTGCTTTTTATATTTTGTAATTCAATTTATATTTAGTAGTCTTATTTTCACTACAATTGCTTTCTCTTACACGTCTTTACTCGTTGACGGCTAAACTTTCAATTCTTGCACATGCAACTAGCACATGCAACTTGCAACCTTTTATAGGATGGATGAAACATGCAACATGCACTGCAACTAGAACATGCCACTTGCAACATTTTTTAGGAAAGATGAAACATGCAACATGCACATGCAACTCGCACATGCAACTTGCACATGCAACTAGCACATGCAACTTGCAACCTTTTATAGGATGGATGAAACATGCAACATGCACATGCAACATGCACATGCAACTTGCACATGCAACTTGCACATGCAACTTGCACATGCACCTTGCACATGCAACATGCAACATGCAACATGCAACATGCAACATGCAACATGCAACATGCAACATGCAACATGCAACATGCAACATGCAACATGCAACATGCAACATGCAACATGCAACATGCAACATGCAACATGCAACATGCAAACATGCAACATGCAACATGCAACATGCAACAGCAACATGCAACATGCAACATGCAACATGCAACATGCAACATGCAACATGCAACATGCAACATGCAACATGCAACATGCAACATGCAACATGCAACATGCAACATGCAACATGCAACATGCAACATGCAACATGCAACATGCAACATGCAACATGCAACATGCAACATGCAACATGCAACATGCAACATGCCAACATGCAACATGCAACATGCAACATGCAACATGCAACATGCAACATGCAACATGCAACATGCAACATGCAACATGCAACATGCAACATGCAACATGCAACATGCAACATGCACATGCAACATGCAACATGCAACATGCAACATGCAACATGCAACATGCAACATGCAACATGCAACATGCAACATGCAACATGCAACATGCAACATGCAACATGCAAACATGCAACATGCAACATGCAACATGCAACAACATGCAACATGCAACATGCAACATGCAACATGCAACATGCAACATGCAACATGCAACATGCAACATGCAACATGCAACATGCAACATGCAACATGCAACATGCAACATGCAACATGCAACATGCACATGCAACATGCAACATGCAACATGCAACATGCAACATGCAACATGCAACATGCAACATGCAACATGCAACATGCAACATGCAACATGCAACATGCAACATGCAACATGCAACATGCAAATGCACATGCAACATGCAACATGCAACATGCAACATGCAACATGCAACATGCAACATGCAACATGCAACATGCAACATGCAACATGCAACATGCAACATGCAACATGCAACATGCAACATTGCAACATGCAACATGCAACATGCAACATGCAACATGCAACATGCAACATGCAACATGCAACATGCAACATGCAACATGCAACATGCAACATGCAACATGCAACATGCAACATGCAACATGCAACATGCAACATGCAACATGCAACATGCAACATGCAACATGCAACATGCAACATGCAACATGCAACATGCACATGCAACTCGCACATGCAACTCGCACATGCAACTTGCACATGCAACTTGGACATGCAACTCGCACGTGCAACTCGCACGTGCAACTTGCAAATGCAACTTGCACATGCAACATGCACATGCAACTTGCACATGCAACATGCAACATGCAACATGCAACATGCAACATGCAACATGCAACATGCAACATGCAACATGCAACATGCAACATGCAACATGCAACATGCAACATGCAACATGAAACTTGCAACATGCAACTTGCACATGCAACATGCATGTTGCACATGCAACTTGCACATGCAACTTGCACATGCAACTAGCAAATGCAATTTGCAGCCTTTTATAGGATGGATGAAACATGCAACATGCACATGCAACATGCACATGCAACTTGCACATGCAACATGCAACATGCAACATGCAACATGCAACATGCAACATGCAACATGCAACATGCAACATGCAACATGCAACATGCAACATGCAACATGCAACATGCAACATGCAACATGCAACATGCAACATGCAACATGCAACATGCAACATGCAACATGCAACATGCAACATGCAACATGCAACATGCAACATGCAACATGCAACATGCAACATGCAACATGCAACATGCAACATGCAACATGCAACATGCAACATGCAACATGCAACATGCAACATGCAACATGCAACATGCAACATGCAACATGCAACATGCAACATGCAACATGCAACATGCAACATGCAACATGCAACATGCAACATGCAACATGCAACATGCAACATGCAACATGCAACATGCAACATGCAACATGCAACATGCAACATGCAACATGCAACATGCAACATGCAACATGCAACATGCAACATGCAACATGCAACATGCAACATGAAACTTGCAACATGCAACTTGCACATGCAACATGCACATGCAACATGCACATGCAACTCGCACATGCAACTTGCACATGCAACTTGGACATGCAACTCGCACATGCAACTTGCAAATGCAACTTGCACATGCAACATGCACATGCAACTTGCACATGCAACATGCGCATGCAACTTGCACATGCAACTTGCACATGCAACATGCAACATGCAACATGCAACATGCAACATGCAACATGCAACATGCAACATGCAACATGCAACATGCAACATGCAACATGCAACATGCAACATGCAACATGCAACATGCAACATGCATCATGCAACATGCAACATGCAACATGCAACATGCAACATGCAACATGCAACATGCAACATGCAACATGCAACATGCAACATGCAACATGCAATATGCAACATGCAACAATGCAACATGCAACATGCAACATGCAACATGCAACATGCAACATGCAACATGCAACATGCAACATGCAACATGCAACATGCAACATGCAACATGCAACATGCAACATGCAACATGCAACTTGCAACATGCAACATGCAACATGCATCATGCAACATGCAACATGCAACATGCAACATGCAACATGCAACATGCAACATGCAACATGCAACATGGCAACATGCAACATGCAACATGCAACATGCAACATGCAACATGCAACATGCAACATGCAACATGCAACATGCAACATGCAACATGCAACATGCAACATGCAACATGCAACATGCAACATGCAACATGCAACATGCAACATGCAACATGCAACATGCAACATGCAACATGCAACATGCAAAACATGCAACATGCAACATGCAACATGCAACATGCAACATGCAACATGCAACATGCAACATGCAACATGCAACATGCAACATGCAACATGCAACATGCAACATGCAACATGCAACATGCAACATGCAACATGCAACATGCAACATGCAACATGCAACATGCAACATGCAACATGCAACATGCAACATGCAACATGCAACATGCAACATGCAACATGCAACATGCAACATGCAACATGCAACATGCAACATGCAACATGCAACATGCAACATGCAACATGCAACATGCAACATGCAACATGCAACATGCAACATGCAACATGCAACATGCAACATGCAACATGCAACATGCAACATGCAACATGCAACATGCAACATGCAACATGCAACATGCAACATGCAACATGCAACATGCAACATGCAACATGCAACATGCAACATGCAACATGCAACATGCAACATGCAACATGCAAAATGCAACATGCAACATGCAACATGCAACATGCAACATGCAACATGCAACATGCAACATGCAACATGCAACATGCAACATGCAACATGCGACATGCAACATGCAACATGCAACATGCAACATGCAACATGCACATGCAACTTGCACATGCTACTTGCACATGCAACTAGCACATGCCACTTGCAACATTTTTTAGGAAAGATGAAACATGCAACATGCACATGCAACTTGCACATGCAACATGCACATGCAACTTGCATATGACACTTGCACATGCAACTTGCACATGCAACTCGCACATGCAACATGCAACATGCAACATGCAACATGCAACATGCAACATGCAACATGCAACATGCAACATGCAACATGCAACATGCAACATGCAACATGCAACATGCAACATGCAACATGCAACATGCAACATGCAACATGCAACATGCAACATGCAACATGCAACATGCAACATGCAACATGCAACATGCAACATGCAACATGCAACATGCAACATGCAACATGCAACATGCAACATGCAACATGCAACATGCAACATGCAACATGCAACATGCAACATGCAACATGCAACATGCAACATGCAACATGCAACATGCAACATGCAACATGCAACATGCAACATGCAACATGCAACATGCAACATGCAACATGCAACATGCAACATGCAACATGCAACATGCAACATGCAACATGCAACAAGCAACATGCAACATGCAACATGCAACATGCAACATGCAACATGCAACATGCAACATGCAACATTCAACATGCAACATGCAACATGCAACATGCAACATGCAACATGCAACATGCAACATGCAACATGCAACATGCAACATGCAACATGCAACATGCAACATGCAACATGCAACATGCAACATGCAACATGCAACATGCGACATGCAACATGCAACATGCAACATGCAACATGCAACATGCACATGCAACTTGCACATGCAACTTGCACATGCAACTTGCACATGCACCTTGCACATGCAACATGCAACATGCAACATGCAACATGCAACATGCAACATGCAACATGCAACATGCAACATGCAACATGCAACATGCAACATGCAACATGCAACATGCAACATGCAACATGCAACATGCAACATGCAACATGCAACATGCAACATGCAACATGCAACATGCAACATGCAACATGCAACATGCAACATGCAACATGCAACATGCAACATGCAACATGCAACATGCAACATGCAACATGCAACATGCAACATGCAACATGCAACATGCAACATGCAACATGCAACATGCAACATGCAACATGCAACATGCAACATGCAACATGCAACATGCAACATGCAACATGCAACATGCAACATGCAACATGCAACATGCAACATGCAACATGCAACATGCAACATGCAACATGCAACATGCAACATGCAACATGCAACATGCAACATGCAACATGCAACATGCAACATGCAACATGCAACATGCAACATGCAACATGCAACATGCAACATGCAACATGCAACATGCAACATGCAACATGCAACATGCAACATGCAACATGCAACATGCAACATGCAACATGCAACATGCAACATGCAACATGCAACATGCAACATGCAACATGCAACATGCAACATGCAACATGCAACATGCAACATGCAACATGCAACATGCAACATGCAACATGCAACATGCAACATGCAACATGCAACATGCAACATGCAACATGCAACATGCAACATGCAACATGCAACATGCAACATGCAACATGCAACATGCAACATGCAACATGCAACATGCAACATGCAACATGCAACATGCAACATGCAACATGCAACATGCAACATGCAACATGCAACATGCAACATGCAACATGCAACATGCAACATGCAACATGCAACATGCAACATGCAACATGCAACATGCAACATGCAACATGCAACATGCAACATGCAACATGCAACATGCAACATGCAACATGCAACATGCAACATGCAACATGCAACATGCAACATGCAACATGCAACATGCAACATGCAACATGCAACATGCAACATGCAACATGCAACATGCAACATGCAACATGCAACATGCAACATGCAACATGCAACATGCAACATGCAACATGCAACATGCAACATGCAACATGCAACATGCAACATGCAACATGCAACATGCAACATGCAACATGCAACATGCAACATGCAACATGCAACATGCAACATGCAACATGCAACATGCAACATGCAACATGCAACATGCAACATGCAACATGCAACATGCAACATGCAACATGCAACATGCAACATGCAACATGCAACATGCAACATGCAACATGCAACATGCAACATGCAACATGCACATGCAACATGCAACATGCACATGCAACTCGCACATGCAACTCGCACATGCAACTTGCACATGCAACTTGGACATGCAACTCGCACGTGCAACTTGCAAATGCAACTTGCACATGCAACATGCACATGCAACTTGCACATGCAACATGCAACATGCAACATGCAACATGCAACATGCAACATGCAACATGCAACATGCAACATGCAACATGCAACATGCAACATGCAACATGCAACATGCAACATGCAACATGCAACATGCAACATGCAACATGCAACATGCAACATGCAACATGCAACATGCAACATGCAACATGAAACTTGCAACATGCAACTTGCACATGCAACATGCATGTTGCACATGCAACTTGCACATGCAACTTGCACATGCAACTTGCACATGCAACTTGCACATGCAACTAGCACATGCAATTTGCAGCCTTTTATAGGATGGATGAAACATGCAACATGCACATGCAACATGCACATGCAACTTGCACATGCAACATGCAACATGCAACATGCAACATGCAACATGCAACATGCAACATGCAACATGCAACATGCAACATGCAACATGCAACATGCAACATGCAACATGCAACATGCAACATGCAACATGCAACATGCAACATGCAACATGCAACATGCAACATGCAACATGCAACATGCAACATGCAACATGCAACATGCAACATGCAACATGCAACATGCAACATGCAACATGCAACATGCAACATGCAACATGCAACATGCAACATGCAACATGCAACATGCAACATGCAACATGCAACATGCAACATGCAACATGCAACATGCAACATGCAACATGCAACATGCAACATGCAACATGCAACATGCAACATGCAACATGCAACATGCAACATGCAACATGCAACATGCAACATGCAACATGCAACATGCAACTTGCACATGCAACTTGCACATGCAACTTGCACATGCAACATGCAACATGCAACATGCAACATGCAACATGCAACATGCAACATGCAACATGCAACATGCAACATGCAACATGCAACATGCAACATGCAACATGCAACATGCAACATGCAACATGCAACATGCAACATGCAACATGCAACATGCAACATGCAACATGCAACATGCAACATGCAACATGCAACATTCAACATGCAACATGCAACATGCAACATGCAACATGCAACATGCAACATGCAACATGCAACATGCAACATGCAACATGCAACATGCAACATGCAACATGCAACATGCAACATGCAACATGCAACATGCACATGCATATTGCACATGCAACTTGCACATGCAACTTGCACATGCAACTTGCACATGCAACTGCACATGCAACTTGCACATGCAACTTGCACATGCAACATGCACATGCAACTTGCATATGCAACTTGCACATGCAACTTGCACATGCAACTTGCACATGCAACTGGCACATGCAACTTGCAAATGCAACATGCACATGCAACATGCAACATTCATATGAAAGATGAAACATGCACATGCAACTTGCACATGCAACTTGCACATGCAACTTGCACATGCATTTTGCACATGCAACTTGCACATGCAACTTACACATGCAACTTGCACATGCAACTTGCACATGCAACTTGCCTATGCAACTTAACATGCAACTTACACATGCAACTTGCACATGCAACTTACACATGCAACTTGCACATGCAACTCGCACATGCAACTTGCACATGCAACATGCACATGCAACTTGCACATGTAACTTGCACATGAAACTTGCACATGCAACTTGCACATGCAACTTGCACATGCAACCTGCACATGCAACTTGCATATGCAACTTGCACATGCAACTTGCACATGCAACTTGCACATGCAACTGGCACACGCAACTTGCAAATGCAACATGCACATGCAACATGCACATGTAACTTGCACATGCAACTTGCACATGCAACTCGCACATGCAACTTGCACATGCAACATGCACATGCAACTTGCACATGTAACTTGCACATGCAACTTGCACATGTAACCTGCACATGCAACTTGCACATGCAACTTGCACATGGAACTTGCACATGCAACTTGCACATGGAACTTGCACATGCAACTTGCACATGCAACTTGCACATGCAACTTGCACATGCAACTTGCACATGCAACTCGCACATGCAACTTTCACATGCAACTTACACATGCAACTTGCACATGCAACTCGCACATGCAACTTGCACATGCAACATGCACATGCAACTTGCACATGCAACTTGCACATGCAACTTGCACATGCAACTTGCACATGCAACCTGCACATGCAACTTGCATATGCAACTTGCACATGCAACTTGCACATGCACCTTGCACATGCAACTAGCACATGCAACTTGCAACCTTTTATAGGATGGATGAAACATGCAACATGCACATGCAACATGCACATGCAACTTGCACATGCAACTTGCACATGCAACTTGCACATGCAACTTGCACATGCAACTTGCACATGCAACTTGCACATGCAACTTGCACATGCAACTTGCACATGCAACTTGCACATGCAACTTAAGATTTTAAGATTTAAGATTTAAGATTTATTTCATTCCAATTACAATAAATTTATAATATAAGTTCATACAATGGCAGTAATATATGTATATTATAATAACAAAATATATAAAATAATATCCTTATCTTACTTTACATTTTAGTGAAAAATATAATAAATTACATTATAAACCAAGAACTATACACATGCATTAAGATGAAATTTAATATGCACTTTGTGGTACTAACACCAGTGTTAAGTGCATTATAAAGAAAATAGTCATTTTATTTTAAATAAAGCCGCAACGACAGAAGCAATAAGAAGGCAAATTTAAATGAGAAACAAGAAGAAAAAAAAATTAAAAAAATTGGTACAAAAATATTTAAAAGATTTGGAAGATTTAAAAGATTTGGAAGATTCGGAATTAAAAGGCAAAGAGGTTTTTGAGACATATAATATTCATTGATTACGCAAGCAATTGAGGTTGGATTAAGTAACTATTTGAATTAAATCTTCTACACTTGATCTTGCTAAAAGCCAGATTCTGAGGTTTTTTAAGAATTTGTTAAGTGCATGTCTATTGGTTATAACGGCTGGAAGTTTGTTGAAGATATGCGGTGCTATTACGGTTGCAAATCGTCTAACATGTTCAGTTCTTGCTCTAGGGACTATCACAGTATTAGAGGCTCTTAATGAATGGGTAAAGTTATTTCTAGTTAAATTGTTAAAACCACCTCGCAGGTAAAACAGTCTGAGTACTTTATATACGTATAATTGTCTGAGTGGCAAAACCTTAATTGATTTGAACAATGGAAATGATGGCTCCCATCTAGGCTTGAAAAGCATTATCCTGACTATCTTTTTCTGGGCTGTAATAAGAGGTTGTAGATTACTAATAAATGCACTACCCCAGCAAGAGATACCATATTCCAAACGTGAATTAACCAACGCATAGTAAATTGATGTGAGCAGGTTTGGTGGTACTAGCTTACGTAAGTGAAAGATTTTATTAAGTGCATAGTAAACGCTTTGTTTCACAGTTTGTACATGTGATTTCCAATTAAGTTTGCTATCTATTGTAACTCCTAGGTATTTAAATTCAGAAACAGATTCTAGTTGCAAGCAGGAGATATTGCAGTTATTAAGATCACAGTTTAAGTCATGTAGACCAACTCCTTGCATAAAATACTCGTTTGTTAAAGAGAAGCACATTGCTTTTGATTTGTTGCTAAGCACCAATTTATGATACTTAAACCAGCGTGATAAGACTGTTAGGTCAGCATTCATTAAGATTTTTAAGTCCTCCGAGAGGGGTGCAGCATAAGTTAAAGCCAGATCATCAGCAAAGGCTGTTATGTTGCCATTTAGATGAAGCTTAAAAATGGAGTTTAAGTAAATAAGGAAGAACAATGGTCCGATGACTGAGCCTTGAGGGACCCCCACATTTGAACAGAAGATCGAATCACTCATTGAAGCATTAGCACGAACAATTTGCTTTCTATTCTGGAGATAGGATGAGAACCAATTCAAAATGTTGTCTCTGAAGCCATATCTGTAAAGTATTTTTAATAAAAGTTTGTGATCAACTAAATCAAAGGCCTTTGTCAGATCTAGGAAAAGAGCCGCTGTTTTGTTACCTTTATCTATTTCCAGATGTATATGTTCCAAAACAGACAATATAGCTTCTTCAGTACACTTTCCCTTTACGAATCCAAATTGTGATTTACTAAGAATTGTATATTTATCAAAAAATTTTATCATTCTTTTAGTTATAATTTTTTCGAAAATTTTGGAAAATACGGATAATAATGAAATTGGTCTGTAATTGTTTGGATCGCATTTGTTTCCTTTCTTATGTATGGGTATTATTATAGCCGTTTTCAAGTACTCTGGGAAAATACCTTTTTGAAAGCTAATATTCACAAGATATGTTAAAGGGTTGATAATGACGTTACTAATTTTTTTAATTAAAAAGCTGCTGAAACCATCTAAGCCACAAGAGTTTTTAGATTTAAGATTACATATCACTTCAAATAATTCAACTTCAGTTACCTCACCAAAGAAGAAAGACGATAGAGCTTCATTTTCAAGAAAACATTCCTGATGTATATTTTCAGCGTACTCAGAGGAATTTGACTTATGGCTTTCTACTACGTTTTTAAAAAAGGTATTAAAGTTATTTGGAGCCTTCATAGCATGTGTGGCTGCCAAGATTTCCTCCTTCACCCTTCTGCTACGAAGTTGTACCATCACAGTACCAGTTGATTTCCCCTTGCTCTTCTTCCTATAACACGCATCCACATCATTTCCATCTATTTGCAAATTGACACCCTCCTTGATGACTTGTACCACCGTCTCACGCACATTTTCGTTTTCAAAGAGAGGAACATCACGCAGTTCAATATAATTGGCGTGACTCATGTATTCGGTCTTTTCGAGTCTCTCTTTGGTTTCTCTGAGTTCCTGTTTTATGATTTCATTCTCTTTTTTTACTTCAGACAAGATTTCTGTTGTCTTCTCCAGTGCTGTGATTTGTTGTTGCATCAAAAGTAAAGATCTTACTGTGTTATCAAGTGTTGATTTGATTTCCAAAACGTTAAGGTGAATGCCCTCTAGCGTTATTTTGCTTTCATCTCGAGCTGAGTCGTTGATAATAGATGATGATGACATAGAAAGCCTAAGCGAGTTATTCCTTTTTTGTTTAACACAAGTGTTGCAGGCCCAGGGGTTTTTCGATTTTAATATAGAAACCACATCTGAGGCACTTAAATGAACACACTCCGCATGCATATGAAGCTTGCAATCACTGCATCTTATCTTAGATGAATCTCTATTAAATTTCAATTTACAAACTCGACAACTCATTTTAACTTTATAAATATAATTGTAATTATTTGTTTTAGTTAATTTCTTTGTTTTTCTGTTTTCTTTTTTTGCTTTTTATATTTTGTAATTCAATTTATATTTAGTAGTCTTATTTTCACTACAATTGCTTCCTCTTACACGTCTTTACTCGTTGACGGCTAAACTTTCAATTCTTGCACATGCAACTAGCACATGCAACTTGCAACCTTTTATAGGATGGATGAAACATGCAACATGCACATGCAACTAGAACATGCCACATGCAACATTTTTTAGGAAAGATGAAACATGCAACATGCACATGCAACTCGCACATGCAACTTGCACATGCAACTAGCACATGCAACTTGCAACCTTTTATAGGATGGATGAAACATGCAACATGCACATGCAACATGCACATGCAACTTGCACATGCAACTTGCACATGCAACTTGCACATGCACCTTGCACATGCAACATGCAACATGCAACATGCAACATGCAACATGCAACATGCAACATGCAACATGCAACATGCAACATGCAACATGCAACATGCAACATGCAACATGCAACATGCAACATGCAACATGCAACATGCAACATGCAACATGCAACATGCAACATGCAACATGCAACATGCAACATGCAACATGCAACATGCAACATGCAACATGCAACATGCAACATGCAACATGCAACATGCAACATGCAACATGCAACATGCAACATGCAACATGCAACATGCAACATGCAACATGCAACATGCAACATGCAACATGCAACATGCAACATGCAACATGCAACATGCAACATGCAACATGCAACATGCAACATGCAACATGCAACATGCAACATGCAACATGCAACATGCAACATGCAACATGCAACATGCAACATGCAACATGCAACATGCAACATGCAACATGCAACATGCAACATGCAACATGCAACATGCAACATGCAACATGCAACATGCAACATGCAACATGCAACATGCAACATGCAACATGCAACATGCAACATGCAACATGCAACATGCAACATGCAACATGCAACATGCAACATGCAACATGCAACATGCAACATGCAACATGCAACATGCAACATGCAACATGCAACATGCAACATGCAACATGCAACATGCAACATGCAACATGCAACATGCAACATGCAACATGCAACATGCAACATGCAACATGCAACATGCAACATGCAACATGCAACATGCAACATGCAACATGCAACATGCAACATGCAACATGCAACATGCAACATGCAACATGCAACATGCAACATGCAACATGCAACATGCAACATGCAACATGCAACATGCAACATGCAACATGCAACATGCAACATGCAACATGCAACATGCAACATGCAACATGCAACATGCAACATGCAACATGCAACATGCAACATGCAACATGCAACATGCAACATGCAACATGCAACATGCAACATGCAACATGCAACATGCAACATGCAACATGCAACATGCAACATGCAACATGCAACATGCAACATGCAACATGCAACATGCAACATGCAACATGCAACATGCAACATGCAACATGCAACATGCAACATGCAACATGCAACATGCAACATGCAACATGCAACATGCAACATATAACTTGCAACATGCAACTTGCACATGCAACATGCACATGCAACATGCACATGCAACTCGCACATGCAACTTGCACATGCAACTTGGACATGCAACTCGCACATGCAACTTGCAAATGCAACTTGCACATGCAACTTGCAACCTTTTATAGGATGGATGAAACATGCAACATGCACATGCAACATGCACATGCAACTTGCACATGCAACTTGCACATGCAACATGCACATGCAACTTGCACATGCAACTTGCACATGCAACATGCAACATGCAACTTGCAACATGCAACTCGCACATGCAACTTGCAAATGCAACTTGCACATGCAACATGCACATGCAACTTGCACATGCAACATGCACATGCAACTTGCACATGCAACTTGCACATGCAACTTGCACATGCAACTTGCCTATGCAACTTAACATGCAACCTACACATGCAACTTGCACATGCAACTTACACATGCAACTTGCACATGCAACTCGCACATGCAACTTGCACATGCAACATGCACATGCAACTTGCACATGTAACTTGCACATGCAACTTGCACATGCAACTTGCACATGCAACTTGCACATGCAACTTGCACATGCAACTTGCACATGCAACTTGCACATGCAACTTGCACATGCAACTTGCACATGCAACTTGCACATGCAACTTGAAAATGCAACATGCACATGCAACATGCAACATTCATATGAAAGATGAAACATGCACATGCAACTTGCACATGCAACTTGCACATGCAACTTGCACATGCAACTTGCACATGCAACTTGCACATGCAACTTGCACATGCAACTTGCACATGCGACTTGCACATGCAATTTGCACATGCAACTTGCACATGCAACTTGCACATGCAACTTGCACATGCAACTTGCACATGCAACTGCACATGCAACTTGCACATGCAACTTGCACATGCAACATGCACATGCAACTTGCATATGCAACTTGCACATGCAACTTGCACATGCAACTTGCACATGCAACTGGCACACGCAACTTGCAAATGCAACATGCACATGCAACATGCAACATTCATATGAAAGATGAAACATGCACATGCAACTTGCACATGCAACTTGCACATGCAACTTGCACATGCAACTTGCACATGCAACTTGCACATGCAACTTGCAAATGCAACATGCACATGCAACATGCAACATTCATATGAAAGATGAAACATGCACATGCAACTTGCACATGCAACTTGCACATGCAACTTGCACATGCAACTGCACATGCAACTTGCACATGCAACTTGCACATGCAACATGCACATGCAACTTGCATATGCAACTTGCACATGCAACTTGCACATGCAACTTGCACATGCAACTGGCACACGCAACTTGCAAATGCAACATGCACATGCAACATGCAACATTCATATGAAAGATGAAACATGCACATGCAACTTGCACATGCAACTTGCACATGCAACTTGCACATGCAACTTGCACATGCAACTTGCACATGCAACTTGCACATGCAACTTGCACATGCAACTTGCACATGCAACTTGCACATGCAACTTGCACATGCAACTTGCACATGCAACTTGCACATGCAACATGCACATGCAACTTGAACATGCAACTGAAACCAGTGATGGGAACTATCGAATAAACACCATCGAATTATTCGATAGTAGCTAAATGTTCATTTATTCGATAGTATTTAGTTATTCATTCGTTCATTCAGTAATGCATTTTTCGTTCAATCGCTTTTTCACTCGATATTAACTTTGAACGATTTAAGTATACTTTCTCACTCGACTACTACTACTACTACTAGTTCCGATTCTGGAATCGTTCTTTGGCTTTTCGTTAGATTACTTTTTTGACCGATAGTATTACTGAATGATTTTATATTACTTTTTTTTGTGTTGTTCTTGTTAGTCAGATATTACTGTTACTATTTTCATTAATTTCATTCGCATTCTTGCTCTTTCTGGTATAGTTTTGGGTTGTTTTACTCTACTATATTTTCTATGCGCAATGCATTGAAAATTTGGAATAATAGTGTATCTGAGATTTGAGTGAAACTTGATATATGTTTATATTGTTTAAGTTTATTAATTCATCGATATCGTGGGCATCATTTGATGGAAAGACAGACTCTACTTTGACACCCAAAAAGTATTTTTTTTTAAATGTCACCTAAAATCCCTAAAATTGCTCTTTTCCGGAGATAATAATAAAATTTTAAATTTTTCGATTTTTTTGAGGTTTTTCTAATCCATCGCCATCTTTGGGTATAAATTGACAGTTTTCATGGACAAATAATTATTCCTTGACCCAGAAAGAGTTTCACGTTTCACCCAAAGCCCTAAGATTGCCCTTTTCCAGAGCAATAAATAAAATCACTATATTTTCATATTTTTAAACAGTTTGTTTAATCCATTGACATTGCAGCCATCCGTTTGTGAAATTTGACAGTTTATGATTTTAAAAATAGAAGAACTATTCTTCCTTGACGCACACAGAGTATTTTGTTCAAAATAATACCTGGAAAGTTCGAAAATTTCTCTTTTTGTGGTCAAAACAAGATCTCATTTGTTTGTATTTTTTACTTACTTTACTTTACTTTAGATGGCGCTTACAGTCCATGTTGGACTACGGCCTCAACCAACAAGCCCCTCCAGCCAGCTCGGTCCTTAGCTAGCTGCTTCCAGTTACGCAATCCAAGTTGGTTGAGGTCGTTCTCCACTTGTGTGCGCCACCTAAGGGGTCTTCCTCTGCTGCGCAGACCATCAGGGGTAGATTCGAAGACTCGTCGGGCTGGTGCGTCGGTGTCCATACGCTCCACGTGTCCCAGCCATCTCAGCCGCTGTTTTTTCAGCTTTTTGACCAGGTCGACGTCGCTGTAAAGCCCGTTAAGCTCGTTGTTAAATCTTCTCCTCCATACTCCATAGATACATACTGGACCGAAGATCACCCGAAGAATTTTCCTTTCAAAGCACCCAAGCAGATTTTCATCCGGTTTTTGACAGGGTCCATGCTTCTGCCCCATACAGCAGGACCGGGATAATTAGGGTCTTATATAAGGTCTCCTTGGCTCTTTGAGAGAGGGCTTTACTACTCAAATGCCTTCTTAGCCCGAAGAAACAGCGGTTGGCAAGAGTAATTCTTCGTTTGATCTCTGCACTGATGTCATTTTGTGATGTGATAGTGGAGCCCAGGTAGACAAAGTCCTTGATGACTTCGAAGAGTATGTTGACTGGAGACTTAAGGTCATGCCTAAATGGATGCGACAATTCTCCCACGCTTGTTTTTAATCGACGACAAAATCCTTTAAATAAGCTGGAGGCTTTGACAGCTCTTCCGGATTTTCGAGGTTGGTCTTGTTCCTGTTGAGTTGGTCCTGGTTGAGTTCGTTCTTGCTGAGTTGATAGTTCTCGTTGAATTTGTTCTTGTTGAGTATTTTCTGGTATAGTTTGATCGCTTGAATTTGAATCATTATTTTTGACGATTGCTCTTGTTCTTGCAAATTAGGTTTAATATCTGATGTTCGATCTGGTGAATGTTGAATGTCTGGGATAAGTTTGAATGTTTCTTTCCAGTTCTGTTTCATCCTGTTTGTTATTATCTTGCATATCATCAGATGCAAATGTTACTTTCTTTTTTATTTCAGTTTTTCTCAATTGATTTATATGTCATTTTAATGTTTTTCCGTTGTCTAGTTGTATTTGGTAATGAAGTCTTCCAAATTTCTTAACAATTGTTCCAAATTTCTATATTAATTTATTGTTGGCATAAAATCTTGCTTGTACTCGTTCTACCACACTTAATTGTCTTGATTTAAAATTTGTTTGAATATTTTTCTTATGTGTCACAGTTCGAATCGCATCAAGTTGAGTTCGAATTATTACGATGCAAATACATTTCAGCTGGTGTTAAATTGTTTACTAATGGTGTTGCACGATATCGAAATAAAATTTCTCGTACTTTAAATTGAATTGATGTGTGTTCATCTTGCATCGTGATTAGTCGATTTTTCAATGTTTGGATCAACCGCTCGGCTAAGCCATTTGTAGCTGGATGGCCTGGTGCGATAAATTTTTGAAAGATGCCACTCTTTGAACAAAAATGTTTGAACTCATCACTCGTAAAAATTGTAGCGTTATCTGATACCATAACCTTTGGGTATCCATGAAAAACAAAAATATCATTTAACATTTCAATAGTTGAATTTGAGCTTGGTGAATTACGGCATATCTTGATTTCAGCCCATCTTGACTTTGCGTCAACAACTATTAAGAAATTATGATTTTGAAATGGGCCCGCATAGTCGATGTGTAATCGATCCCAATTTTGTTCCGGCTCGTCCCAAGGATGGAATTCAGCTTTTGCTGGATTTGTTTTTATTTTGCAAACTGCTCACATGACTTTGATAAATGTTCGATGTCTTTGTCAATTACTTTTCAATAAACATGTCGTCTAGCAAGTTTTTTCATTTTTGTTATTCCCACGTGTGTTCTATGGAGTTCTTTTAATATTTGTGTTTGCAACGTAGCAGGAATAATTACTCGCTGTCCTTTAAATAATATACCATCTTCAAAGGTATATTCATATGCAATTTCGGTGTTATGTTGAATTTCCTGTTTGATTTTTGATAGGTGGATGTCACGTTCAGTTTCTTTTCGAATTACATCGGCATTTATAAACTCAGTTGTTGAAATTTCATTGATGGAAGTTAGACACACTTGATTGATTTCATAATTGATTCTCATATCATCTGATTCTTGATTTTGGACTAAAAGTGCTCTGGAAAGGCAATCCGCAACAATATTTTCAATTCCATTCTTGAAAACTACTTCATAATCGAATGCTGAAAGAAAAATTGCATATCGAAATAACCGACCAGATGTCATTGGTGGTAACTTCGCATTGTGATGAATTATTCGAGTTAGCGGGCGATTGTCGGTAGCTAGTTTGAAATGTCGACCGAATAAATAATTGAAAAAGTGATTCAAAATAGCTTTTTATGGCCTTTAGTCCTATAAATTGGCGTTTCGTTCGGCTTACTCACTTGAACTCATCAGTGACATAGTGAGGGCTTTGTCATACGCAATTTATATTAAGTTCAGTTCAACTTACATGAATTTTTCAACGAAAATCCACTGTAAACTATATCCAACAAGATTAGAATTCCTAATCATTAAGCTGGAAGTTTTTTTTTGCCCTGGGCCAGGCATATAGTCCAGTTAATTTAGACTTTTTTTTTGCAAAAACATTGGGGAAGCAATTTTTTTCTTGGTTTCATTAAAGTACCATACAGAAAGCTTAAGTCCAAACAAACCAACAACCCCTTGCAGGGTTGCCGCTATATTGATTTAAAGAGTGAATTTGTTTTTAATGATTAATATCCGTAATTTTAAGTTCATCGAAAAAATATAAATGCATTCCTAACAAATAGAGTAAGTTCTACTAATTTGAATATATTGTATTTTTTCAGATTTTGTGTATTTAACGAGTTATAACCAATTATAGGCAAAAAATGGAGTTCACACATTTTTAGTCAATTTTTTTTTTCTTTCACGCGAAAACTTCTTTCAAAAGTTCTACTAATCACTCTATCCTACAGTTTTGTCCTTAACATTTTCTGTTTCTAAGCATTGTTTACCGATTGTATGGGCAAAAAGGTATCCGCACATCATTATAATTAAGTGTTTTAAAACTGTGAGTGGGTTTTACTCAATATAGAAACGGGAAGACATTTTTTAATTTTGAGTTCGTTGAAGAACTACAAAGAAAGCTTAAATCCAAGTTTTCGACCATCAACTCATAACAGGGTTGCCGCTATCCTCAATTAAGGAGTTACCCTCGTTTTTCACAAATAAATCCGTATCTTTAATTTTATCGAAAAAATACAAATGCATTCCTGACAAGAAGAATAAATTCTACAGATTTGTTAAGTGGCATTTTTTCATGTTTTTTGTATTTAAAGAGCTATAGCCAATTATAAGCAAAAATGAAGCTCACATATGTTTTATTCAGTTTTTGTTCAGTGATACGTTTAAGTTTTCTCCTAAAAGTTCTTTAAAAATCGTTAACTTACAGTTTTTATTTTTATATTTCTTAAGCCAAGTCTGTTGTTAACTTACTGTAGCACCTGAAAGGCAGAATCACACTTAAGGCATTTCAAGCAAAATGGTACCTTCCTTATTTTCTTGTTTTGAATAAATATCAAGGCTTGGTTGTTAGTTCCGAAAAGAAAATTTACTCTTTCACCCAAGATGGTGGAAGCTTGCAGACCAAGTATAATCACGTATCTGATATGCAAAATAATATTTATAAGCTTGAAAACTCAAATTAATACATGCTCGCACTTTACTCTTATAAGCAGCTCTCTGTGCTCAATTAATTTTGTGATGAATCGATTGAACAAAAATAAAGATTGATAGACTACATCATTTCTAATGATTTCCTTTAGACCCATCCCTTAAAATATAAAAATCAAATAGGTAGGTACTTGAATAATTTGATCTCGAAAAATTGCAATTTTCAAACAAATTTTGATCCAAAAACCAACACATTTATCAAAAATTCCTCAAACATGGGTAAAATAATTTTTTCTTACCTTTCCAAATATATAAAATTTTCTAAAAACAAATGTCATTCTGACTTATTGCAAATTATTTCTTAGCCTTATTCTTTCCCGTTTTTGACTTTTAAACGTTCATATCTCCATTCCTCTAATTTTCCGAATTTTTCATTACAGCTACGACTTTCTTGTAATTGCATAATCTATCGAATACAGAAAAAAACATCTTTCTACCTCTCCCCGTTTAGAAAATAGCCAAAACCGAGTTCACTCTTTAAACCAAGATGGCGGAAACCCTGCAAAGGGTTGATGGTCGAAAACTTGGATTTAAGTTTTCTATAATGTACTCTATCGATAACAAGAAAAAAAATGTCTTCCCCAACGTTTTGTAAAATTCCCATAGCAGCTATGACTAAATATACTGGACTAATAGTTTCTATATAAGATAGTTTTATAATACAAATTTTATATACTACTGAAATATATAAAATAATTGAAAAAGTGATTTACTGAAAATACAATTGCAAGTGCTTCTCTGTCTAATTGCGAATAAAGCTGCTCGGATTTCGTCAGTGATCTGGATGCAAATGCAATTGGCTGTTCTTGATCATTAATTATATGAGACAGCACGCCTGCAATTACCACAGGACTTGCATCACAAGAGAGGATGATTGGTAAAGCTGGGTCATATGGACTTAAAGTACGATTGCTAGCCATTTCTTTCTTTAATTTTATAAATGCTTTTTCGCATGACGATGTCAAGTTGAATTTAGCATTCTTTCGAATTGGTTGTCTGAGCGGATGTGTGATTAAGGAAATATCAGGCAAAAATTTAGAGTAGTATGTCACCATACCTAGAAAACGTCGTACTGCTTCTATATTTGATGGTCTTGGTATGTCTAAAATGGCTTTGATCTTTTCCGGACTTTTTGAAATTGTATTAAATTCGATTGTGTGACCCAAATATTCGATCCGTTCTTGGAAAAATAAACATTTATTGCGATTGAGATGTAAGTCATATTCTTTTAGTCTTTTCGTACCTAACTCCAGATTTTCTGCGCACTCTTTTTTTGTTGAACCGTGAATAATAACATCATCGAAATATGACAAAGTTTTTGGTACACCTTTAAGGATTTGATCTATTATTCGATTAAATTCACTAGGAGCAGTTTTGATTCCGAATGACAATCTGTTCATACGATATGTACCCTTGTGAGTGGAAATTGTTTGGATTTCTGCACTTTCATCGTCTACTTGAACGTGTAAATAAGCCTTGAATAAGTCTAATCTACAAAAATATTTTGAATTTCTAAGTTCATTGAGGATTTCATTAATTTTTCGAATTGGATAACTGAAATTTACCAGACTATTGCTTACACCCATTTATAGTCAACACAGAGTCGCACATTCCCATCTGGTTTTGGGACAATGACTAATGGTGATCCCCAATCCCTAGCATTCACTTTGGATATGATACCCTCTGATTCCAGTGTGTTCAATTCGTTTTCGACTTTTTCACGGAGAGCATACGGCACATCTCTTTCTTTAAAAAAAATTGGCTTACTTTTCTCACGTCTCAATGATACTTTTACGTTAGGAATACAACCGACTTTTGGTATGAAAAGTTCGGATATTTCGACATAATATTTTCAATTTCGGTGGTTGAATTAATCTGCGATATATTTGAATTGAGATTACCTTTTTGACTCATATCGATTTCTTGAAGATTTATATTTAAATGTCGAATCCATATGTACGTCCGATTAACGCGTCATACTCTTCCGGGACAATAATATATAATTCTTCACGGGAAATATTTCCATTGTATTCTATGTTGACATAAACCTTACTATCTGGTACAAGAATATTACCCATGTACGAGCGAAAGGCAATATTTGTATTAACGTGTTGGACTGGTATGTCAAGTTGATAAATTTATCGTGAGGAATAAAAGTATAACCTGCACCGGAGTCAACTTCGAACTTCTGTGGATGGCCTTCAATATTTTATGATGACAAAGTATTTATCAAAATCATTTGACGCTAGCTTATCTATATATAAATAGGCTTAAATTAATTTTGTGGTACCATTTCCTCAAAAAGTATTTGACCGATTTGGATAAATTTTATGTGGTTGGAAAGCTATAATCGCGGGGGGTGTGCGAAATACAAAATTTAACAGTGTGGGTCCATTTTAGCTAAGAACCATTTTATACTGCCGCTCACTGTGCACATTCAAAAAATTTAATTTAAAAATAAAAAATAGTTTTTTGCTTCAATTTTCAAACATTTTATATGTATGTAGCTAGCTTTCATTTTTTGAGTGGTGTCGAATTTCGACACGGGGTGGGGACGAGGCTAGTTTGAATAAATATCTACGATTTGATTAACGCCATAACGATCAAATGGTTCGATTGACACGTAATTGGTTGAGATTTCATGTGGTTGACTATATTTACCCTTTTCAGACAACAATGTGTTAATGCATACTTTGCGCAAATGTCCGGTTTTTTTACATCCACTATACATTTTAGTGAATTATGATTTGATTTGCAATGTTTAGCGATGTGATTATCGCGACCGCATCGAAGGCAAAGATTATTTATACCTAGCTTAACATAATCTATTCTTGATTGTGACTTCGATCGTTTTTGAAAATTGAAATTTGATTTGGAACGAATTGAATTGGCTGAACTATCTCGATTGAATTTTGCTGAATTGTATTTTTGATAATCAGAGATCCTATTGATATCTGAAGAACTCGCAAAATTTGACGATAGCATCTTTTGCAATGTCTTCGAAAGTTGTGGTCTGAGCTGGTAGAATTTTCTCACGAATAGAATTATCTCTAACACCGCGCACAAACTGTGCTCGAAGGAATATATCCAAGGCTGTCGTTTCACTTTTTCAGAAAGCAGTACTTCGAGGAAAAAAATAGCAGTACACAGCAGTACGGCAGTAAAATATATATTTACAAACATAATTGTTAATGCATTTAATTTTGTTTAAATGCATATATTGTTCATTAAAAATTATCACATACGCGCCCATTACCTAATTAACTCTAGTGCACTGCAATGGTGGTATTAATAAGTTTTCATTACATTAAAAACTCTTATGTTTGTGCACGTTTTTCTCAAAATCTGTTGCTTTTAGGAAAAAGGTAATATTTTTGGGTAGAATTTTATGAGCGACATACAATATTTATTATAATTATTTTTGTTTCCATTCCCTTCCTTAATAGACCAAATTTGACCCACTGTAACTTCATTAGTACATAGGTACCTATACTGCCGTGTTAAGAAGAAAAAACGTAACTGACATTTTGGCTGTTTTGAGTTAAAGCCAGTTTTGACATAATTGGTAGGGTTATTATTTTATTGTTTAGTACTAAAATCACTCTCTTGCCTTTTTAGTGGACGTATCTGCATTTTCATAAGAAAAATAAACGTAACTACCAAAGAAATATTCGTAGATCCAGAAAGGAAGATTAATTACTTGCAGATACGGCAGATAGTCTTAAGATGAAAGTTATTTAACTAGACTTCTATTAAATATAATTAAATGAAGTTTTGATCAAAAAATAATAATTTGATTACTTATCATTTCCTTAAAGTATGTAACAAATTCATCCAAAAATAAAAAAGTTACGTACATAAACAGAAAAATGCATTTATGTCGAAATGCCCAAAATACAGATACGTTTTTTCTTCTTAACACGGTGGTATAGGTTTAGATAATTTTACTGCCTAAAAGTTAATTTTCGTCATTTTGTCGTAAACTGAAATTCCATAAGGTTATTAAATAAATTGAAACCACTCCTTTTTCCAGATGGTGGCCTTACTTAGCCTGGACACCACAATAACTTGGTATATAATGAGAAAACGTAGTCAAACACATAGTACAAAAAATATTGCTGATCGATTAATGCTATTTAATAAATTTTGTAGCTAAATTTGCTACCCCATCTTTAATCTATTGGTTGTATGACGAAAAAGCATGGTATTTTCTTGTATAGAATTGAATAAAGTTTTACTTTAATACATATTTCATTCCAAAAAGTTGATAGCTTTCGTGAAATTAGCAAAAACCTTAATTTTACACTCCTTTACTTCTCCAAAAATTCTTTGATCATTAGGGTGGTTTTTCCTGGGCTAGAGATCCATAAATATAATTTAACATTGCTTGACAGATGGGTGAAAACCTAAATTTTGACATATGTGGAACATTTCATTTCAAATGACATCAAAATGTCCATAAACTTACTTTTTTCGGATCATAAAAGAAAATCTGAAAAGTTCCAGAATTTCGAATTTTTTACTTGCGACATGCAATGCCTAAACGAAACTATGCACTCGTAAAAAAAATGTAACGTGAGATTCTGTTCAATAAATCTACGACTTTTTTAATTTATTTATTTTAAAGCTTTTTGGATAGGATTATGATTTGCAAATGTTCTGTGAACAAATTTTCAAAAAAGCAGTACTTTGGTCGTATTAGCAGTACGGCAGTACGGAGTCTCAAAAAGCAGTACAAATACTTCAATTGCAGTACTTCGACAGCCCTGAATATATCTGCTATTGAGGTTTTGCATGAGCATGGCTAAATGTATTCACAATCAATAGTTATATTACGTCGAAGTTCGGCTATGTATTCAGCTATGGATTGATTTTCATTTTGGTAAGTTGATAGAAATTCATGTTGCGATACTAATATATTCCTTTTTGGGCAGAGATGAGCTTCGAATACTTCAATAAGTTTGTCGCCGTTTAATTTACCTGGTGTTCCTGGAGCAACCAATGCGTCAAGCATATTATAATTTGCAGCACCAATAGAGCTGAGGAAAATTTGTGCCCAACAGCTTTTGTCTGTAATTTTGTTCATTTCCAGAAAATTTTCGAAGCGTTGCCTGTAGAACTTTAATGGTTCTTTTTTTGGCTCAAAATTTTCGAAGGTTTGTGTGGTGCTCGAATTAGTTTCAGAAGAACCGCCATCTTGTATTACATTCGTCGTATTTGTTGAAAGTAATTTTTCGAAAAATGTTTGCTGCTGTTTCATGAACGTCGCGAATTGTTGCTGGTCCATAGTTTTTCACCTCGTCGCCAATTGTTGAAATGCTGATGAATAGAAAAACGAAATAGTTCTTTATAAAAATCCAATTTATTATAATTTCTTAAAGTCTAATAAAAAGAAAAAGAAGGTGCTTGAAGAGCATGAGTTAATCGAGATGTCTATCAGTTTTTTTTAAGAAAGAAAACTCATTGACAGGCTTAAGGCCCCAACCGAATGAGTATGTTGACTGGAGACTTAAGGTCATGCCTAAATGGATGCGACAAAATGTTTTTAATAAAATGAGATTTGTTGAATAACTTTGTCGATTGCTATCCATTTGAATCGGGTTACGTTCGGGTCAACAAATGTTGAATAGCTTTGCCGATCGACACGTCTACACTTTCTCAACACTGTTGATCAACGATCAACGGCCTTACACCAACTTAACAATGATGTGCCACACGGTGCGAGAAATCTAAATAATTTTCATTTTTTGTGTCGGTGTGGGTTTTGGTGCTATGTGATGGAAAGCTGGATGGAAGCTCTTTTTCTTGCACGTTTACCTATTATCAATTGGTGAGAGACGTAAAAAAAAATTCAGAGTGCGTTTCTTTAACTTATTTGGTTCATGACTGGTTATGTTGAACAGTTATCGATCCCAATGGGGGGATATATCCCCCTGATCCCCCCTCCTATCTACGCCATTGGTAAGCCTAACATTTTTAGATGGATGTACACCATGATGGTAAGACCCATCATTACCTGTTGTGCAGTAGCATGGCACAAAAGAACCGAATCACAGACTACTAGGAAAGCACTAGACGAAATTCAAAGGCTTGCATGCATCAGCATTACTGGTGCAATAAGAACTTGCCCTGCAGCAGCAATGGAGGTCATACTCCACCTTTCTCCACTACACGTGGTTATCGAAAGTGTTGCTCAGGGAGCTATCATGAGGGAGCTCAGGGAGCTATCATGAAAGGTAAATATATAGGCATTAGGGAAAAAGAAAACTTTACCCAGTCCACAGTAACAAACCTCCTTGACATTACAAGAGATGGCATGATCAAAAAATACAACTTCGTGAAAAATTTCAAAACGGAGTTGAGTAACAAGAAAGAGGTAGGAGAAACGACAAACTACACCCTCAAAGAGAATGCCATCAAATGCTACACCGACGGTTCGAGAACGTCTTTAGGGACTGGTGCAGAAATCTTTGGGCCAAGAACCAAACTTTCTGTACCCAATGGGACAGTTCACTAGCATTTTCCAGGCGGAAGTTAACGCGATAGGAAAATGCCGCGGAAAAGAAACCTCGAAATAAAATACCGTAATCAGAACATCGCCATCATGACAGACAGCCATGTTGCACTTAAAGCACTAGGCTCTTACACCATAGACTCCAAATTAGTTTGGGAGTGCGTGGGTAAACTGAATGAACTCGGCGAAAAAACACTGTCTCACTCTATTGGGTACCAGGACACGTTGGTATTCATGGTAACGAGGAAGCAGACACCCTAGCCAAAAGAGGAGCAACAGACCCCCTCATGGGAACTGAGCCTTATTGCGGTGTAGGTGAAAACGTGATCAAATACAAAATCAAATCAGAAGAGGAGAATAAAAGATCAAAAATCTGGGAAGAACTCCCAAAATTGAGGCAGGCCAAACTATTGCTTGAGAATTATAACCAAGTGCGTTACTCATCCTGCATACATTTAAGTAGGAACAACTTCAGAATAATAACCGGGTATTTTCACAGGGCACCGCAAGCTAAGAAGACATCTCAGTCTTCTCGGTTTAGCGAGTAGCGTAACTGGCTGATTCTGCAACACCTACGAGGAAACACCGCAGCCTCAGTAGCAGTCGTGACAACGAAGCAACCTGTTTCTGCATCTACAGTGGCCATGCTTACACCAACCCAGCCACCAACACAGCTACAAACACAAACACAGTCAACCACATTAACGTCAATCCAACCACCAACCCAGCCACCAGCACCAAACCATCCTCCAAAGACGAGCACAGCCAGCAACACCACCTCAACCAAGGGTCCAGGAATGCCACCAATTTTTTGTTTCTCTGGAAACATTGCTGAAATCAGCAGGTTCTCCAAAGGGAAACAATTAGGCGTGACATTCAAAAACCGCAACACAAAGACAACCATTATCAACGCGGTAAACAGAGAAGCCTTCCAGAAGATAAAGAAGTTTCTGAAAGAGAGAAAAATCCAATTCAACTCTTTCACGCCACGAGAAGACAGGAAGAACCTACTTCTGCTAAAAGGGATTCATTTCTCTTATTCAGCTATCGAGGTAGAAGATGAACTAAGGATTGAAGGATTTAATGTAGTGAAGGTTACACCATTCAAAGCTAAGAAGGGTCCTGGAAAAATCTACAACAACTTTTTAGTAGAGCTTGGAAAATCCGCCGAATAGTGAAGTTTACACTAAAAATCTGATAATGAACCAGAGAGTGCACTGGGAACGCTTGAAATCCAACGATTTAGTTCAGTGGAAAACTGCCAGCGCTTTGGACATGTTGCCACTAATTGTGGACGCCAATACGTTTGCGTCAAATGCAAGGAAGACCACGAACCGGGACTATGCAAGCGGAAAGAAAGCACAGGATCTGACGTGTGGTGTGCAAATTGCCAGAAGGAAGGACATCCAGCTAGCTTGAAGGGTTGCCCAACTCTTAAAGCAAAACTTACAGAGAGGAACAAGGTTCTTGCAGAGAAAAAGGCGCAAAAGGATTTTGTTGCTAAATCCGCATGCATCGTAACCCAGCCTACAGTCAGTTTCGCTTCAATGGTGAAAGGAAACTCTACAAAAAGCCCAGTAGCAGCAAAGACTCAACAAGTGAAAGCCCCCATGAACAAAGCAACGAAGATAGCACCAGCCAGGACGACTGCAGCCAGAGCAACACCAGCTAAGGTATCCCAGCCCAGTGTGAACCTCAGCAATGAAGTTCAGCGGATTTTGGATCCAACCTGCTCACGATCATCGAAAAAGCCTGGAGTGCTATTCCAACAAACTATACCATGCTTAGCGAAGGTGAAAAGTCCGTGGTATTGGCCACCTTCATATTTCAAATATGCAACTAAAGAAAATCCGCATACTGACGTATAATGTTAACTCATTGTACAGCCTGGAGAAGAGGACGTCATTCAACATGTTATCGCCCTTATTAGTGGACTTTTTCCTGGCTTCTTCAAAACTGGTGCATATTCTTCCGGAAATCCGGAACTATATCTGCACTATAGTGCCCAGCGATTCGGACCATGAAGCTGTTCAACTATCGATGAACCTCAACCAACCTATTCTAATAAATGTAGAGCCACCAGAGAACTTCATCAACTACAGGTGGCTGGACGTGGAAAGACTTCACAGGGACATCGAAGACAACATAACACTTCCAGCCTGTAACCGAAACTTGCTGGACATCGAAATCGACGCAGCTATAGATGGTTTGGAACAGGCTGTATCTAATGCACTGGAAAATCAGAAGCAGCCTACGACGTCTAGGGATAGGTACCAACACCTTCCCGAGTACGTGCAAAATCTGCATGCGCATCACAGACAACGGCTGAGAAAACGTCTCCAAAGGATCCAACAAAGAGATTTCAATACGTCCAACAGCAACTACAGAGTAGTTTGGAGCGAATTGCAATGTGTCAACATAATGTTCCGAAATTCCATAAAACACCACAACAATATCCAGTTCCAGAAGAGACTGCAAGCAATTAAGCCGATGCCTTCAAAAACATTAATAGGATTATTGGAAAGCAGCCACCAATCCCGGAAACTGTTATCAGCAACAACATCGAAGCAACACCAACACAAGAAAAAGTGGAAGCGTTTGCCAATTACTTCGAAGAAAACTTCACAACGAACCCGCCTGCAGACCCGGCATTTTTGGACGAAGTTAAGGAATCCATTCAGCTGACCATGCAGCCTAATCTAGAAGAAGTCATATTCGATGACACCAATTCAGCAAGTGACCCAATTGACAGCCCACATATATGCAATCTGGAGGAGATAGCTGAGATTATTCATGAATCGAGGTCAAAAAAAGCAGCTGGACCAGATGGAGTCTCCAACTACGTCCTAAAAAGGCTTCCACATATAGTGATGATCCTTCTCACAATCATCCTTAATAACTGCATCAATAACTGCTACTTCCGTCAGAAATGGAAAACAGCGAAGATAGTGGCGATCCCGAAGAAAGGAAGTTTCAACTTGGTGTCCAACTACAGACCTATATCACTCCTCAACAACATCAGCAAAATACTGGAGGAAGTAATCCTCCGGAGGCTCAAGAGGTTCTGCAGTGAAAACGCGATCATCCCTGACATGCAGTTCGGCTTTCGTGAAAAAACACTCGACGCTACATCCGCTGCTAAAGTTCCAACATCCAACATGATATCACATCAGCGCTCAACAGTCACTGTGTCACCGTTGGATGCTTCCTGGGTGTCGAGAAAGAATTCGACAGCGTATGGATAGAAGCCCTTATTCACAAACTACATCTACTACACTTACCTCTGCCACTAATCAAAATTCTTTTTTCCTTTCTTTCTTTCAGAAAATTTTTCATTCAACTGGACAACTGTAAATCAAACATAAAGACCATCAGAGCCGGAGTCGCTCAGGGATCGAAACTTGGCCCCTTTCTTTACAACTTGATGACATCTGACCAACCTGTCGCAACTGGATGTGAGAACCTCCTGTATGCTGATGACTCGCTCACCTGCGCCAATTCAACGTCACCGGTACTCGCCATGCGGAAAGTAGAGGCTCACATCAATAGACTCTTTGATTTCTACAGGAAATGGGGCATCCGGATCAACACTTCTAAATCGGAACTTGTCTGCTTCAGGAGACCCTCAACAGGCAGAGGTAGTTGCACTGCAGCGAAGTGCAGAAACATCGTTCTGCGACTCCCAGATGGATCCACTATAACTGCCAAACGGAACGTCAAGTATCTGGGAGTCCACTTCAATGAGTTGCATAAGTTCAACCCGCACTCAAGAAGTGTGCTCAAAAGAGCCAGCTGGGTCTTCCACCGTTTACACCCCCTGATGAGAAAAAGAACCGGACTAAGTCAACAGACGAAAATACTGATGTACAAGCAACTCCTGCGGCCAGTCATAGCCTATTGCTTCCTAGTCTGGTTCTCAATATCCAAGACAGCCATGAAGGAACTTCAAGTGTTCGAAAGGAAAATACTTAGAATTTGCACTGGACTACACTTCGACCGCCAGCGACGGAAACACTACAGGAATGAATACCTCTACACAGAAGCGAACATAATCCCTCTGGACAGGTACCTAGTGCTCTCTACAAAGAAGCTAATAGAAAACATCCACAGTCATCCAAATCAGCTGATAAGAAGTATGTCCACCGAGCAAAGACAACCCGATCCGAGGTACCTCAGTGTGATGGAAACCCTGGACGACAACATTATCCCCATAGACAGCGAGGAAACAGTTTCCTTCTACACTGACACAGGGTCAGCCTACTACCGCGGCTAAATGCCAAACCTCCTAACAATTCACACCAAAATCACCACTAGACAACCGGGATGGAACACCCCGAGAATGAAAAAGTCAACCGACGCTTAAATTAATTTTGACATGTATTTAATCTATACATCTATACATCTATACATCTATATCTATACATATAAATAAAATTGGAGTGTCTGTCGTTAATATTGAAATAATTTCAAATTTTTGAGCTTAGGTGGTTGCATACTTGCAAAGAAACATAACTGCATCGTTTAAAAAATGTTTGTCTGTCTGTCTGTTTGTCCGCGGTAACCTTTAAAACATCAGAACAGGTTATAATGGTACTTTTCGTACATGTAGTGGACAACTCTGGGAGTAATCTAGGCTACTTTTAATTGAAGAAATGTTAACGGTATCTTTAAAATATTATAAAAAGAATAAAATTAAGGGAAAATTATGTCGAAACAAAAAATTTATATAGTTCAAGTGAGCTCAACTCCATGATTACGTTTCGTACCTGGGCGAAACGCAATCATGGAGTTGAGCTCACTTGAACTTTTAACTTTGAATTATCAAAAAATTTATATATAGGAAATTATTATAAACAAGTAGAAATAATCGATTTTAAAAGTGTCTGACACTTACAATTACATTAGAAAAATAATTATATAGTCTAGGTGGTGAAAGCTTTGCTCAAAATTTTGTCAACGCAGTGTCTCGATCTGTGCAAACTACATGCCACCAACAAGGCAGCGATGCCACGGCGCGGCCGGCCCTTTGACCACCACAATGTATTTTCAAGTTGCTAAGAAACATACACATGTAATTATTGCATCAATTTAAAAAAATTGTCTGTTTGAACACATAATCTTTAAAAACGATTCTGACTAGACTTTACGTGGATGTAGTGGAGTAAATTTTTAGAAAAACAGTGAAATTCCGGTAGGTGCTTTCAACTTCGTCAGCAAAAAATGAAAAAAGTCAGATCGTTGTACCAATATTATTCCATTTATACTTCTATCAGCACGACTTTAATTAAATGGACAGCGAAAAATCCAAAGCTGACCTTTGTTTTATTAAAATAAATTTCCTTGCACTTTATAGCACACAACAGCATAACGGCGGCGCACAGGGGGGCCGAGATTTGGTATTGTGATATACTTTTCTCTCAGTATTTTTCAGAAGAAATCTGGCTGTTATATTGATTTTATGTAAATAATAGCTTTCATCCGAAACGGATTTTACCCAGACCTTTAAAATTTAGAGCCCTAAGACTAATTCTATATATTTATAGAAATGAATCCATATTGCCCTTTGTCACGCCATAACTCAAGAACTGCTTGAACTATTTGGATGATTCTTTTCAGATAATCTTTGGTATTGGGAGTGTTTTTGTGAAGTTTGGTTAAAATCGGTCTTGCGGTTTGCCGAAAATATGCAGAAGCGCACTCTGGGTACCTGCTTTATGTAATCAAAAGTAAATCAATTCAGTTTGAAAAGAAATCAATTAATTATGAAATTTGGTTCTAACAAAATAAAATTTAAAAAAATGCAGTCGAATCCCAGCTATCAGGAGTTCAATTAATCGAGGACACATAGTTCATTTTTTTTTAAGTTTGTTCTTGAAATTTGTGTGTACCCGGGCGGAGCCGGGGCGGCCAGCTAGTATAATTATAAATTTTAAATCTAAGACATAGTATAAAGTTAGGCCCCCCTATGTGCCAACAAAGGTAAATTTTTCAATGTATCTTATTAGTTGTAAGCCAAATTGTATATATTATGTTCAATAAAACAAATTGAAATTGAAAATTGATAAAAATAAATTATTTGATAAAATAATGTAACTTTAAACATTTAAATTTCAAATGCACAGTTAAATTGATTTTAAAAATAAAATAAATGTACAATAGATATGTATGTATCTATTATTATTTAATAAATTTCTTCTACTATTCTTAATGCAAAAATGTTTCAATTGATTTTTAAAATTTAAATGCGTTCATTATTTTTTTTTTTATTTTTTGATTTTTAGTCAACCAAATTTCAAAGTTATTAGCTGTATATTATGTATTTAAACAAATGTGATGATTTGTTGTTATATTTTTGATTTTTAGGTTATTATTTTTTATATGAAATTAATTTGAATTATGTACGAATAATGACTATAAGTAAGCATGATCTGATTGTATCTTAATTTTACAGAGTTATTCATGTCAAAACACAAAAAGCCTTTGTTTTATTATGTATGCCAACCAGGAATATAATAATATACATATTTCAGTATCATGACAAGTGATGAATTGAGTTTAGATAGTTAATTTATAATAACAAAAAATTGTTCCTAAACCATATCGTGGCGACGAAAATTTACTAAAACAAGTTAAAACCCCGCTTTGAAAATCAAACTGTTAATTTACCAGACATTTATATAATTTAAATCTAATTATCAAAACCTTTAAAGAATTAATATCTGTATATCTACTTATACGTGTTTCTATAGATAAATACAAGAACAATTAACTGTTCAAATTGAATTTAAATTTAATGAAACAAATCATTAGCACCAACAACAACAAGGTAAATATACAAAAAAAAAATATATGTATATAAATAAAAATAAAAATCATGCAACAACATTTTGGTATCTGGTCTATAGCCTCTAGTCCACCCCACTAACTGTTCAAATGCCTTAATGAACGGAATTTATTTATTGATACACAAATTTCAAACTGTATTGAAAAGCCAAAATTGAATTTAAAAAAATAAAAATTATATGCATAGCTTAGCATAGGTAGATATTCAAATTCAATAACGCAACCATTTCACGTTATTTCAAAATCTAATACTAATAAATTAGAATAATAAATGTGGTGGAAATATGCAAACAGAAGATAATCAAGGCCAAAAATAAATATCTATAGACACAAAACCTACCTAATTAAATATTTTATAAAAAACATTTTATCCTTTTTATGGCGGATAAATTCGTGTTACAAAAATGTTCATTTAAATTTATTAAAAAAAAAAGAATACCTTCATATTGCTATTTATATTTTTCTAATTTCCACCACGTAAACAAAAATACGTCAGGTATACATTGCGTGTATAGGAGGTATGGCAATGAAGATTGGGAATTCTCTGTTTAAATTTATAAAAATCCTCTAACTAGCCTCTGACCAGAGTGACCAACAAGGCATTTAATAAACCGTTTCTGTGTCCATAGCTTGAATTCATCGTCTGTGTTTTGTTTGGGATCAAACTATGAAACCGCTACCACAGCCGTCACCATATTGTGTACAAATACAGGTGTACAGAATTGAAATAATGTGCGCAAAAACATACATACCTACACGTACACACAAGCTCAATGCATATTTTGGCCCAAAATATTTATCCACAATAAAGGGGGGTGGGGGTGTTTGTATATTGAACATGAAGTTCAAAATGATTTATTAAAATTTTGCAAAAAGTCTTCACAAGCCAAACAACAAATGGACTTGATCACACACTCATATACCAGTGTACATTAGGGTGGTTGTTATAATGGATTTTTTTTAGTTATAATATTTGGATGGGCCTTAATCAGCTCTTAATTTTTTCAGATTTTTATTTTCATCCCCTATAGTCGCTGTAGGGGTAAATTAAATTTCCCCTTTTTTTTGGAAATTCGCGTAAAATCTGCCAAAAAATTCAGAGCATGTAGGTGAGAAGTAGACAAGAAAAAATCCTACTGGAGGGGGATAATATCTCCCACCGCTTGGACGGGAGGGCAATTCAATAAAATAATTGCATAAATAGAAAAAAACATAATTAAAAATACAACGGCAACACTTGCAGTAATTTTTGGCAGCTTTTTGGAAAACCAGAAGACAATTTCAATAGTTGATTATAAAATAAAGTTCTTTGAATAAATAATTTCAGCAAAATCTGTTTTCAAACAATAGTAATTTTTCTTCAAATTGTTGAGTTTGAAACTATTTTTTGCCAAAACTGTTCACACAAAAAAGCTTAATTTAAAACAAGCCGAAAGAATGGACTTTTATACTTACTTACTTACTTACTTAGGTCCTCGGACCTGTTACGTCCGTGAGATTACCCTTGCGGCCATAGGGCCTCCACTACTCCTATGCGCCATCGTGTACGGTTTCTGGAAATGTACTTCAGCTCTGTTTAGCTCTTCCCCAGTTGTGCAGATTCCTCTTCGACCGTTCTTCGCCAAGTACTTCTAGGTCAGTCCACTCCTCTGCCTCGATGCGTGAGAGGGTTCCATTGCATCGCTTGGCTCGCAATGCACTCGTGGCCTTTTTGAAGCATATGTCCAATCCACTGCCACTTACGTTTTCGTATTATAGAGTCGATGGGTTCCTGACCTATCCTCGCATGAAGTTCATCATTGGAGATACGGTTAGGCCAAAAAAGCCCCAAGATGCTTCGCAGACATCTAGTCACGAACGTTTGCAGCTTTCTTGTGACATCGGGTGTTACTTTCGAAGTGCTGCATCCATAGAGAAGCACGGATTCTACATTGGAGCGAAACAGTCGTAGCTTGGTCTTTAGGCTAATAGAGTTCTTTCTCCATATTTAGGACAGCATCCCGAACGCAGCCTTTGCTTTCCTGATTCGGCTGGTTATATCTAGCTCGGTCCCGCCATTAGTAGAGACAATACTCCCAAGGTATTGAAAGTTCTCTGCCATCTCTACTTCTTGTCCAGAAATATCTATTTGAGTAGATGAGGAAGTTCCAAGCCTGATCCTTTTTGTTTTCGCCGTATTGATCTTGAGCCCGACGTTTTCAGCTTTTCTCTCCACCCTTGTTGTCATTTGATGGAGATCCATGATCCTATGAGAGAGTAAGCATACGTCATCCGCGTAGTTCAGATGTTTCAGCTGTGATTGCAGATTCCACTGAATTCCTCTATTTGCAGTCGACAAAGCTGCATGCAGCACATCACTTATTACCAACAGGAACAGTATTGGTGACAGTATACAACCCTGTCTAACCCCACTTTGGATTTCAAATTCCTCTGATAATCTTCCTATGCAGAAAGTGACATTTGGATCCTTCATATGTTGCCTTGATAATAGCAATCAATTTATTCGGGATGCACCTTCTGCGCAAGGCAAGCCAAATAAATTCTCTATTGACACTGTCTAACGCCTCTTCGAAATCGATGAACAGCAGGTGAAGTGGTGATCGATATTCAACGCAGTGTTCGATGATGATCCGCAAGGTGTTGATGTGGTCTACACAGGAAGATCCAGTGCGGAAACCTGCTTGTTCAGCGTCAAGCGTGTCTTCTAGGTGGTCTTTTATTTGGTCTAGGACGATTCTTGCTATAACCTTCGCTACAGCAGGCAGCACGCAAATTTCTCTCAAGTTTTCGCACTGCGTAAGGTCGCCTTTCTTCGGGAGCTTGACAATCATTCCCTTTTTAGACTCAGGAAAACTCTTTGTTTCTCAAGCTCTTTCTATGGAGTGGGTACAAGAGCTCAGTCGATGCAGAAAAGTGCTCCTTCCACCTTTTGAGCTGGTCCTCATCCAAAACAAGCAGTGATCCGCCTATGTCCTTTATCAGGTGTTGTTTAGAGCTTTGGACAGTTGTAATCTCTTGGGTTATCCTGTAGACGGTCCTACTGTCACACCTGCTTGCGGCCTCTTCTGCTTCTGTTGCCAATGCGTTGATATAGGTACGTTTATCACGCGATACGCAGACTCTAGCTCTCTTCTGCCTGCTGCTGGAGTTTCTACAATGCGAGCTTTGAGCTGTTTTCTTTTTCCGATCCTATAACCCAGATTTCTTCGGAAAGCCAGGCACTGTTTCTTCCTTGCGACCGACCGACTATACTTTCAGGACCTGATATGGTTTTCGATGGAGGTCGTCTCCATGCTACTGATTGCTCTCAATCCTTGTGAAAGGTGGTCCCCTAGTTGTTGGCGGACTGCTGTATCCTTAAGTTAATCGGTGTTGTACTTTGGTATTCGGGTGTTTTCTTGGTATCTCCGAACTGCAGCTGTTCGTAATCTTACGGTAGTAACCATCAAATGGTGGTCCCGGGCAATTCCCGTACCTGCACCTCTTCTGTTTCTAACGTCGCGTCCTGGAGACTGCTTCTAAATCGCCGACTGATCGCGAAGTGATTAATTTGGTTGGAAGTTGCTTGTCTGTCCGTCGACACCCAACTGATTTTGTGGCAGGTCTTGTGCTCAAACATGCGGTTCCTCCTATAACAAGGCGGTTGGCGTTACAAAAAGCGACAAAACGTTCGCCATTGCCGTTGCGGTTTTCAACACCATGCTTTCCCATTAGGTACATGCCTAAGGCCATTGTTGTCATTTCCAACCTCGGCATTCAAGTTTCCCATTACCATTATGATGTCTCCACGTGGTGTACTATCTTAAGCGGCACTCAGCCGACAGCCGATTATAAAAGGCCTCCTGCTCTTCTACAGAAAAGAGCTCCTTTGGGGCGTAGCACTGTATGATGGTGACGCGACATCGACGACGAATGGACTTTTGGCTTTCCAAAAAGTTACAAAACATTACTGTAAGTATTGCCTTTGTTTTTTAATTTTTTTTTTTTTCTATTTATGCAAATATTTTATTAAATTGCCCCTCCCATCCAAGCGGGGGGAGTTATAACCCCCCTCCTAAAGTATTTTTTTCTTGTCTAGTTCCCATCTACATGCTCTGAATTTTTTTGGCAGATCTTACGCGAATTTTCTAGTATGCAAAAAAAGAGGTAATTTAATTGACCCCTACAGCGACTTTAGGGGATGAAAATAAAAATCTAAACAAATTAGGAAATTTTTATCCTTCATTCAGAGTCGATTTGGGCCCATCCGGGATGACCTTTTTTTAACGACCACCCTAATGTACATATATGTATACGTAAGTTAAGCATTTTATAAAATTTTATTTGTAGTATTGTATGTGTATTGCATAGCTTTTGTCGTGGTGGACTTTGGAAAATACTGGGATAAAGTTCTGGTTACGCACAAAAGCATAATATCGGCGGCTTTTGGTCACATACCGACAAGTTAATAATAAAATACCTAATGCGAGTTTAGTAAATTATCAAAAATAAAATAAAATGAATATTGCAGGTCGTAGGTATTTGACACTTTGCAACTGTAATGATTTTTTTTAATCCAAAACACATTAGTAGATTGACGAAATACATACCTACTACTGGGTTCAAGTTTTGAACTTATAAACTTGGTAGAATAGATTTTCAAAGCGATTATAAGTTCAGAGCAGGCCCGTGTGCAGAAATTGTATATGGGATGGGTTTTCCATATTAGATATCATATGGCATTGTCATTAAGAAGGTACATGGCACGATGGTTTAAAGATAGTTGGGTGTTGTAGGAAGTGGGTAGTCACTGATTGGCGTCAACGGTCAACATAGTGACGTCCAGTGTCCAGTGATGTAACGAATACTAAACGTAAATTGTACTTATCTTACCAAGACTTGGTACACATCCGATGGTCTCGTCGTCCAGTTTTGACAAATAAACGCGGGTGTTGAACAAAAGACAAACATAGAAACACTATAATTTTCTGTTGAAAATGATTGGCTGTACAATTCAGCTGGAGTCTTAGACGAACCTAACAGACAGATGGTGTGCGGTAGATGAATTCAACATAGAAAAACAACGGAGCCATCAACAGTCTTGAGGACTGAGAAACTGGCGTCTACAGTTCCCAGTCAGGCTGAACCCAATTAGTGAACAACTTCTTACGGGTAAGGCTACTACGACATATTCAGAGCTCAGGAACCACTACCTCGTTGTAGCTAAGGTAGTGAAACAAATATCCAGACCAAAGCTATAAAACCCGGGAAATACTGTGTGGAAATTCCATTTCAGACGGCTTTAGTCGCAAGAAATCGCCGGGTACTCGTGTTCTCTTAAAAATTCTTCTATGCCGCCAACTTCAAGCATTGAGAATAAGGATTAGAATTGCCAGCAAGCTATCATAAATGCCACCTCTGACAAGCTGGGCCTCACACAACCACCATAGTGAAACTCCTGATTCAACGAAGAATGAAGCCAAACACTAGGCAAACAAAGCGCCGCTGCATTGAAGGACCGGAGCTGTTCGCGAGCTTGACGTGCAAAAGAAGAGAGGTGAACACTGGTTTCTTAGAAGGAAAAAAAGAGCATGAGAAAAGCGCGATTGAGGAAATAGAACAGAAAATTAAATATGAAAGCCCTCAGAGCCTTTTTAATATTTTTTTTTTTTAATTATGGCCAATTTCACGAAAGGCCTTTAATTATTTAAAAAGTCATTTAGCCCTTAAATGATGTTTTTTTGGTTTCACCAAATGCTTTTATATTTAAGAAAATTTAAAATGCCCTTGTAAACAAACAGCTCGTTTTTGTCTCACTAAATTTTAAGTCTTTTTTGTTAAGCCATTCCAGTCAAGAACAATTGATATTTTGCTGTCAGAATAATCGTCCTTCATTCATAATGCTTTTTCACTTTTTCTCATACAATCCGCAAGTGCGAGGGCAACAACCTCTTTGTTTGTATCCAGGGATGTGAGACAAACTCAGTTAAATTAAAATATCCCTTTTCTACATTGGTGAAACTGAAATTTTCAAATGTCTGATAAAATTTAGAAGGAGTTTAGATAAAAGCAATTTTAGTGTTTGTTTATGAAATCGGCCATTAACGTAAAAAATTAAGTTCATTAGTCAAAAATTACAAGTACCCATTTCGCATGCCACCATCGTAGCCCGTAATTATTATAAAATCGCGCAGAGACTGGATCGTACTCTGCCGTGCGGCGCAGTTCTATATTATACTTTGGTTGGCAACTCTGCTGTTAAAGTGAATAGTTCAACTTTCAAATCGCTCCATACAATTTTCAAATTTTAAATAAATTACTCTTAAAAATAAAACTTAAAAAGCGCACACGTCTAAAAAAAATTGATCATATTATCTGCAAATTATTAAAACATAACAGGTAATCATAGATTTTAGGTCTATCAAACAAAATCTAACCCAGATATCTGAGTCACATGACCGACAACAAGAGGAAGGTTTACCAAACTTCACCGGAAGAAAATCAATATTCCTCATATCAAAACAATAGAACTACGAAAGCCTTCAAACATCATCAAAAAATGTCAATCTCTCAATCCGACTTCCAACAAATTAAATCCATTATCGACAATTCACTCCATAAAGAGCTCCCTTTGGCCATCGCCCATCTGGCAACAAAGGACGACTTCAGTAAACTCAGCGAGGAGCTAAATCATCTGCAAAAGCAGAACTATGAATTGTCTGAGAGAATTCACCAATTCGAGATGCGATGTAATGCACTTGAAGAAGAGCTGGAGCTACAAAGCCGAGAACTCAAAGGAAAAAATATTATTTTCTCTCTACCAAATGATAGTTCTGACCCCCAACAACGGATTGAAACTATAAGCAAACTTCTGTTGGACAACGAAGCACTTCAAATGCCGCAAGCCATAAAACTTAGTGAGCATAATAATACAATTAAGTTAAAACTTAACACGGGATCAAATGAAACAGCATTGAAAATGTTAAAAAATGCGACTAAATTAAAAGGTACAGGTGTAAATATCCAACGAAATCTAAGCAAACAATCGCAGCTTAAGCGTCGAATCCTGCTTGGCTACAGAAAATTAATTAAATCAAATAAACCAACCGAAGTCGTAATGTTAAAAAACAACACTTTATTAATAGTCTAAGAG
Source organism: Dasysyrphus tricinctus (assembly GCA_963921185.1). Classification (NCBI taxonomy): domain Eukaryota; kingdom Metazoa; phylum Arthropoda; class Insecta; order Diptera; family Syrphidae; genus Dasysyrphus; species Dasysyrphus tricinctus. Next base: position 54,449,489 of record OY992530.1, on the reverse strand, counting down.
ACAGTGGTCGGCAGACTTACGGTATTTCAGTACGATTCATATTAAGTGGAGGTATTGTCCTAGACCTCCTGAGCATGGAATGGGCATTCCTAATCCAAAGTCATAGTACCTCTGGGAGCAGTGGGGTCACAAAAGTCGAAAAAATTGACCTCGAAAACGTGATAGCAGTACGTCTGCCTCTTTGATATGATAGACTACATAGTTTTTGCTATTCAAAAATAGTAAAGGCAGACATAGGGCGTAGTACCTCTAGGAGTAACGGAATTTTTAAAAATGGTCTAGAAAAATTCCTAAAAAAAATAAGCTTTTTTTCTTAGGTTCAAAAAAGCACTTTTTCTTGAAGGAATACGTTCAAGTCTTTTATATTTTAATACTTACAGTCCATTTAACTAAAAACAATAGTTTTCAGACACCTTTTGTAGTACCTGGATTTTTAACGGAATTTCGAAATACAAATATTAGGGAAAAATCTCCATACATATTTCACTGTTTCTTTTCAAATACCACAAAATGTATTTCCTGTTGAGCAATACGTCTGCCTATTTGACATAATAAGTAGTATAGTTTTTACTAATTATAAAAATATTAGCAGATACATGGTGACGTTAATTGTTTTTTAACAAAATTTTGAAAAAAAGCCTTAAAAATCTCTATAAAAATTCTGCTGTATTAGGAAACTTAAAAGAAAAAAGTTTTTACTGAAGGAATATGTTTGTCTCTTTGATGTAATAATTTTTATAGTTTTATTTATTAAAAAAAAAATTATAAGCAGATACTTGGTGCATTACCCAAATCTGTAACGGATTTAAAAAAAAATAAGTTTTGAAAAATTCCATAAAAATTCCGATGTATTTCAAAAGCAAGAAAAAAATATTTTAATTAAAGCAATACGTCTGCCTCTCTGATATGTTAATGTCGATACTCTCTTTTGTTTAAACATAATTATAGCAGACACCTGGAACAGTACCTAATTTTATAACGGAATTTTGAAAAAAAAGGCATTTGGAAAACTCTATGCAAGTTCCGCTGTATTTCAAAGGCAAAAACAAAATGTTTTAACTCAAGCAATACGTCTGCCTCTCTGATATGTTAATGTCGATACTCTCTTTTGTTAAAAAATAATTATAGCAGACACCTGGTACAGTACCTACATTTATAACGGAATTTTGAAAAAAAGGCATTTGGAAAACTCTATACAAGTTCCGCTGTATTTCAAAGGCAAAAACAAAATGCTTTAACTCAAGCAATACGTCTGCCTCTCTGATATGTTAATGTCGATACTCTCTTTTGTTAAAAAATAATTATAACAGACACCTAGTGCAGTACTTACATTTATAACGGAATTTTGAAAAATTTTCTTTTGAAATACAGCGGAATTTGTATGGAGCTTTTTAGACTTTTTTTTTCAAAATTCCATTATAACTGTAGATACTATATCAGGTGTCTGCTATAATTTTTTTCTAATAAAAAAGAGTATCAGTATTAACATATCAGAGAGGCAGACATATTGCTTAAGTTAAAACATTTTATTTTGGCCTTTGAACTACGGCGGAACTTCCATAGAGTTTTCCAAATGCCTTTTTTTTCAAAATTCCGTTATAAATTTAGGTACTGTTCCAGGTGTATGCTATAATTATTTTTTAACAAAAGAAAGTATCGACATTAACATATCAGAGAGGCAGACATATTGCTTGAGTTAAGGCATTTTGTTTTTGCCTTTGAAATACAGCGGAACTTGTATGGAGTTTTTCAAAGGCCTTTTTTCAAAATTCCGTTATAAATGTAGATACTATACCAGGTGTCTGCAATACTTTTTTCCTAGTAAAAGAAAATATTAGTATTAGCATATCAGTGAGGCAGAGATATTGCTTTTATTAAAACATTTTTATTTTGCTTTTGAAATACAGCGGAGTTTGTATGGAGTTTTCCAAAGCTTTTTTTTAAATTCCGGTATAAATACAGGTACTGCACCAGGGACCTGTTATTATTTTTGTCTAATAAAAGAGAGTATACAAATTAATATTTCAGAGAGGCAGACGTATTGCTTTAATTAAAATATTTTTTTCTTGCTTTTGAAATACATCGGAATTTTTCAAAACTTATTTTTTTAAAATCCGTTACAGATTTGGGTAATGCACCAAGTATCTGCTTATAATTTTTTTTTTAATAAATAAAACTATAAAAATTATTATATCAAAGAGACAAACATATTCTTTCAGTAAAAACTTTTTTTCTTTTAAGTTTCTTAATACAGCAGAATTTTTATAGAGATTTTTAAGGCTTTTTTTCAAAATTTCGTTAAAAAACAATTAACGTCACCATGTATCTGCTAATATATTTATAATTAGTAAAAACTATACTACTTATTATGTCAAATAGGCAGACGTATTGCTCAACAGGAAATACATTTTGTGGTATTTGAAAAGAAACAGTGAAATATGCATGGAGATTTTTCCCTAATATTTGTATTTCGAAATTCCGTTAAAAATCCAGGTACTACAAAAGGTGTCTGAAAACTATTGTTTTTAGTTAAATGGACTGTAAGTATTAAAATATAAAAGACTTGAACGTATTCCTTCAAGAAAAAGTGCTTTTTTGAACCTAAGAAAATAGATTTTTTTTAAGGAATTTTTCTAGACCATTTTTAAAAATTCCGTTACTCCTAGAGGTACTACGCCCTATGTCTGCCTTTACTATTTTTGAATAGCAAAAACTATGTAGTCTATCATATCAAAGAGGCAGACGTACTGCTATCACGTTTTCGAGGTCAATTTTTTCGACTTTTGTGACCCCACTGCTCCCAGAGGTACTATGACTTTGGATTAGGAATGCCCATTCCATGCTCAGGAGGTCTGGGACAATACCTCCACTTAATATGAATCGTACTGAAATACCGTAAGTCTGCCGACCACTGGCTCTTAGACTATAATAGGAGACAAAACGTTTTATTTAAATAATAATAATATATTAAAATATAAAAATAAGAACGGAGAGACAGAACTGCAAGAAATGTTTGGTGATCTTAACTTTGGAGCTGTCACTAATATCAAAGAAGACATGCTGTCAGTTGATCGTCAAAGTCAACGGACTAGATCAAATGGACTAGTTTCACCAGGGATGGTACCTGAAACCTCAAATTGTAGTAGATTTATAAGAAATTGAGAAACAAATATTATTTATTACAAAATTTTAGCTTACAATAGCCGTTTTCCATTGGAGGTGGTGAAGTACTTACGAGTAGATGAAAACCCTAATCTAGTACTACCAACTGCACATGCTCTCATGCGCGAGTCGATACATTTTACATGGGAAAGCAGTTTGATGTGTTCCATTGAAAAAAGCTGGCAAAGTACTTGCAAGTACTTCGCCACCTCCAAAGGAAAACGCCTAATATTTCAGGATTAAATAACAAAATATTATTTGTAAATTTTTTCAATTATGTAAAAAATGTTGATATATTTTTCTTGTTCGAAACCCATATTACAAAAGAAAATTCAACTAAATTTAAAAACTCTTTTCCAAACTTCAAACTTATTTGGGGTGAAGCAATTAAATCATCTGTTAAGGGACGTGCAAGTGGAGGAAGTTTGTTTGAAATTAAAACATCACTATTAAATACTTATGATTTCGATGAATGTGAGGGATCTACAATAGTAAAATGTTTAAAACATAATAATATGTACATTGTCCTATATTACGTTAATTGTAACAAGTGGTCCAATGATTTTGAAAAGTTACATAGCATAATGCAATGTTTAGCAAACAAAAGCGTCTTATTGATTGGTGACTGGAATGCAAGATTCAGCAACTCACAAATCACAATAGTTCAAAATATTTCAAACCCGGCGATCCCTATCAGGACAGGACATCAAAAGACATAATTCGCAACAAAAATGGCTCTGATATGCTTGAGTTATTACAAATGTACGATTACTTGATTCTTATTGGTTGTACCGAAGGAGATATTGAAGGACATTACACCTTTGTTGGAGGGTAAGGAAAATCCGTTATAGATATTTGTGCTGTAAATAATGAATGGATTGAACGAATCAAAAAATTCGAAGTTCATTGCAAAACATTTTCAGATCACATGTAGAGTTTTCATGCGAATCTTCAGTCCAACATATCAATCTAAGATTATTACCCCGTTTAAAATGGAAAAACGAAGGTACAGCTTCCTATCAACAAATTTTGAACACCTTGCTTTCAACAAATGAGATGAGAACCGAGTCTGCAGAAGCACTATCCAATCAACTTACAGAGTATATAAGAAGCTCAACATCAAACAAAAATATAAGCTGCTTTTCATCATTCAAACAAAAATGGTTCGATCATGACTGTATGAAAGCACGAAACAAATCTTTTGCACTTTTGCGAGTCATGCGAGCTTCATCTAATTATGATTTCAGAAATTGGTACCATGAAGCAAATTTACAATACAAAACCCTTTGCTTTGCAAAAATATCTGAGTATGATAATAAACAAGCGTTAACTCTAGGTCAAACTAAAAGCTCTAAGGAATTCTGGAAGATAGCTAGAGAATTTAACGAAGTAAACTATAAAATAGGTACGGGAATAACTTCCTCATGTTCTCCTACGCAGAACCTTCAATCATGGATGAATCCTTGGACTCTGATATATTAGTAGCGGAAATAGAAGCCATCCTCCACACTTATAAACCAACTCAAAACACTTTATAACACAATTTTTTCAAATGCTGATATACCTTCTTCATTCAAAAAATCTGTTATCTTCCCTACACAAAAAAGGTGCTATGGACATTGCTGAAAATTACCGAGGTATTTCATTTATGAATGTCTCAGCTAAAATATTTTGTGGCATACTTGTTGGGAGACTGGAAAAATGGGTGGAAGCAAACAATATCTTAACGGAATTCCAATCTGGTTTTAGAAAAAACTATTCAACAGTTGACCAAATATTTACACTTTCATCAACCATTAAAGCGTTTCAAGCTAGGAATAAGAAAGTCTTTTCGTTTTTTGTGGACTTCAAATCAGCGTTTGACTTAGTAAATAGAAATGCTATCTTTTATAAGCTCTCACAGATGGGTCTATCTACAAGGTTTATAAAAGTTATAAAAGAAATATACTGTGATCCTAAAGCTGCTGTTTGGGATGGCACCACTTTTTCGGAATGGTTTGGAACGAGTACTGGAGTTAAACAAGGCTGTCTTCTCAGTGCATTGTTGTTTTCATTCAACGATATAGTTGACGATTTACCAGGAGGAATAAGAATTGCAAATTCTGTTATCAATGTTTTACTGTATGCCGATCGCAAGTAAAAAGCTTAAAGTATTAAGCTAATTAATAAATAAAAAGAACACTATCCTATTGAAAGATCCACAGTAGATACCTAAAGGGTCCGCCAAATAACTTTTTTTTTTTTTGAAAATGCTACTACTACATGGAGTGTAGCTTCGGCTGTGTGGCACGTAGCGCCGTCCTGCTGAAACCAAATGTTGCCAATATCCTCTTCTTCTATTTTTGTGAACAAAAATTCGTTCAACATGGCCCGATAACGATCGCCATTGACTGTAACGGCCACTCGAAGAAAAATGGCCCAATAATGCCTCTGGACCGAAATCCGCACCAAACAGTGACTCGTTTTGGGTGTATCGGCTTTTCAATGGCGTGCGGGTTTTCTGTGCCCCAAATGAGCTTCATCTGAAAAGATGATTTTTTTGGCAAAATCGGCATCTTCTCTAAGTCGATCGCAGGCCCACTTAGCGAAGCCGCCATTTGAATGAAATTATTTTCCATTATTAACCGGAAGGATTGTAATTTCAAATAAAAAAAGAAATTTGAGAAAATATTCAGTAGTTTTTTTTTTATAGCATTTTCAAAAAAAAAAAATTTATTTGGTGGACCCTTTATATTTTTATCAAGCCTAAGCTAGAATTTTCCAACTTTAAGGTGTTATGGGTAATATATTTTTGTATTTATATGAAACAAAGAAAAGCTAGAAGTTAGCCATAGCTAAGAGTAAAAGCTATCGCTTGACTTGCTAGCTATAGCTTCTTTAAAAGAAAAGCACTAAACAAGACACTATAGCTGAAAATATTATTTTTATATACCTATTACTATTTTTATTTGTTAAAAAACATACATTTATGTACATACATTTATATAAATTTCTTAGGAGCGTTAAATAATGCATATATCCTCAACTTTGTCCGACTATAAGAATAATTTATTCGAGTTAGGTTAACATTACCTATGTTGTATATACCTACCTATTTATATTGAATTCAAGGACACACGTCGTTCCATAAATAATTTGCATAAAATATATGAGCACAATCACTATTTTATTGTTCCGATAACTCATTCCATTTTCGCAGATTCTAGTCTTCTTCAGCTTCAGTGGTGTTGCTGTTGGTTACTGGATTATTCAAGCCCTCAAACCTCCTCATCCTTTCCGGTTTAACAGTTATTTTATGTCTGGCACCCTTTTATGCTGCAAGGCGGTCACATTATAAATATACAATGTACATATATATTATACATATGTATATCTACGTTATGTACTTTTCCCGGACTACAAAAACGTCTATGGTGGTGGCTAAATGATGCGATTGGATTATTTGTGTAAACCTTCTTCACAAGGGCAATATTCCAGGACACAAAAAGTCAATGCTTAAAAAGGGTCTCCTTGGCTCTGTGTGCTGTCCAGTTTCCATGTGGGTCTTTGGCTATCTGTCCGGCAACATTTGACTGACTTTGTTGTGTGTGTAAGTGTGTGTGTGTGTGCAGCACCTATTTATCCTTTTCTACATAGCTTTCAGCCCCATTCACACATCCTGAAAGTTTGCGTTTTCTCGTTTCCTGATCGTTTATTTGAAATTTTTATGGGATAAAAGGCCGGTTGAGGCCTTTAAAATGGAAACTTACGGGTGCTTTTACATTTCAAGCAGTGACTTATTACTGACGACCGGACTCGGGGATCTGTGTATAACTGCCCTTGTCTCTTCTTTCTGCTCTCTATACACCACACTCTAGAGGACACTCGAATCCTTATGAAGTGCCAAAAATCCGAATAGCGATTTAAATGGATTCTCAGTTTCTGTGTGTGTTTTTTGAATTTCTTTAATTTTTTTTTAGTTGAGCCATTCTAGATATATCCACATCCACAGTTCCACACAGTTCAGGTTCGACTCCGCGCGAGACGTCTCCTTTGAATTATGGACTTTTCCTAAAGTTTTTCTGTCCCTCTAGCTGAGTGAGTGCCAAGTTAGGTGGTAGCAGCGGTGGCGGCGACACTAGAGTGTTATAGAATAAGTGAATATGTGTGCTTTTGGTCTATGCCTTAATAAAGAAGAGGAATGGCAAGGATGTTTCATCCATTTTGCGGGTTATAATTTCTTGTCGCGAGTATTTAATATGTGGAATGGCTTTTGGCATTTTTGGCAAGCGATCAGCATTTGTATCAATTTGGTGGCCATTATTGAAAGGTTAATTTTTGTTCCTTCTAAGTTTTATAGCATATAAGCTTTATTTTTTGTGAAATGAAATTAAAAAAAATAAAACTGATAAATAATCCGCTTATTTTCACTTATTTTAGTAATTTGTATCTTCTGTTTGAGGTATTTTTTTGCTTCTTGTGATGACACTAACTGGAAAATAGAAACACCTCTTTGGTGATGGTTATTTTATTATTTAAGAATCGAACATTTTGGAATGAAGCCAAGTGATTTAATGTAAAAGTACAATTTTATAATTTATGATTCAAAAAAAAAAAATCGATAGGAATTAAAGTCTGAAAAAAAAACCGAATTGATTTTTATAAAAGAATATAAAGAGGCTTGCGACTATAAATAATACTAATTTTCATCTTAATATGAGTCTGGTTCGATAGCTGGCATCATTAACCTAGTGTCTTCTTTAACGATGAAGAGACAATGAGGCTGAAGCGGATGTCGGTACTCTTGTTGATATACAGTTGTGAACACGAAAATAGCAGTGGGTTAAAAATAAACGAAAAAATTATATATTTTTAACCGTTCTTGTGGAAAACTCGGGTTAAGGTTCAGTGTTGGGGAGACGTCGCACATACTAGCAGGATCAAATACCACCATAAAAAACAACCTTTGACTCATCTGCCATAAAATATTACGCTCACAGGAAATCCAACATAGTTTCTTGCAAACTGCACCCGTTTTTCTGGATGTGTTTTGTTGGCAGGTGGCTTATTCTTCGGCATGTTTGCTGCTAAATTTGCCTCTAGGAGTCTTCTTCTCCAGTTCATATCACTCATAGAAAGATTGATCTCTTAACGAATCTCGATTGTCGATTTTTGTGGATTCTCTCGAGAAAATCCCATGATTCTCCTTCCGTCATGGGGTGTTATTTTTCTTTTTCCATCTCTTCTTTCTGGCTTTTGCGCATATTTTATAGAAATTATGATCATTTAAGCCGAGCAACAACAAATGTTGTGCATTTCCTGGTATGACTTGCCTTCTCTAAGCTGCAACAGAATTAATTTGCACTGCTCATTAGTGAAGTGTTTAATACTGCCTACTTTTGCAAAAAAAAAATATTAAAAATGCTTGTTTGTATTCATATTTCTTCAAAAACATTTCTTCTACTACATTTTACTTCCTTTTGGTTTATAGCACTTCAAAAAAGTAAAAAAAATAGAGTATTTACAAAATACTGCTATTTTAATGTTCACTTCAAAAACGATCCCTTACGATTAAATCTACGGTTATTCTGAACGCTAACTAATTAAAGCTATCTCTTTCTTAATAATGCTAATGATTAAGGCTTTCACTAAATGCATTCTTTTTTTAATTGGAAAGTCTAGAACCGAAAATAGAAGGCTTTCAACAATGTCTGTGAAACCACTGCTATTTTCATGTTCACAGCTGTAAAATTTTATTGAAATTATAAGGACAGATATTGAGTAGTTATTCATAACAAAGAGAATTTATTTTTCATGACATTATCTTTTGGATATGTTTTAAGGTCTGGTTGTAAGTTGTGGCCTTGGGATCTTAAAGCACCAAACTGTGGGATTTTTTAAATAAAAAGTAGGTTCATGCCTATAATTATCTGTAAGATCAAAAATTGGCAAACAAAATTTGACAGTTTTACTCATTGGTTAGCTATAGATAATAAATTTTTAAAATAATATTCATTTATTTGACCCAACTAGTTTACAAGATTTGAAAACAACTAAGCTAAGAAATTAGTAAAAGAAAAAAGCACGAAAATGTGCAAAAGAATCTGTTTGACGTTTTCCGCGTATAACTTTGAAACGGTATATAGTATTAAAAAGTGATGCATAAAAACCCTTAGATAATGTGATTTTCTATAAAAAATGTTTTGACTCTTTTTTATCTCCGACTGATGGTTAAGAAGATATCGGCGGCGTTTCAAAAACGTAAATTGACGAAAATATCCTTTTTGTGTGTATAACTCAGAAATGGTGAGTGTAATTGAAAACATATACACAAAGTTTCTTCCTTCTATAAAAAAAAATTGGTTTATTTTTTCGGAGAGTGATAGTTTTAAAGATATAAATATTTAAAAAATTTCGTCAAAGACCCAAAATTCCAGAGTTTTTCTTTCTTAAATATCGAAGTTGTCATAAATAACACAACTCAACAAAATAAAAGATTTTGTTGGTGCCTGGGTTTATTGCATGATTGTTTTATTCGTCATGCTCCAAAATAATGGAAAACTACTCACATCCCCCCTAAAGCTTGCTTTTGAAGAGTTGGTAGTCAAAATACAGTTACCATAGTTTTCATAGAAATAATAAATGTTTGCTTTAATATTTTGTTTTAAAGAGGCAAAGGGAGGGGAATTGTTACACCTATTTGGTATCTCTAGAGTATATTTGTGTCACTTAATACACACATTTTTATTTTGCAATTTAAGGACGTTAAAATGTTATTAAGAATGTATTAAAGTGTTGCTAATGCATTTATCTACTATATGTGGTTATTTTATCGAAATTCACATTATTATCATTTTTGAATATATGTTAAGAAACTTAAAAGACACGCAGAATGTCTCTAAGATTGACTTTTCTGCACGGTCATTCAGAAAAAAAAAATTAAAAACTTCATTGGGAGCATACTAAGAAGAAAAAGGGATAACGTTTTAACTAGGAGCTTATGGACTTTGAGAGTAATCGTCATTACCAAGGTCAATACAATGAAACAAAGATAGAAAATTATTCTATAGGTTTAATTTAAGAATAGCACATTCCAAAATTAGCGTGTTTGTTGATAAAAATTACCGTTTTAATGTTGGTACCGAACATTAAACAACAAATATGAAGAAAAAAGGAGTTTTTGTAATTTTCTATGTTATCAAAAATTAAAGAACACACAACTTTTTGGTTTTAAAGCTTTTACCTAAGATTGGTGAAAGCATTGAATATAAAAAGGAAAAGAAAATTTGAGTTAAAACAACAATTAAAATAATGATTTTTTTTAAATTCTGAAAATTAATTAAAAACAAAAAACAATTCATGGAAATAACTTAATTTAAAAACTTAATTAAAGAATGGAGTCAAAAAAAAAGATATACCATGATCTTTTTGTTGTTGCCGTTGTTTTTTAATACTTACTTTTTTTTAAGTTTATGTAACTTTCTAAAGAAAATTACCCCTCCTGCTTAAGCAGGGGAACATGGACACCCCTTCTCATATGTTTTTTTTCGAACCAGCCTACCAAGGCCGTAGCTACGGTAGGGCATTATGGGACACTATTATGGGCATTATGGCCCTACCTTAAAAATACAATCAACAAACGGCACAATTTTCTATAATTTTCAAAACACAGACAAAACCGGATTTGAAGGAAATGGCTCATAATATTTATTAAATGTCAAAAAAATCTGTATGTTTTATTCAAATCTAACATAACGATGCTGGAATAAGCAAACAAAAAGTGGTTTTGTCAATACGTCCGTCGGTCTTTGCGTCTGTAAGTCTTTGAGTATATACGTCCACTGTACATCGATCTAGATCCTAATCGATGGATTAATTTGTTTCAAATTTGGTACAAGGCATTTTTATGAGGTTTCCTAGAGGAGAAATTCAAATCTTTGTTTTAGCTTATCTCGAAAGATAAGCTGCCACATAGTCCAGTCAATTTGTGCTCAAAAAGGCTCTTTGCGAGCAAATTGTGGGGTAGTTTTGATTTTTCTCCTCCTCTATGTTTTTGGGGGTGCTGAATCCGAATCTGTGGTTTGCCAACAAAATTTTTTTACGCAACATAGAAAAAAATGCAAAAATGCAATTTTTGGGAGACTTTCACTAATGGCTCGAAAAATACCAATTATTCGAAAATTACATCCAGGGAAGTACACACAATTTCCAATAAATCTCTATATAAGGTTTTTTTGTGACAACCCATTTGGACTCAAACGCTAGTCGAAAATTGACGTAGCTTTAATGTTTTCGAAAATCCACTCGAAAGTACTAAGAAATTAATTTGTGTGACAAAACAGTAAAAAAATGTCAATTTTCGACTAGCGATTGAGTCCAAATGGCTTGTTGCAGAAGAAAACCTTAAACAGAAATTTATTGGAAACTGTGTATACTTTCAATGGTACTTTGATGTAATTTTCGAATAATTGGTAGTTTTCAAACCATTAGGAAAAACTGCCAAAAAATGTATTTTTGCATTTTTTTCCACGTTGCGTCACAAAATTTTGTTGGCAAACATCAGATTCGGATTCAGCACCCCCGAAAATATAAAATAGCAAACAAATCAAAACTACCTCACTAATACAAGATTTTTTTTTTTCAAATTGTCTTAAAGAAATATTCAAGGATTTCGTTTAAAATTTGTTTGTGTTATTTCTCAAATAGTTTAGAGTTTTTGGTATAAAATTCACATATATAGGTAAAGAAGTACTAGTACCTACCTAATTATGTAAATATTCAGCCTTTTTATTAGATTTTTTCTCCCGAAAAATACCCACGTGAATGGTGCTAAAACTGTTTCCTTAAGTTGATTATTATTTACACTTTGACAGTTCGTAATCAAAAATGATTCAATTCAATTCAATGTGTGACACTTACAAGTTAAAATCAGGTCTTGACTTTAACATTAACTTTTAACTTAAACGCAAGAGCTTAAAAAAAAGACTTTGACATCGTGTATCATTAATACCGATCTATCACCCTCTCCTGACAAGTACAATTTTTAATTCTGCCCTACCTGTTTCCACCGCTGCGCTGCCCTACCTTAAGTTCAACTCTAGCTACGGCCCTGCAGCATACATGCTTATATCCTAAAACATCTATATTAATTGATTCTAACATAGCACATTTTCATGAATTTTCAAATAATGTGCTCCTGACTACAAAAGCAAACTTTTCAAGCGAGACTATTTTCTATTTAATAAGTAATATGTAAGGAATAAGAAAATCATATGCAGAACTCAGGCACAAAAGTTGTGTTATTGAACAAATCGAAAGAAACGGTTCTTTTGGTGTTTTTGGTTATTAAAAGGATAAGTTGGGTAAAATTGTTACAAAAATCGTTGAAGCCGTTTCAGAAAACTAAGATTTAAGAAAAATTATCCGTGGCAGAGGTGGATTTCATAAAGTCACTTCTCCCAGATAAAAAGAATCAAGTCTGACAATTTTATCCAAATCATTGGTTTCAGAGATACCAAGCATAAGAAAAATGGGCGTGGCAGTGGGTGGTAATAATTAAAGTCAATGCCTAAACCTTCTCCGTACTTGAGAAATAAAACTATGAACATTTCATACAAATCGTTGGAGACTTTTCCGAAGAACCATACATGAATTAATTGCTTCTAATAAATAAATAATTTTATTCAAAATAGATTTTTTCTGGCGATACCAAACGATACTTTGCTGGTAAAGAGAAGGTTTAAGAATAGATTAATGGTACTGTCTGAAACGATAAGGATGACATTTTCAGAGTTGGTTCTGGCTGAATGACGGCTGAAGTACTAATTTTAGTAAAATCTACCCACTAGAACTTTTATTTTTATTTGCGATACATATAGGCTCTAAACTTATATTATTGTAAATGTGCAAATTAAAAAAAAAATCACAACACTAAAAATTAAAGTTAAAGACAAAATATTAAAAATACGGGTAACATTTTCATAAATTATCTTTCTAAAAATATATAAATATTTTTCATAGAGCATTGTTCTGATTTATGGTGAATTATTTTTGAGACCTCTATTTTGCAATTCTTGACTTTCAAATTAAAAAATCTACCGATCACAAAAAAAAAAATTAATTTCTAAAATTTTAGTTAATTTAGGAAAATAGATTGGAATTTTTGGATTGGATTTAGGAAAATAGATTGTAGATGTTTCTCTTTGTTTATCCTCATTTACCTTACTGAAATTTCGAATTCCAAGAAATCACGTAATTTATAATTTTCAATTACAATTTTCTTTATATAGTATTTTTTCTTATATCTTTAAGGCTCACCATCTTTGCTGGGGCAGATAATAGAAAAACCCCAAAAATTGAGAACAATTGCTTGGCAACCCTATGCCTCGACCACTTTTCGACACGCAACCCATGCGCAAATTGTTTTTTAAGACACTGCCTATGAAATTGTATACTGCTCATCTGGTACCTTTATAAGGGTAGGTCGTCCTATGGCGGGATTTTCTGTGCCCACGCATAATCGACGCAAATTTAAATGGTTTTCATAACCACTTTTTCGAATTGTATTTTTTTTTGTATCTATAAAAACGGCCGCGGGACCTCAATATTAAATTTTAGAAAATGTCCACCATACCCAACCCATTTTTAATATAAAAACAATACAAAATTTCGACACCCTAATGTATAGGGTATACTCGAATGTTTAAGTTGTTTGTGTTAAATATTGTATAAAGCTATATATTTAAGTTAATTTTAAGCCATCCTATAAGGTTTACATACATATGTAGGTTTATAGCAGTCGGACTTTTTGACCAACGGTAATTTGTTTTTAATTTGCTTAGCTTTATTTAGTAGAATACGAATACCTACCCATATCGGATACCGCTATATATACGCACACGTTGAATAAAAAACATCAAAACTGAGCGCTAAAAGTACATACTTTAAGTAGTGAACATATTCTTTTTCCATTTCTACCTTTTCCTGTTATTAAATTCAAAAATAATTTAATTTGTTTTTTTTGTTTGTGTAACAATTCGAGTGTAAAGATAGACCTACTTCGTGATTTTATTTGGCTGACAATTTGCATAATACAAAATATGTCAAACTCAAAATAATGGGGTTGTCATCCTTGTAATTAAATTCTCTGAATTCCCCATCCAAATGTATGACTTCAAAGGATATGACGAGCTGATGTACGGACACTGCTGTGGCGTACCCCTATATACGACATATACATACATACATATGTACACAAACAAACATAACATTCATACAAATATACATATACATAGTTGAAGCCAAATAACAACATAATTAATGCGAAACCAATTTTACAAAAAGATTTTTAAAACAAAAATTAAAATAAAGACATTTTTAATTTGTCCCACGACCGAGTTATTCTGTTCTTTTTAAAAAATCGCGTGCATGGACACGGGTTTCAAACACTATACAACAAGCATCAGGAGCAGAAGCAGGACTCTGGCACTTCTCTCTTTTGTCCTTGCTCGTCGTATCACAGTCGTCGTCAAAAAAAAGGAAGTAATTAAAAACGTGTTACTTGTCCGACAGAATGTTGGTGGGCAGCTTTGGCGGTCGGTGGTGTCTGAGTGGCAGCCCGGGTGGCACGCGGGCGGCCGCCGGTGATGTAGTGGCAGTGCAGCGAGACGACATGACGACGATGAATTAAACCGCACATACGGATGAAATTATTAATCGGGACTGTGGATAGAGCTGGAGCTTTGTACTGTTCCTGTCGCATATCTATCTATTGGAGTCTGTTTATTTTTTTTCTGTTGCACGATCGCCTGACAGAGGGGAGTAGAAATAGACAACGTGACAGCGACTGTGATGGTGGGTAGTGATGGTGACGGTGCGGTGCGGTGATGGAAATGCGAAGGACCCGCGGTATTTGGTGTAGGTATCATGTTTTACTGCAGGCTGCAGACTGCAGGCCCAGGATGCAGGAGGAATCATTTAATGTATATCTGTGGAATTTTAAATTAAGTCATAAATTACATGGAAGCCTATGTAATTGCATCATGTTTGCATTGCAAGAGGTGAGTATTTTGCTTCTTTTTGATTTGCAATGCAGATGGAATAAGCACTTCTTTCACTCGCATATTATAGATAGTACCTACCTATCTTCCTACCTACCCACTGCTACTGATGGTACCTTTACATGCCCGTATATACGGGTCAGAAGTGAATTGGACTTTTTGGGTCATTGCTTGAATTAAGGACACTCACAACATGTAAGTAGGATACTTATGTATACATTCTGATGTGAATGCGATAATAATATTAAAACACTTATGTTTACTTTGATTTAATATTGATGAAATTTAAATAAAGATGCCAGCAGCGCAGCTGTGGGTGTAGTGATCGGTGTTAACTTAAGAGTGGATAAAAAGAAGGTTACTGCAACCATACATGAAAGTTATATCTATTCCCAGGTGGTCAAGATAATTTCATATTTTTTTTTAAATCTTACCCCAACAAACTAAAAATGTAGGACAATGGAATTGATTAAAAATATTGAAGTAATTATTCGATGACAAATCGCTCAACTACCTATATGTAGGTTTTTGTCTTATACTGACCTCAAAGTAAAATTATCACCTTGAACTAAGAGCACGTAGGCAACTCATTACTTTTACCTATAAGCCCTAATACACTCAACTTATTCAGACCACCATTAATCTGCAGTCTTAAGGCAACTTAAAGGAGAAGAAAGATCTATGTACCCCCTTGTAGTTAAATTTTCAATTTTTAGGAAACTATTTCAATTAACATTAAAATTGGCAGTCATAACCGCTACATCACTATGCTAAAGAAAAAATATATATTTGTTTATATTGCAAGTATGGAGGTATGTAAATATGCAATTCGAAGTGCTTCGCAATATCTCTAAAGATTTTCGAGTTTCAAATACTTTTTTTAAATAGAATTAAATTAAATTAATACAATTGAGCTAAACATATATGTATGTATATCGCTTTCAATCGGGAAAAAACATAATAAGACCCGCAGCTAACCTCATTCTACCCAACCAAAATCAGTATATGAAATGATTCTGTAACCCAATTTTTTAGCACTGGCCATGAATTTTTTACTTAAATCTGTGGATATTTGTGTTATTTGTTGTTGTTGTTTTAATTAAAACAAAATTGCAAACAACATATGCATCAATAACTTCTCAAGCCACAATGCTTTCATCTTCACGTTTCACTGTAAGCCTTACAGTTTTTACCTCTACAGATGTGTTCGGTTAACGCCACAAAAATTTCGACCGTTAGATGCAAGAAACGTTAAAATGGCTCCCTGAAATTACGCCATAGGAAATTACGCCAAAAACTGTTTTGGAAAAAAGTCCAAAAATTTTTGGCATAAAAAATTTGGAAAAGGCGCCCAAAATCAAATAGGAAAACACGCCAAACAACGTTGAAATTACGCCAAACTTTTGGAAAAAGAGCCAAAAAACAAAAATCGAAAAAACGCCAAGAAAGTAAAAACTTTTTGGTGTAATTTCCAAATAAGTTTTGGAAATTAAGCCAAAAAAGTTTAAAAACAGCTTTTTCTGGCCTAATTTCCTATTTGCATTTGGAAATTATGCCCAAAAATAAAAAAAAGAAAATCTTAACGGTGCATGGTGGGGAAAGGGTGTCCGGTAGCACGTACGCCGGAGCGCGTTGCGCGCGGTACATTGCGCGCGGCGCGTCACTCGCGGCGCATCGCGGGGCCGCCGCAACGGCTAACGTCCGAACGCGACGCGAACGCGCCGCCCGCGCCCCCCCCCCCCCCCGCCGTTGACTATATCATACTTTTGCTTTAAAACAACACATTTATTATAACATTGAATATTTCAATTGGTCAATTTATGTTAACAGAGCATACATTTGTTAAAGGCAGGTATCAAATGTAAACTTGAAGAACATCTGCTACAATTTCCCGACAACACGGATATTTACAATGGTCTTTTCCTTCAGCTACCGACTGGGCTTGTAATTTCATGTTGCACTGAGAACATACCTTCATATGTTTGCATGGCAACATAACTATGTTTGGCTGTGTTGCTTGGAAAACTACACATAGAACGAAGTTTTCTGACTCCCCAGGCACCTTTTCGGCTGGAATTTCTTCTTCATCGTCTTCATCGTCATCATCATTTGAAACATCGTTACCATCATCTTCATAAAATTAAGAAATAGAACTTGTAATTCTAGGACACTCAAAAAAGGAAATACAACTATACCTTCGAATATATCATCATAGGATTCCATGTCCGTACATATTCCATCGCATACCATCTATTCAAAAACATTATAGGTGTGATTTGGTTCTCTTCTAGGAGTTTACTTGCTTCTGCAATTTTTGTATTATTGTCTTTGTATTTTTTTTTCTTTATAACTCCCGAGGCACCACCCCGTTTCAACCATGTTGCCGAAATCTCGGCTTTTAAAAAATTCCTCTTCTCGAAGGACCTTCACAAACTTGAAGAAATTGCCCTTTTTTTTAATCAAACGACCAAGAACACCATTGTAAGCTTCAACAGCGGATGTCGTCCTCACTTGCTGTTTAAAAAACAGAAATATCACTTGGTTTTTCCTAAAAAAAATGTTTGTTAAATAAAAAACAGTAAGCATAATCATAATATTACCCGTTTTAGCCACTGTTTTTCAAAATAAACCAGAAAGTCTTGGAAAATGTCATGTTATGGGAATCAATTTCATATTTTAAGATTTCGTACGAATATTGAATAGATTCGCTTGGTAGCAATGGTAATGCCATAAACTTATGGTAGATTTTTAAGACATTACTATTTTTTCTAACGTTAGAAAAAAAATTATTGATTTTTGAGCATTTCCTCCTCAGAGCCTGGCAATAATGGAACCAACATCCCAAATGAATGGCATTTGGAAATACTTTTTTTATTGCATTTCGCATTCCTCGCTCATAATCGGTCATTATGACATGAGGCTCTAATTGGAAAATACTTTCATTTATATATGAAATAAGTTTCTCGGAACACTTTTGCGATTTTTTTGACATAAGCACAAAAAGAAGCGGATAAATCTGTTAATACAATAAAAGAAAAAAGTTCATTACTGAAAAAAAAGAGAAAACTACATTTAACTTACATGTTCAAAATAATGGATGTGTACTATAAGAAGTTGCGTAAAGCAGCCAATCGGTACGATTTTAAATGTTGCATCGATTATATATATCCTACTTGATGCAGGAATATTTTCCTCTATTAAATGCATTATGCTTTGCGATGCAAAAATGCAAAATGAATAATCATTTTCCTCAATACACGCTTTGAAAAAAGGAAGGGGTTGATCGTGCTTAGTAACACCATAATTGATCCAAATAGACTCTATTTGAAAAAGCCTCCACGACTTCCAATGGTGATTTTGGTGAGGATACAAATAATTTATTAGTAATATACCTCAAGCCCCTTTCAATTTTAGGTAATAATATTCCCTTTGTTGCTTCTTGATTTCTAGGAAAAAAAAACAAACCATGAAAAGTGAATTTATATTCGCCTAATTCTAAAATTTATACCTGTCGCAAACAGATCGAAAGGCGGCTCGGATGCCGCTCATAGCATTTGTGTCGTTTAAGACAACCGCCGATTTTAAACATTCATCTTTAATGCTAGCGAGCATCTTGAACTCATTGTACAAGCTTTCCTTGATTAGAATGATTGTGATCAATGAAATTCTTTGGCTTTACACACAACCCATCACTTTTAAGTTTCATTTTAGCAACACAACTTTTATTATAGCAAATGTAAAGAACATCTTCTTTATACACACTTTTTTTTTGTATATTTGTTTTTGTTCCGTAACGTATAAATGTTTGCTATTTTTTTGTCTACCACTTATAATTTCATAATCAAAAATTTCCATTTTGTCCATCACTTTATAAAAATACACTTCAACGCGACTAAGGAAACAACAAAATATCAATCACTACTGATCACGTTACCATAATGCAGCACAAAATAGGCTCTTCAAAATTCATTAAAAACGTAATGTTATTTGCCGTTATATATTTGTGTATACCATATAAATACATTCGACAAACATGTAATTTTTTGTCTTTTTTGTTTTGGATTTGCAACAACGAACGGTAAATATTTTGGCTTTTTTTCCTTTTTCGATTAGGAAAAAATGCCAAAAAGTTGGCTTTCGGGTGTTTTTTCCATTAAAGTTTGGAAAAAAAGCCAAAAAGTTTATTTTTGGGCGTTTTTTCCTTTTTCTTTTGGATAAAAAGCCCAAAAGCGAATTTTTGGCGTTTTTTCAAAAAAAAAAAATTTTGTCCTTTTTTCATTATTTTAAAAGGAAAAAAGACCAAGGAATTTTTGGAAAAAATTACCAAAAACTCCGGAATTTACGCCAAACTTTTTGGGTTCTTTTTCCTAGGAAAAAAATCCATAACATCGTATGGAGAATTTTAGGCGTTTTTTCCATTTTATTTTTTTGGCGTAATTTCCTATGGCGTAATTTCAGGGAGCCGTTAAAATTACATTCGCCAACAAAAATAACATTGACTGTCTTCAAAATACCAATTGAAAACTTCTAGCCGCAAAAGATTAACAAAATAATACAAGAATTCAGTTGCTGTAATTGAAATTTGTTGATGTAGTGGATGAGAGGAGAGACCTCCGACCCTTTGATTCGAACTTTTATAATTCAAGTTAAAAGTTGAAGTGAGCTCAACTTGAGTTATAAGTATTCAGTCACTCCACTTAATCAGAGGAATTTCTTTTAAAATTTTCTTCATACTCTCGATGGTTCTAAACTGACTTCATTTTATTATAAAGACATTAAGCAACTCATTTAAAGCATAACAGAAAACAACCCACACGCCTAAATGGCTGGATTTTTTGGTCCTTAAGATCAAAAAATACGGGAAAATAAATAAAACCCCGTTCTATTTTGGAATTCAAAGAAGTATAACTTCTTTTAATTTAGAAGCAACTAGATACATATGGTGACCCCAGTTAAAACACTTGAATAGGTATCACAAGATAGCACACTATCACAATTTCAATTTACAAGGTATCTATCCCCCGACCCATAGTAAGGTGCCTTACAACTCACATTGACATACAATTATGAAGATGAAGGTATCCCCCGGCCCAGGTAATGGTGCCATTATTAAACTACATGACAAAGGACATCTCACGTCAACAAAATGCCTTGCTCAGGAGAAAAGATCGCAGATAAAGTAATTTCCAAGGTTTTCATAAAAGTGCCACCATTCTGAAAGCGGAGCTCAGACCTGTGGTTCCTCCAGTTTGAGGCCAAGTTCCACACCAGTGGAATCACTTCGGATACCACGAGATACTTAACTCTGGTTGGAAACCTAGAAGCTGACGTGTTGACCGAAGTCCGAGACGTGGTCACCAGCCCTCCTGCCACAGAAAAACACAATGATCTGAAGACTCGACTTCTTTCAGCATTCCAAGAAACGGAACAGAAGCGAGAGTGAAAACCAAAATCTCAAAACTTTTGCAGATATGGCAGACAAAATATCTGCCATCCAGTGTTGCTGCCTTTTCTGAATTACAATATCAGATTGCAGCTCTACAGAAACAAATTAAACAGCTCCAAGTACTTATAAGTAAAAGTTCTTCGCGTTCGAAGAATTACTCCAAGAAGAAGAAGTCTTTATTGAAGATGGCAAATGATCTTAAACTTAAGAAAAAATATAAATTTGTTTGGGTTAGGGACTCATCTGTACTTATCAGAAAAAAAGAAGGCGACAAAGCCATAAAAATTAATTCATTTGAGGATTTTTCTAAACTTGAAGTAGATTAATTTTAACTTTTATTTCATTAAATTATGTATAGTAATAATAATAATTATAATAATTTGAATTGTTTTTGTATAGACCATCCAAATAATGATTTATCTTCTGGTTTCTCAATTATTCACCAAAATGTTCGTAGTATGCGATCTAATTTCAATACATTTCTCTCTCATCTTACACCTTTGAACCATTTTCCAGATTTAATTTTTCTTTCAGAAATTTGGATCTTTGAAGAAGAAATAACTGATTTTAATTGTATTCCTAACTTTACGCTTGATGCAACTTGTAATGAGTCTTATGCTGCTGGAGGTGTCGCGGTTTTTTACAGAAACAATTTAATGGGGTGCGTAATTAATAAATATAAATTGGAAAGTGCAGATATAATAAGTGTTTCTTGCGAACTCTCTGGTGTTCAATACTGTTTTATCTGTGTGTATAGACTCCATAAGTGTACAGTTGGTACTTTTTTAAATGAATTTTCGAGATTTTTGGAGCTTCAAAAGTTTAAAAATTTAATTTTGTTAGGAGATTTTAATATAAATATTTTAAGTCAATCACCTGACGCCGATAGTTTTTTATCGTTGCTTTCTTCGTTTGGTTTTGAATCTCTGGTCAATCAACCCACTCGGCTTAATTCTTGCCTGGACCACATTCTTATTAGGCTAAATAGAAATAATTCTACAGAGTTTAAAACATGGGTCTATGATTTAAAAATAACTGACCATAGATTGACAGGTATTCAACTGGACTCTAAAGTTTTTAGAAATAAACACTGTGAATATAAAAACTTTAAAAAAATAGATTATGTTGCTTTAAGATCAAACTTAAATTTTGAATTTTGGGAGGATGTGTATAATACAGATGATCCATCGGTTGCTTTTGACTTGTTTCTCAATAAATTGCAGTTGTATATAACCAATTGTAGCCAAAATAATTGTGGGAAATATAACAAACTGACATGTCTTAAGCAATGGATGTCCATATCGCTATTGAAAAAAATTAAAAAGAAAAAGCAGCTTTGTCTACTTGTTAAAAAACATCCCAACAACACTAGGTTAAAGAATTATTATGAACGAATTTGTCTGGAAGTAAAAACTGAGATACCTTTGTGTAAAAATAATTATTTTAGAAATAAATTAGCTATGAACGTTGGTAACTCTAAAAAGGAATGGCAGGTAATTAATGAAATTCTCTACAGAAATAAATCAAATTCCGAAATTGTTATAAACAACAATAATTCAACGGTATCTGAGCCTTTGGAAGTGGCTAATTTATTCAATAATTTTTTTTCTAATGTTGGTGTCTGTCATGGATCCACAAATAATGTTTTTTCTTTTTCTGGATATTTCGATGATGTTTTAAAGCAAACTCAATTTCAATCTGAGAGTTTTTTCTTTGAACTATTCACATCTCTTGAAATTCATAAAATTATAAAATCTCTTAAAACATCTAACTCCTCGTCTTTAGATAACATATCAAGTTCCCTGTTAAAACAAATTTCCTTTCAGGTAGCTGATGTTTTATGCTTTATTTTTAATTTGTGTGTATTGAAAGGTGTTTTTCCTGCATCTTTGAAAGTAGCCGTAGTAATTCCCCTTCACAAAAAGGGAGATTCAATGCTGTTAAACAATTATCGCCCCATTTCTCTTCTATCTGTTTTTTCAAAGATCTTTGAGAAAGGTGTTAAAACCAGAATGCTATCTTTTTTAGAAAGAACTCAGTTTTTTAACGATTCTCAATTTGGCTTTAGAACAGGAAGATCAACTGAAAGTGCTTTGCTCAAATTGTCAGGTGAAATTTATAACTGTCTTAATTCTTCTCAAATACCTTCTGCATTATTTATTGACATAACTAAGGCTTTTGATATGGTAGACCATGATCTATTATTAGATAAACTTTTCAAAGCTGGTTTTAGGGGTTTCTTTTATGACTGGTTCGCTTCTTACTTGAGTAATCGCAAGCAAGTTGTAAAGATTAACAATGATTTAAGCTCGGAATGTTTTATAAATCTAGGTGTTCCTCAAGGCTCTGTCTTGGGTCCGATATTGTTCCTTATATATGTGAACTCATTATTCGACCAACCTTTTAAGGGCAAAATAACAGCATTTGCTGATGATACGGCACTTTCCTACGTGAATAAAAACTACCTTGATTTATTTTCGGATGTTAATTTTGATTTGGATATACTTAGGCGTTGGTTTAATCAACACAACTTAATTATGAGCGATAAAACTAAGTTTATGATCTATAATCTCAAGGATAACCACTGTCTGGACTTGCCCTTATATTATCATTCACCAGGCTGCTCAAAATTTAATTTGGGATGTGGTTCTACATTATTTGATGAACATATAACCTGTAGTCAACATTGCTTTAAAATTGAATGTGTTCATAATTTCAAATATCTAGGCGTTATATTTGATCAAAATTTTAGTTGGACAGTGCATACTTCCTACCTGAAACAATATATGAACAGGATTGTAAGACAACTTTATCATCTTAGCCTTTATTGTAATCTTCCAATATTAAAACTGGTTTATAATGGTTTGATCAAATCAAAGCTACAGTATGGAATTTCTTGTTGGGGTGGCACATATTTTAACAAAATTGAACCGTTATTAATAAAACAAAAACATGCAATAAGAATAATCTGTAAAGTAAATCGTTTAACACCAAGTCATGATCTGTTCAAAAATCTCGAATTTTTACCTTTAAGACATTTGTATTGCTACAAAGTTTTGAAAATATTTTTTGAAAATTCCGGTTTTTACGATGCGAGATATATTGATAATTTTGATTTACGTATTAACACCAGTAACTTCGCAAATGTACCAAGAATTCATAAAACACATTTTTCAAAATTTTATTACGTTACAGCCCCTCGTTTATTTAATCATCTTCCAGTTAACCTTAGGTGTGAGAGAGAGAAATCTGTTTTCTTAAGAAAATTAAAACAATGGCTTTTATCCTTGAACCTTTCACAAATTGAAAATTTATTGGTTTAAATTTTAAATTATATTCAAATTTGAAAAGAAAAAAAAAAAAATTTTATACATATTTATTTATTTGTTTAAAATAAAGTTATTTGTAATTTAGAATGCTTTCCCCATCAACAACTTTATTTTAACTTTTTTTTTAACTAGAAAGTACTTTCGCCACTTGTCTTCGCACAATAGATAGTACTTAACTTTTTCTTTCAAAAACTAGCCATTGTAAAATATAATCAATTTGTAATTTAATTCTAGTTGTTAAGTTTTTGTAAGAAATAAAGTTCAAAAAAAAAAAAAAAAAAAAAAGATATCGAGGTCCAGAAATTCAATCATCTGCTAATTTCACCGACGATATGGCAAAGAAGCGAGGAAGTGCCCAGTGTTGTTCCTCTACGTGTCGACTTTAATTGTCTACTTTTCAATGTCGACAATTGCGTAAACTATGTCGACAATGACGACAATGTCAACAATGTTAATAATGACGTCGACAATGTTAACAATAGCTTTAGTCAAACTACAAATAAAATCATTCGAGAAATTCTAGTTTGTATAATTGCAAGACTCGACGTCTTATTAAGTGAGCTCTTCCAGAGCGATTTCATCCACAAAAATAGTAGTAGTTTATGATCCTTGCCGTTATAGATATTATATTCAGCAACTTCTAAAGTAAACATTCAAGACGTGCGTTGTTGTATCATATCAAACATTGTTGCTAGATTTGAGGAGAGCGTTTCTGGAAAAGAAGACTCCGAATTGAATTAAGTTTGGATTCAATATTCTACCTTGTATGGCGAGTCACTTCATTTTAAAATTTTAGATTGTTTTTATTTAAATTAAATAATTATGTGGCTAGTTTGAGAAGGCAAAATAAAAAAAATATTCTTGTTTTATGAATTGTCTACATTGTTGACATGCTCGTGTCGACAATTATGAATTGTCTACGTTGAATTGTCTACGCGTAGACAATCGTGTAGTCTACAATTATAGTCTACATAGCACAACACTGAAGTGACAAGCACCTTGTCAGTATCAAACGGTCAATTCAGACATTTGAGCTACATCGGACACTAATTCATATCAACGGCAAGGACAATGAGTGGCTGATGCTCTATCCAGAGTAAACGCCATTTGTTTCCATCTTCAATCGACTACACTGCTTTGGCTAGTAAAAAAAAAAAACCGATGATAACTCCTCAACTCAACTTCATCTCTACACTCTACAACTTAAAGACATAAAACTTCCAAATACGAATCACCAAATCTTTTGCGATATTTCGACAGGCAAGGCAAAGCCATATATTCCAGCAAATCTACGACGTCAAGTTTTCAATACAATCTACAGCTTATCACATCCCAGTATTAAGAAAACAATAGTTTTGCAACACCTGAAGAAAGATTTCATCATGTTTATCTAGATCAAGTTGGACCATTGTTATATTCAGGTGGATTCACATACGCCGCCGTTACCTGTATTAAACAATTTACAAGATAGCCAGAAGCTATTCCTATATCAGATATCACCGCCGAAACAGTTGCATCAGCTTTTCTTTCCAATTGGATCTCCAGGTTTGGAATCCCTAAAGAAATCATGGCCATTCATCGCCTTATCATCCCCAGGCAAATAAAATGATTAAGCGATTCCACCGAAAATTTAAGACAGTAATCAGAAACAAAAATGTTTTATCCGATGTACTTCTTCTTGCGAGGAATTGACAAATCCTCCAAGAGTATACTTGTCATGAAAAAGTGCTTCTCATTTAGCCGTTCGGATCCAGCAAAAAAAACTGTAGATCCCCTCCATTCCTGCCAACAACACGAACACATGAATTTGAATGGTTGAGAGTTGTAAGTCACTAGGCCCTGGTTCTCCAAGAGCTGTTGCGCCACCCAATTTATTATAATCAAATGCCATGGAAAAGAAGATTGGGTTGTGAAACTCCCACTTATTCTGCTTGGCTTCAGATCATCTTTACAAGAAGATTACAAAGCAACCTTAGCTGAACTTGTTTATGGTGCTACATTAAGGCTTCCAGGCGATATGTTCATATGAACTGATTGTTCATCCAACCAAAACAACATATAAAAATTTCTTTGTATGTATCTACATCATCATCATCATCAAGTCCTGTAACCCCGGTTGGGGCATAGGGCGCCAACAAATCGTTTTCATCCTTCTCGGTCTGCAGATAGATATTTTAACTGTGACCACGTCCTTCTCTGGGAGTCTGCTTCTGCTAGAACTGTTGATTTCCATGTTGTTCTTGGTCTTCCAACCCTTTTGAGGATTCCATTCAAATGACTGCTTTGCAATTTCATCGTTTGGTTTCCTCAGTGTGTGACCAATCCATTGCCATTTACGCTTTCTTATGTCAACGTCCAGCCGCTCTTGACTTATCCTGCGTCACAGTTCCTCGTTTGATATAATTTGTGGCCAGCGAATTTTTAGAATATGGCGTAGACAACGGTTCACAAAAGCCTTCAATTTCTTTGAGATGGTAGTCGTGACTCTCCAGGTTTCGCAAGCATATAACAGCACGGATTTGACATTGGATTCGAAGAATCTCAACTTTGTGCGCAAGGAGATTTGACATGATTTCCAAATTTGGGAGAGAGAACCGAAGGCTGCGCGAGCTTTATCTATTCTACTTTGAACGTCCAGATCAGTACCACCATTTGCTGAAACAATACTTCCAAGGTAGTTAAATTGTTCAACCTCTTCAACTGGCGTCTCCTGTATTAAAATACGCTAATGTGTGAAGCGGCCTGTGAGAACTATTTTTGTCTTTTTGCTATTTATTTTGAGACCACTCGACTCTCCTTTTACCTTCAGAGCTTGACACATCCCGTTCAGCCCGCTGATGTTATTAGCCAAGAGACATATATCATCGGCATAGTCTAAGTGGCTAAGCCTTTCAAACGGTCTCCATTGAATGCCTTGCCTCTCTGCTGTTCCAACGCTGTCCGTCAAAACATCGTCAATCGCCAGTAGAAAGAGAATTGGCGATAGAACATCTCCCTGTCTCACACCCTGCCGCACTTCGAAAGAGTCGGATAGCTGCCCATTGTGTAAAACAAAGCATCTTTCGTTGTTATAGGACTCTCTTATAATGGCAACAATTTTTGGGGGAATTCCTCTACCAAGAAGTGATCTCCATATACATTCACGGTTGACTCGGTCAAATGCCTTCTCAAAATCCACGAACATGAGGTAAAGCGGTGATTGAAACTCCGCAGGCTGCTCAAGAACGATACGCAAGTGTTGATATGGTCAACACAAGACCGCCCACTTGATGCCTCTTGAGTGTAGACTCGATTCTAACCTTTATCCGCTCCAGAACGATGGTTGCCATTAATTTTGAAAAAACGGACAAAACTGTAATACCTCGCCAATTGTTGCAATTCTTAAGATCACCTTTCTTTGGCAACTTAACAATTACACCATCCTTCCAGTCGCTGGGATAGATTTCGTTTTCCCACACAGCTTGTATCAACGGGTGTAGAATACTAGCCGTTCTGACAGGGTCAGCTTTCAGGAACTCGGCTGGTATACCGTCAAGTCCAGCTGCTTTGTTTTTTTTGAGAAGATTTATCGAAGATTGAATTTCCAGTGCTGTAGGGGGTTCGATGTCAATACCCCTATATGATCTACGCATCTCGTTAAGCTGGGGCACTTCAGCACTCTGCTCGACAGAATCCTCATTGAGCAAGACACAAAAGTGATCCTTCCACCTGCGCAGCTGATCCTCGATTGATACCAAAAGTGTACCATCCACATCCATTACAGGATGATTGGTGTTGCTTTTCTTCCCGACAACTTCCTTGGATATTTGATACAATTCCCTCATATCTCCTCTTCTTGCAGCGTTTGCCGCATTTTCTGCGAGACCGTCTAACCTCACCCTCTTATCACGTCTCTCACAGCGATATAAGACTACGCCTCGCTTCTTCGTTCAACATAATTCCGACACCATGCAGCCTTTGGCCACCCTCTCTTTCATCCTCCCCGGAATACAGCATTCTCGTTTGCCCAGAGTCAGCTCTGTATTCGGCTCTTCCTCTCCACCTAGTTTCGCTGATGCCCAGGATACTGATCTTAAGGTGTATCTATATATGCATGTATATTTATAAACAATCATGACCTCCTCAATACATTTCAAGACACGATGCTAAATCTCCAACCTATCCAACCCGAACGTCATGGTTCTAACAAAATTTTCGTCAACAAAAATCTTCAAAATCCGATGTTTTCATTCGCAACGATGCAGTAGAAAAGCCACTCCAATAGCCCCATGATGGTCTATGCCTTGTTATGTAAGTCGAAAACGAATAAATATTACACCCTCAAAATCAAAGGACACCAGAAAAATATCTCAAAAGACTGCCTCAAACCAGCATTTCTTTTAAACGATCAAGATCAAGACCAAATGCAAGAAACAAATGTTATTACAATTTTTTCTGGGCTTTTTCCAAAAGAAAAGAAAGAGCTCAACCAACAACTTAGAAAACCTTTTTTAGTTTTTAGAATGATGCGTTTATTTCGACGCTTTTCTTAAAATTGTCAGTCAAAGGAACATATCAATAACACCTGATTAGCCCGAAACAGAAAACTAAACTGTGTTCATCAAAATTTAAGACAAGATTAAACTTTCGATAAATGAACTGTCAATATTATCATCATTTTTCTATTCCATAACCGAGCAGAAAATAATTTTTTTTTTCAGATCAATTCTATTACCAAATCTACCTTGAAATTTCCTTTATTTTCTAACTCATTCATTCAAATTATTACCCTTATGCACACTGCATCGTTTTTTGACATTACAATAATTAAAGTCTGCACCTTAAGGCAAAAATTCTAAGAAAGTTAAAAGTCAACTTATTAATTGCCTCAAAGCAGAAAGCAAATTACAATTCAAGTCGTCTTCTGTGAGTATTTTTTCTTCTTGCATTTTCATCTTTCTATTTTTATAAATATATTCTTCTTTTATAAGTTTTATATTTTCCTTCTCTATCGCTGGCTCTGGCGCTGCGCTGGGACTGGTCTCCTTTAGCCTTTCTAATTTCATTTGCGAAATTCTGTAAAACGTTTCACAAAGTAAAAGTTTTTCAGGAAATGAAATGACAATGAATTTTTACCCTAACTTAAAATGTCTAGCCGCTGGCGTTGCGCTCTGCTCTAGCTTGAAAACTTATTGTCCCGAACAAAGTTTTAGAAAATTATTATATCTTGGCCAATTTTCGAGGTCAGTTGAGTGGAATATGATTGAAGTAGGCTTTTTTATTACAGGGTTAAAGCTCTTTTATCAAAATTCAGAATTGGAAATAATTTTTCTTACATTAGGAACGTGTTGTCAATACTTTGGGTAGTCAATAAAAATAAAACAAATATAGTATAATTCGACAATGTACCTATGTGCTAACATTAGGAAAACCACTCACAGATCGTTAAAAAGGTGTAGAAATAATACAAACAATTAGACGAACTATATATATTTTTTTTCTTTTTTCAAATCGGGGGCTCAGACAAAAAAAAGCCAGTATTTGTCAAAAGTTAATATTAAAAATCTAAATATATGTTGGAAAGGTGGTATTTTCCAGAGCCCTCCCACCTAGTGACTATTCCATTACCATTCAGCCCTCATAAACTTGATAAATATAAAGGAAATATTAAAAATCATCTTCTTTTTGCTTGGCTTTGATTACCTTTCAGGAGTTGCCTTACTTAAGTACTTTAGAGACCAAAGTTAAGGGTATGTTTGCCGTGAAGAGGCTAGACTTTTAAACTGTATAATGAAATCACTTGTCTCGTTTTCAGCAACCCTTTTGTCCATCCATTGACAATCTGTTTTATATGTGCAATGCACATAAGAGTAGATACATACGCAACATACATAATAATATGATATGTGATGTGTACTTGTATTGCTTTTGTATATTTGAGTTTTATTATGTGAACAAATACTGACACCCTCATAAAGTACATTACCCACTCGAATCGAGTGCTTTTGTAAGTGTTGTATCAGTTCATCCTGAAGTATTGTGTAATTGAATCCTTCAATGAATTTTAACTAACAATGCAACAACAAAAAAATGAAATCTTGATATTTGATGTGTGTAAAGCCTGTAAGCTTATGAGGTGCTTTTTGATGCAAATAAATTGTATAATTCAATATAGAAAATATAAGTGGTTTTGATTTTAATACTAAAAAAAACTATAATATACACATATTAATATAAATACTGCTACGCATACTGCCCATGGTTGAATACAGTCTTCGTCAACAATACTGGTGAATGAAATAGAAAAAAAAAGAATGACAGCTACGATTGCCAACAGCTGCGCATAGAAATTAACTGTAGAGAAAAGTCAAGAATACAAATTTTATTGCGTTTTATTTTTCCTAAATTATTCGGAATCTCGTCTTAAAATGTATAACATTGGTTTCAGAAGTGGGATTTGAAGATGACGGATGAATTCTCGCAAAAATAATAAGAAATTCTGACACACCTTTTTCAATGCTTAGTTTGAGCATGTCGCAACAGTGCGATGAAATTGCCCCACTTAAAAGCAACTACCAACGTCAAATGGAGGAACTCCGCACAATGGGAGGAAGCACATTTTCTGAAAAAGTGTTTCAATCTTCTATATCAACCTGCCAGACGTCCCGCCAACCAAATCGACCACGTGCTAATTGGCGCAAGGAACGCATCGAACATCTTGGACGTGCGAACAATCCGTGGTGCAAACGTGGAATCTGACCATTTTCTTGTTGTGTTAAAGTTCAGAGTCCGATTGTAAAACGAAAAGAAAATGAAGACCGCCCAAAGGAAGAAATTCAACATTGCATGCCTTAGCACATCTGAGAATGCCAGAGACTACAGTGAGCAATTGACCGGGAAACTCTATGTCGTATACCCGGCCACAAGCGTCAACAACCAGTGGAATCAGTATTGCAACATCATTAAGGAGACAGCCTAGACCACCATAGGCGATCAATCACCCAGAAAGAAGAACCCGTGGTATGATGATGAATGTGCGGTATTAAAGCAGGAGAGTGGCAAGAGAGGAGTACCGTGAAAAGAGAAGGAAAGAGAAAAAACCCTGCACAGAAAGAAAAGAGCATCCACAGCCTCTCAGCTCAAGTATCTCGAAGAGTCTAGCACCGCCATCAACACCTGCCTGCTCTATAAAACAGCCAAGCAACTGGCATCTGGTTATAAGACTAGCACGCAAGCTCTTCGAAACAGCGAAAGGGAACCTAGTCACCGAAGCACAAGAAACTATAGACGTGTTTAAGCAGCATTCCCAGCAACTGCTTAGTAGGAATTATGGTGACAGGGGAACAAAGATGCATGAAACCAGTCAATGAAGATCCAGTCCCAGCACCAAGTACTGAAGAGGTTAAGGAAGCCATCCACAAGCTTAAGAACAAAAAATCTGCGGAACTCTTCAAGTATGGAGGAGATGTCCTGGTAGGGTACATGCAGCAGCTCATCAACTGAGTGTGGGAGGTGGAAAGTATGCCCGGCGACTGGTCAAATAGCTCCGTATGCCCAATCTACAAAAAAGGCTATCCTATGTCCTGCAAGAACTACAGAGGCATATCCCTGCTAAATGTTGCCTACAAGATCCTATACAACGTACTATGTGAGCGTCTTAAACCTTTCTGCAATACTATGATCGGCACGTACCAGTGGGGCTTCAGGCCAAGCAGATCAACGATGGACCAAATCTTCACATTGAGGCAAATCGTGGAAAATTCACCGACTTCAATGCCGCATATGATAGCATAATTCACCAAGAGCTTCTATTGGCGATGTCGGAGCTCTGTATCCCGAAAAAACTGATCCAGCTATGCCGCATGACGTTACAAAAAACAAAATACGTGGTGCAACGTGCAAATGGGTACCAGCTCATCCGAGTTATTCCAGACGTGTACTGTGTACAGGGTTCAGACAAGGAGATGCGCTATCATGTGATTTCTTCAACCTAGTCCTGGAGCAGATAGTGCACAAGAGTGGCGTTAACATGGAAGGCACTATCTTCAACAGATCTTCTCAACTCTGCTTGGCTATGTGGACGACATCGACATCATCGGCCGCTCCAAGAGAGCTGTACTTGAAGCATTCATAGCTTTTGATGAACAGGTGAAAAGTGTTGGTCTTGAAGTGAATGAGGACAAAACAAAGTATATGCTATCAACAAACAAAGCCTCATCTGTCCATCGCCTAGGACAAAACATCACTGTTGGTAGCAGTAATTTCGAGGTAGTCAAGGAGTTCACCTACCCCGGACCAAACATCAATTCCACGAACGACACCTTAGTGGAAATCCGACGAAGAATTACAGTAGTGAACCGCTGCTACTTTGGTTTGGCCAAACAAATGGGTTCAAAACTCCTTTCTCAAAAGAAAGTGCTCGTTATGCAAAACGCTATTTTTACCAGTTCTTCGCTACGTCACCGAGTGCTGGACGATAAGTAAAAAGGGGAATTGATACTGGGCACTTTCGAGAGAAAAATTCTTCGGCGGATATTTGGTCCTATATGCGAAGAGGGCGATTGGAGAAGAAGATTCAATCGTGAATTTTTGGAGCTGTACCAAGATGTGGGTGTAGTCCAAGGAGCCAAAACACGTCGACTACACTGGCTCGGCCACATATAGTGTGAATAAACAACAATGCTCCACGCAAGAAAATTTTCGAATCCCAGCCCCAGGTGCGAGACGACCAGGAAGACCGAACTTTCGCTATAGGGACCAGGTGGTCCCAGACGCAAGAGCACTTGGTCTCGTTGGCTGAAGGGAGCGTGCGAGGGACCGCAACCGATGGAAGACCGCAATATCTCAGACAAGGACCCTTCATGGATCGGAAGCTGGATAAGTAAGTAATCCCGTTATTTGAACCCTGTCCCGATACAGAAAATGTTCCAATGTTTCTTTTTCTGAAAATAATTTTCATATACCAAAGAATGAATTACTTTTTAGATTAAAATGATTTCCCGAATTAAAAATAAGTATAATAGTCTTTTGTGCGAAAGGAGTTTTTGCCCAGACATGGAGTGGATATGAGAAATGAATTCATTTTTATTTTTAACTGATCATTGGACACATTGTCGGTTATTAATTTCTTTTTGTGGACCATTTAACATTATTCTGTGTTGTATGTCTAACATTCATTGGTTTTTTTGGAACTCCTGATTTGTCCCGATTTTTGGTACCTAATGTCCCGATATTGATAAAATTTTATCTGGCAGCCCTAACAGCAGGTACAGGAGACAACACCGTTCCTGAATCGCGCCACCAGCTAACCACGTGGACGCGACCCTCAACATAGGCTCAAAATCATATTCGACTTCTCGTTCTAGTCAGTGCAGTGCTTGGAGGCTGCCACCCTAGGATAGTTCCATAGCCTTTTGAAAGCCAAACAACAGACTGGCGAGAATACCAAATTCAATTTGACATTGTTTCCGGAGCAAATGGTTGGAATTTCAAAGAAAAAGCGCAAGCTCTCGCATCCCTATTACGAGGCGAAGCTGTTTAAATTCTTGAAAATTTGAACTCAGACGAACGTTCTGACTACGACAAATTGTCTTTTGCCTAACAGCTTAGGTATATTTCGCAACAAAAAAACATTTCTCACGCTTCTTTTCGTTCCAGACGCCACCGCAACCGAGAAGATCTTGGAGCTTTTGCAAGCGATTTTGACACGAATTGTGTTCGGCGACTGTCCACCAGAAACTCAGCTGCATATTTTTCAGTGATTCAATTTGTTGATGTCATCGCAGATCACGCTGTACAAGTTCAAGTTCGAAGGGCTGACCCAAAGATAACGACTGATGCTGTGAACAAAGCAGTTTGGCAGAAGCACCGCATATCGTTGCCCAAACCAGTCATCATGCCCGGCCTGTGGAATTGGCCACTGATTCTTTTCAATCATGCATCACTCAAAATACATCTCCAAGGGAAAACTTGAGTAATTCGAATCGAAAAAATAATAATGGAGCTGCACATAGTTTCCTTCGGATTCGGGAAACGCTCAGACGTCACGTCGCGTCGGTGCCAAGGGGCTAACACCGACAACGTCACCCTCACCAAGATCCCAGATCTATAATATACAATCCGAATGCAAATCTAGTGGGCTTACAATCCCTTTTTTTTGTTCTGTACCGTGTCAAGTACTTGTGGATACTGGGTCCTCCGTTACACTAGTTCATCGTGATGTAGTAACTAAAAATACGCGCCTTCAACAAGGAAACACAGTTTTTCAAACCTTATGTGGATATACTTTTCATATCCCTCAGGTATGGAGAACAACTGTTAAAATCGGCACTTTTCAAATTAAATCGAATGTAATGGTCATCGATTTCCCTCTTCCCGCAGGGAGCCAAGGGATTCTCGGTATTTATTTGCTGGTAGCTTCTAAGAGTGTGTGCAAGATTTTCTGGCAATTTTATGTCAAGTGGTGGAAATGCAATTGCACTTAACAATAAAGAAACGCCGACTTCCAGTCCATGCTCTGCTAAAAAAAAAATATCAGGGCAATTTTTTTGAACAGTTCGGATACTTACCTGATACCTCCACAACAACAACAAATTGTTTTAACATTAACGTCTCGAACTGCACCTTCTGAGGGTTTTGTTTATCCTTTTAGAAGTGACCTGCCAAAAAGAATGTTAGTTGGAAAATCTTTGAACTGCAATAACAACGGGACAGTAGTAGTGCGTGTGGCTATAAGCTCGCTGACCATGCCGTATACCCCGGAGCCCGGAATACACCGATCGCTACTTTTGAAGACGTCAAATCTAGTTTCAAAGTTATAGATATTCAGAGAATGATGAACTACCTGCATTCTTGGAAGACCTGTTTGTAAAGTCAATAGGGAATTCAAAACCAGATCAAGCAGAGCAAGTTAAATTATTACTTAATGAATTCCGTGATTTTTTCTCTAGTGGTCCAGATGATCTTGGCAGAACAAATGTAGCTCAGCACAAGATAGACGAACATAGGTTCAGTAAACCCAATCAAACAAGCTCCACATAGACTTCCGCTAGCGAAGCAAGAAGAATCACGAAAAATAATCGAAAATAATAAGCAAGCATAATACATAGAACCGTCTTGTGACAGTCCGTGGGCATCGCCGATTGCTTTGGTTCAAAAGAAAGATTGGTTCACGAGATTTTGTGTAGACTATTGTCGATTAAATGACGCGATAATCAAAGATTATTTCGCATTAACTCGCATGGATGATGCACTAGATGCTGTTGCTGGTTCGGTGTGGTTTTGTACTGTCAATCCAGATTATTGGCAAATCGAAATGTGCCCAGAGGACCGCGAAAAGAGGGCAAGGTTTGTGGCAGTTTTTAGTTATAAGTTTTGGCTTGACTAATAGACCGGCTACCTCGTGGCATGATGGTTAGTGCGTAGGACTGTCATGCCGAAGGTGTGGGTTCGATTCCCAGCCGTGCCACCTAAAAACAGAAATGTTTTATTTGAGGTACTGCCTCTTGCGAGGAACTAACAAAACCTCCAAGAGTGTACTTGTCCTGAAAAAATGCTTCTCATTTAGCCGTTCGGACTCGGCAAAAAACTGAAGGTCCCTCCAATCCTACCAACAACGCGCACATGGGAATGGTTGAGAGTTGTAAGTCACTAGGTTGTAAGTCACCTGGTTCTCCACGAGCTGTTGCGCCACCCAATTTATTTATTGATTTATTCTTCTTCTTCTTTTGAAGGAGTAATGAAAATAGTTTTGAGCAGACTGCCATTCGATGTTGTCATGGCTTATTCAGATGAACTTTTTGTGCATGGTAAGAGTTTTGAGGAAATGCTTACTAATTTACGTCTCGTTTTTAGTCGACTGAGAGAAGCTTGACAGAAAATTTATCCCAAAAAGTGTCATCTCTTTCAAAAAAAGTTAAATTTTTGTTCCATCTTTTTAGTGAAAAAGGAGTTCTACCAAAAACTTGATGCAGCGCAAATTGGCCAGTTTCTTAGAACGTGTCTGAAGTGCGGAGCTTTGTTGGTTTGTGCACTTATTATAGGCAGTTTGTGTCTCATTTTGTAAGCATCGCACGTCCTTTACTCCAGCTTACAGAAAAAATGTCAGCTTTGATTGGACGGCTGAGTGCGATGAGGCTTTTACAAAACTTAGGCATTGTCTCACAACACCACCAGTTTTGGAGTCAGTTATTAATTTAATAAATTTTGAGATATCAAATTATTCAAGGCAAAAATCAATACTTTTTTATAATAATCTTTCTTGAATTTTGGAACGTTTTTATTTTCCATTTCATGAGGAACGAGTAGCTACTATAGACTAGTTAAGCGGAGTCGACTGAACATATGCGTCCATGTACTATTTTAAATGACTAATTATGCACATTCAGTTATATGGAAAAGGCTTTTTATGTCGTTTGTGATGTAGATTTTAGTGGTGGAAATGGAAATAATGCATGCGGAACTTTTTACATGATGTTAGATACCTACCTATACATATATTTAGAAGCATATGTATATATACAAAATAAGTTCTTCAGCCCATCTTGCATAATAAATCACTGGAATACCCAATTCCCAGTCACCAAATAGTATAGTAGGCTAGGCCTGCATTTCTATACATTGCACTGGACTCTCCTGTTTAGCATTGCCGATGATGGTGGTTTTAGTAGATGCCAGTTTGCTCTAACTGGTAATCAGATTAAGGTACCAATTTGCCAAACGTGCAGTAAAGGCAGAGTCGTTAAATTTATGCAGAAGCATCCTAACGATATATAGAGTGCTTGGCGCCGTCCGTACAAATTTAGTTCAGCTATCTATATAGTATACGAGGGTATACATATTTATAAATGACACTCGCGAAAATGGAATGTAGCTAAAATTTATTTCGTCTCTGTCTGTGTGTGTAACTCTACTACTTTGGCACCTGATTTGAAGCTTAAATAGAATTTATTTAAATTGATTAGTACATATGAAAAAAGGAAAAGAAAATTAATAAAACATTATTTTTTTTGTATTTCCCAAACATGAAAATAAAAGTGTTGTCGAAATTAACTTCAATTTATTTTATATTTAATTTTAAGTTGCATTCAAATTCATATAGGTACGTAAATGTACCTATAGGTATGTATAAAAATATGTAGGTATCATATGAAAATACTTCAAATTCCATCAATTTTTGAAACTAATTTCGTTAAATATTCCTTCTATAAATTATATTTTCTGAATACCAATTAACTGTTGCGGAATCACAAAACTCTCTTTATACATTTTTTTGTATGGAATATTTTATGTAATTTAATCTACAAAAAATGTATTAGCAAAATTGTAAATTTATATTTGTGTCAGGTTTGAATGTCTGTTTTTATAATATTCTACTACAAAAATATTTTTTTAATGTAATTTTTTTCTTTGAGTTTGATTGACATTTAGTTAAAATCTTGATTTATTTATATTGGAAATATTATCTTAATCTAACTATATGTCAGTTGTTATGCCCATATAAATATAGTTCTTGAAATTAATAAATCCGTATCGGTATACAAAAAAACGCTCTCTCTCTTTAATATCAAAAGCTTTCAAGTGCCAGGCATTTATTTTAATTACATTTCATACTATGTGGGTACTTTATGCCAATCAAATTAAATTTTGTGTATACTTTTTCACTAAGAGAAAAAAAGGTAGTTTCATAATGTTAGAATATGTTCAGGGGTGTACCCCGAATGCGTAGGCGCCCGCAGGATTCTGTCCAGGGGGGGAGCAGACACCAACACAATTCTGAGATATCGTATTAGAAAAAAAATACTGAAAAATAATATCTTTTTGAAAATTTTGATATGCACTATTAATTGAACTTTTCAGAAGTTTTTTATAAATATTTCAATGTAAATCCGTTCAGCCAATTGTAAGAAAATTCAAAATTCTAAATAAATTTCTATGGGAGATAATATTGATAATATGTAATTGAAGAGCGTAATACTATTTTATATTGAATAGTAGACCGTCATCAGCTGATGACAGCTGATATACAAAAGTAACTCAAGATAAGTGAATTTTTTAAGGTAGCTAGATAGTGAAACGGTGGGTACTGGAAAGCAAGGAAAGGTTCTCAATTTAATGTCAGAAATCAGAAAATCACTCACACAAAAATTTTGTTTAGGCAGAGAACAATTTGCAATTTACTTGTCCATAGCAATATCCTTCTCATGCATTTTTGTAGGTACTGTGAGCGTCAAAAAAAAGTGGACAGCTGTGAACTGCGTTTTTGTAACTCTGTTGAGGAAAATAGATTCGATCTTTTAGGAAAATACTTATCTTATTTTTTGAAGCGGTTAATCTTCAATGAATTGGCATATAAAACTTAACAAAAAATATTATAGTAAAAATTCAATACAAAA
The DNA here is from genome assembly GCA_963921185.1 of Dasysyrphus tricinctus. Taxonomy (NCBI): domain Eukaryota; kingdom Metazoa; phylum Arthropoda; class Insecta; order Diptera; family Syrphidae; genus Dasysyrphus; species Dasysyrphus tricinctus. Next base: position 54,411,142 of record OY992530.1, on the reverse strand, counting down.
ATAACAAAAAATACTTAATTTTTATGGTGTCAAAAGAAAGTGTACACTATTCAATTAAGGCGAAAAACTTAAAACCAATACTTCGTCTGCTTCCCTTTCGCCCTAAGGACAGCTTCTATGCGTCTGGGCATTGACTCTACTAGCTTCCCTGTCAATTCAGCTGGAATTTTTTGCCACTCTTCAAATAAAAATGAATTTTGTGCCTTTTTGCTAAATAATTTCCTCTTTTGGATTTGTTTGTACAGATAATCTCACAAATTCTCAATGAGGTCAAGGCCTGGGGATCGCGAAAGGTCTGCTAGTTGCTTAGAAATACCATGGAGTAACCATTCCTTGACCAATTTCGATTTATGCTTGAGGTCGTTGTCTTGTTGGAAGACCCATGTATCAGTTAACTCCAGTTTTGCAACACTAGACGGCAAATTGTCTCTTGAAATATTAAGGCAATCTTCAGTCCTCATTGTATTATCAATAAAGACAAAGTTTCTAACTCCAGAAGACGTCATTCATCCCCAGACCATTACCAAACCTGTTTAATTCAGTGTTTTTCAGCGTCCATAGTTTTGGTGGCTGTTTTGAGCCAAATATAGCAATTTTTCTCTTGTCCTCTAACAAGATTATTACCCAGCATGATGAACAGTAATTTTTATATTTCTTGGCATAAAAAAGTTTTCACTTTCGATTTTTATCGCAAAGGTATGGCTATACTGCAATGTTTCTGAGACGGTTCGGTAATGGTCTGGGGATTTCTGAGACGGTTCGGTTATGGTCTGGAGATGTATGGCGTCATCTGGAGTTGGAACCCTTATATTTATTGACAGTACGATAAGGACTGAAGATTGCTTTAATATTTTAAGAGACAATTTGCCGTTTAGTGTTGCAAAACTGGAGTTAACTGATACATGGGTCTTCCAAGAAGACAACGACCTCAAGCATACATCGAAATTGGTCAAGGAATGGTTATTCCATGGTATTTGTAAGCAACTAGCAGACCTTCCGCGATCCCCAGGCCTTGACCTCATTGAGAATTTGTGAGATTATCTGTACAAACAGATCCAAAAGAGGAAATTATTTAGCAAAAAGGCACAAAATTCATTTTTATTTGAAGAGTGGCAAAAAATTCCAGCTGAATTGACAGGGAAGCTAGTAGAGTCAATGCCCAGACGCATAGAAGCTGTCCTAAGGGCGAAAGGGAAGCAGACGAAGTATTGGTTTTAAGTTTTTCGCCTTAATTGAATAGTGTACACTTTCTTTTGACGCCATAAAAATGAAGTATTTTTTGTTATTTTTGTATTGAATTTTTACTATAATATTTTTTGTTAAGTTTTATATGCCAATTCATTGAAGATTAACCGCTTCAAAAATTAAGATAAGTATTTTCCTAAAAGATCGAATCTATTTTCTTCAACAGAGTTACAAAAACGCAGTTCACAGCTGTACACTTTTTTTGACGCTCACTGTATGTGTCTCAAACATTGGGAAATATCTATTACCTATAACTTCCTTTTCTATTGATGACAAATGACAGTAGGGGGCAAAACATGAACACCGAAAAGAAGCGGTCAAGAAAATAGCCATATTTTGAAAACAAAATCGAATATATGGATATTTTCAGATAGTATAATCAGCCTGGTTCTGAGCCAGAGGGGGACAATTATGGACTCCGACAAAAAAGTGAGAAGTAATTTATAAAATTTACTATATCAGATTAAAAAAAATATGTTAGTTGTGTGGTATTGCCCAGAGCCAGGGGGGCAAGTGCCCCCTTGCCCCCTCCTCAAGGCGTTTATGCCCAAATGTAAATCATAAGTAGCGGGACTGGGGCTTGAGCATCAGCCACCATCTTGGAAAACACGTTTTATCAAATATCTCGTGAACTGTGCGTTTGTCGTACGACAGAAATCCTTTTTATGTTGAAGCTGATGTTCCATTCTTTTTTTTGTTTTATAATCAATATTTTCGACTAAAATTGTGATTTTTTTCATGTTGTTTTTTTTTTTGTTTTGGTAACTAAGCAACATTTTCTTAAAATATCGAATGCTTTTATCAATTTTTAGTAAAATACTGAAAGACAACATTTGAGAAGTAACATTTAGGAAATAAATTGAGAAATATAGGGCCCTATATTTGATCTTGCCTGGAGACCAGTCAGTGTTGTCACTAGTCACTTTCAGTTTTAAAAAAGTGGTAGATAAGTCTAAAAAATAGTGGTAGATCCAGATTATTAGTGGTAGATTTTAATTTCCAAAAATCTAATAAGGACAAATATTTTTGTTTTCAAGTTTTATTTTAGTCAAAGAGAACTATTTTATTCATTGAAGTATAATAGGTGGTTCTACAAAAAAATGAAGAAAATGAAGACATTTTCGACATAATATTTTTGGAAGCAAATGGATTTTCTCTTGTTGATTTAGAGCTTTCTTTCACATAAAAGCGGTCAGTAAGAAAAATAAAAAACAGCGATTTTATTGACATTTTTTGAAAACATGTGCTTAGAGGACTAGGATTTTTTCTAAGCCAATTTTTTAGAAAATCGAATCGTATAAGTATTCTTTTAAAATAATAAGAGCATGTTTGTATTAACAAGTATTTACAAGGAAAAGTAGCATTAACTGAACACTTTTGTGGTCTCTCGATAGACATTGGGCTTTGTGAATAAAAAAATGCTAAAGCTATATTTGGGGCAAGCTAAAGCTAGCTATTCATAGCTATTACTAGTGTACTCATGTGAATACAAAAAAGATTACGTTAAAAAGCTTTAGCTAGCCAATTCTAGCCTAAGCTTAATATCTCTAGCTTTCGTTTGTTTATTCACATGTGTTTTGGTTTAGAATGCTACATAAATCTAGCTTAAGCTATTTTAAAATTGATATTACTAGAAATAATCTTTAAGTTTCCAGCTAAAGCTTGTTTTTAATCACACAAAACCTAGCTTTGTTTAAAAATCCAAGTTTTAGCTTTAGCTTTTTTTTTTATTCACAAAACCCAATGCTTCACGCTGCCAAATCTGAAACTTCGATAGTTTTCAAAGTGATATTTTTGCCTTTACAAAGTTCAATGAAATTTGTTTTAATAAAATGGAGTGGTTCTAAAAATTTTTTTGTATCATAAAATTGAGGTTTTATTTTGGTTTTGGAACTAAAATAACAGAACTGCAATAATTGTTCCTTTCGAAAACGGACAGGGGACACGCCAGAGGACTGAGAATCAGAAACTTTGAAGAATTTTTTGAGTATGTAAATATATCAGATCTTAATTATTTTTTCTGGGATATCAATAAGAATTATTATAATTTTAAAAATATATACCCTTTCAAAGTTTTAACATAATCAATAGATTAAGGGTAAATCGCTTGGTGGAAATTTATCTTGAGCATTTTAAAGAAGATTTAAAGAAACACTTTTTTTCACAAAGTAAATAATTTTATTAATAAGTTTTGCCAACGAGTTTCGTCTTAGTTAGGACAGGAGTGCCCTGATGATGTCCTTACTAAGACAAAAAGCGTTGGCAAAACTTATTAGTAAAATTATTAAATTTCTGGAAAAAAACAAGCGCTTCTTTAAATCATTTTTAAAATGTCTTTTAAAATCAGAGAAAAACAAGTTTTAGTAACTTTTATTCTATTATTTCCGAATCTATTTCTTAACTGAAGTTTTAAATGTGGTGATCAAAATTCATACCAAAAAACATATAAGGAAAGTGTATTGAATTGTTCCTAAGGCACAGCGCACACGTTGAGTTGTGGTTGAGGAGGGTATCCACAGAAATTTACCCCTTTTCCCATATTTTATAAACAAATTTTTAGGACACAAGCTTTGAAAAAACCAACTAGATTTCTATTTCTAAAAGAAATCAGTTCTAAATAATTCCAATGGCTGCATTCAGGTAAGTACATAGAGACAAAAACTCACAGGAAATTTTTTTTTTTCTTTTGAAAAATTTCTACTGACAAATTTTGGGATTTTTTTGCATGATCGGATTATCTTTGAATTTCGTTTAGGAGATATCGCCATTTAAAAAAAAAAACGTTATTTGACGAAAATGTCTGTTTTTCGCCTATAACACATGAACGGTGATTGCTATCGAAAACAACTTCATACAAAGTTTTTACACTATTAAATTTTCTACAAGAAAATAATTTTTTTTTTCTACGAGTGATATATCACACACTATATATCACAATATATTACTACATTAAAAACTTCGTCAAAAGTTAAAAAGTCTGGTTTTTTGCTTTTTACTCTCAGATGACAAAGTTGTCAAAGATAAATGTATACCTGCTTTATGTGTTATTATATCGTCTACAGAAAATACTGTTGAACTTTTTTCATAGGAGTGATCAGTTAGAAGATATTAGTACTTCAAAAAGGTGAAAAGTTCAAAACATGAGTTTTTCGCCTAGAAGTTTTAAACAACAAATTTTGTCAAAATATTTTGAACACAATTTCTAGATTATATGAATACCTACAAGAAAACATTTTCATATTTGTTGTAAAATTGATCATTTAAGTCATATTACTATTTCTAAAATTGGTCAAAAGTCAAAACAACCGGTTCTTACGTCTTTTCTCTTAAATGACGAAGTTGTCGAAAAATAAATTATGCTCATTGTTAAGATAATCATATTTCCAACAAGAAGTACCATCATAACTTTTTTGATACGAGTGCTCAGTAACGAGATATTTTAAAAACGTTCGAATCTCGAAAAATTAAGTTTTTCAAGGTATATATGTACCTACACCGAAAGTTGTAGGCGAAAAACTCATATTTTGAACTTTTCACCTTTTTGAAGTACTAATATCTTCTTACTGATCACTCATATGAAAAAAGTTCAACAGTATTTTTTGTAGACGATAATTATAATAACACATAAAGCAGGTATAAATTTATCTTTGACAACTTCGTCATCTGAGAGTAAAAAGCAAAAACCAGATTTTTAACTTTTGATGAAGTTTTTAATGTAGTGATATATAGTATATAAAGTGTGTGATATATAACTTGTAGAAAAAAAAATATATTTCCTTGTAGAAAATTTAATAGTGTAAAAACTTTGCATGAAGTTGTTTTTGATAGCAATCACCGGCGTTCATGTGTTACAGGCGAAAAACAGACATTTTCGTCAAATAACGTTTTTTTAAATGGCGTAAACCGTAACTGACTGACTCACTGACTGATCATACATACTATGGAGCACTTTCCGACATCGTAGAAACTTGTAATTTCGCACAATGGCAGGTCTTGTGGTGTATAAAAAATCGAAAATATTTGCAATTTTCTGTTCTATTTTGATACAGTGGGTGGCATCCACCCACTTTCTTAAAAATCTTTATAAATTATATGGAGCACTTTGAATTGTTGTAGAACGATGAAAATTGGTAGATCGTAAGGGCTTAAAGTACTTAGAAAGAAAAAAATAGAAAAAATGGAATTTTTTATTCAGGAGACGTAGCATCCACCCACATTCTTAAAAATTCTTATAAATTATATGGAGCACTTCCGATTGTTGTAGAACGATGAAAATTGGTAGAGCATTAGGGTTTGACGTGCATGCAAAGATAAGATTGGAAATTTATGATTTTCAGCACCAGAGGTGTTGCATCTACCCACTTTTTAAAATTTTGTATCAATTGTGTATTATATAATGCGCTTTTGATTATTGTAGAACGATGAAAATTGGTAGAACAGTATGACTTGATAAAAATAAAAATTGAGATTTTCCATTCAAGGAGCGTGGCACCCACCCACTTTCTCAGAATTGCTATTATTTATATGGGGCACTCTTGGTTGCCGTAGAATTATAAAACTTTGTAGTGCGGTAGGGCTTGATTTTCACCTGACAAAATAAAATCGGGAGCGCTACGATATCCCGCAAACCAAAATCTCGAATAACGAAATCTCGCATTTTTTTTTAAATCTCGAATAACGAAATCTCGGAAGTTAAAATCTTGTTTTTCATAATTTCGCAATTACAAAATCTCGCTTTTTACAATCTCGCATTTACATCTCGATCCTAAAAATCTCGCAAATTTCAACCAAAATCTCGCAATTTAAAATCTCGCAAATCAAAACCTCGCAACTTCGAATTTTACAGCAACGAATCATCGAATTCATAGAATAGAATCGAACATACCTACACAGGACACTTGCATAATTTTTCTTTCCAACTAATACCTATACCTGTCAACAAAAAATTTGTTCATCCTTTATTACTGCTAATAACCATTTTCGCGTAAAAGTAAAAGTATCTTCTAGTTCAAGGTCAAATACGATTAATGCAATTTGCACATGACACTTTACAACTGGATATACAATCTCCATGTTCTCTCTCTTTCTTGTTCTTTTGACAACAATAATATTGAAAAATCAAAAGTTCAAATTAATAATAACAGTGTGGTCTAAAAGTACTCAGACACTGGATTATATATTTCGCAGTAGGTAGGATATGTCGCTAAATTGAATTGCATTGCAACAAATACATTTTTTAAATCAAAATCTCGCAAATTGAAATCTCGCGCGAGATTTTAATTTGCGAGATTTTGATTAAAAAAATGTATTTGTTGCAATGCAATTCAATTTTGCGAGATTTTGATATGCGAGATTTTAGTTTGCGGGATTTCGTTATTGCGAGATTATGAAAAGCGGGATTTTGTAATTGCGGGTTTATGAAAAACGAGATTTTGTTATTGCGAGATTTCGTTATGCGAGATTTTGAATCCCAGATTTTGATTTGCGAGATTTCGTAGCCAACCCAATAAAATCTTTGCAAAAAGGAGTGAAATCACAATAAAAACATAAATGTTAAAAAAAGAGCAAAGTTCTCATATGCACAATAAGAAACCTGTGCGTAAGAAATCAGCCAAAAAATGTAATGAGATCTAAAATATATGCCAAGTTTTAAGTTCATGAAGTTTAATATCAAATATCTTAAGTGGAGTAACATCGAAACAACTCTTATTATGACAGAAATATGGTATTTAATGATTACTGATTAAAATTTGGTGTATTTACTTGGCAAGTTTTCTTTTAATTACTTACTTAGTCACAAACTTGACTAGTGAAACCACCAAATTTTAATCAGTAATCATTAAATACCATAATAGATAATTATTTTTCGGATTAGCCGCGTAATAAAAGTTTAAAGAGTGCACTTTGTTACTCACCCCGAACGTTTCGCATCAAATTGCATTGAGCGTGGTCACCGTTGACCACGCTCAATGCAATTTGATGCGAAACGTTCGGGGTGAGTAACAAAGTGCACTCTTTAAACTTTTATTACGCGGCTAATCCGAAAAATAATTATCTATTATGTCTATTAACAACCGCGAAAGCCTAAAAAGTTATATTAAATACCATATTTCCATATTTTTGTATTTATTAAGAAAAATTTGAAAACTCAATTTAATATGTGTTTTTATTTCATATAAAAAATTAAATGTATAAGAGTTTTCGTCTATAGTTTCATTTTTTTATTAAATAAACTAGATGACCCGGTGAACTTCGTTTCACCATAAATTAATTTAAAAAAATGTGAGTGTAACTCTCCATAGGTCATACCAACAAAAAATTACCCGAATCAGTATAATTAAAAGTTTTTTCTTTTCCGATTTTGAACTTTTGTTGCAATTAAGTTCTGTTGGTCCCACAAATGTTACCAATTTTTTAAAAAATTTTAAAGTGTTGGAGTCGAAATTTTGGCAACGTCAAAATTCGTTTTGCAAAATTTTACTTTTGAAATTCCGCTTCAAAAAATTTTGATTTTCCAAATTTTGTTTATATAATTCTGACAATAGTAAAAAGAAGGTTTGGAATATGTAAAAAGGGCGTTGCTTCTTCATTTTTCAATTACCTGTGCCTCGCCTTAAATTTACAACATGAAATAATTTTATTTGTTAACCGAGTTTGGAAAATTATTTATTTGCGTTTATAAATATGGATTATTTGAGAATTACAGAATTAAAATAAAAAAGAATTTTGAAAGCAGAATTTTAACAGAGAGAACTGAAATAAGGAGATTTCTTAAAGACATATTCCTTAAAAAAAAATTGTATGACCCCGTGACCTACCCCAATGTATACGCCGTTGATGGCCACACTAACCAAAGATTTTTTTTTTCATATATTAGGTATAGCAGGACCACGGTGGTCACCTGACTTAGCAATAAAATTTTTTTAAATAGGCTTATATAGAACTTCTGAGTATTTGTAATACTGTTACAGTGAAAGCTGCAATAGGAGAACACTAATCGTCTTTTTGTCCGGTTATCAGAGCTGTCCGGTTAAGAGAAAGACTGCTCAATGGCAACCTGCTCTAATTGGCATTCAAAACTGAAATTACTGTGAAAATTAGAGCTGTAGAACATTTACAATGCCGAAACGTGGTAGAGAAATAGGAATTATACACTCTCAACTAACGACTTGAAAAAAACTCGAAACTGTTCTGAAAACATATCCTTTGCTTTTTCCATTGTGTCTGTTTGTTGTGACGTTTTATATTTGAAATGAGCAAAAATAAGTGCCTGAGTCCGTTTAAAGGAGTGTCCGTATGAGAAATTCGAGAAAAAAGTTGGTTCGCAAACATATGTCCATTTTTCCGCAAGTAGAGCTTTCACTGTATTTATGTCTTTCTCAAATTTCGTGGAGCGATAATTTTTTTTTTGTTTAATATCATTTCACAGTAAAAACAGTTAGTTCTTTAAAAATACTCTTTTTTCAAAGCAATTTTGCAACTTCAACCCTTCTTCTTATTTTTACTTTTCAAAAGAAAAAAGACCTTGATTCTGACCTTTTATACTAATTCCAGCACCAATCCCCGTTTAGCACCTGAGAACATACATACATATGTATATGTAGTTTAAATTTTCTCATCAAGAAAAACTTTATACAAATACATATGTACATATTTACCTCTAACTACTAAAAGTCATTGGTCTTCAACTATAATGGATTATACCATTTCTGACTTCTTTTATAAATTTTGCAAAATGCACTGAAATTATAACCCCCTAAAACCATCTTAGATAGTAAAAATTTCCTGTATCAACAGTTCATTCGCATTTTACCAAACCGATCGCAAGGCATTTTCTTAAGGTATAAGTATAAGGTTGGCCGTACTTTAAATTCTCGTTTTGAAAATCCGGTCCTCGATTAACGGAATTCCGGATAATGGAGACACGACTGTAATATTAGTTTTTTAATTTTATTTTGTCAGACAAAAATTTCATAATAATTGATTGATTGATGTTTTCAAATTTATGTAAATTGATTTATTTTTTTTTATGTAAACAGGCACTCAAATTGCATTTTTGCACGTTGCTGGCAAACCGCAGGACCGATTTTGACCAAACTTCATTTAAACATCCACCGGTTCATACCAAACATTTCCTGTATAGATTCATCTTAATCGGCTAAGCCGTTTTTGAGCTTTTGCAGGACTAACGCACAACGATTGATTTTTATATATAAGATAAAAATTAATTTTTTCACTGACAGCTTAAAAAGCTTTTATTTCGTTTTTCAAAACTGATTTTGAGAAGGTATTCCAAATTTAAAAAAAAAACTGCTTTCCTACCCCCCACCCTCCTCTGTTCTATATTCGAAAATCTTAAATTTGTATCAAGTGCTTCAAGAATTAATTACTCAAAAATATTGAAAATATCCTTGCTCTGATGTCTGATAGATACCCACCTTTTAAGGAAATAGGAAATCCAAAATTCAAAACTTGTTCAGGTAGTTCGTTAGCATGAAAGTAACATTTAATTGTTATATTTTTAGTTAACATAGTTGGCTGTTGGCGTACTGTTTTCCGTAGCTTTGATTTTTGCAGCCTTAATTTTACTTCGATTTGAATATTTATTCTAATTATATTTAAATTAAAAAAAAAAAAAAAATATGTCTGGAAAATTAATTGCTTTAGGAAAGTTTCTGATTTTTCTTTTTCGTTTTTCATTCATCCATTTTTCATGATAATAATTATTTTATACAAAATTATAATACACACAAGAAATAAGGCCTTAAGCTTTGTTTATAACGATAAAAGAAAATATAATAAGTTCTCTTTTACATCGTATGCTTCAATGGTGGTTTCCCGAATAAACTTCATGGTCCACTATATGAAACCGACCGCAAGTAACCACTTTCCACATGACCACCGCTGTAATTCAGACTCCATGCTAAGTTGATTCCGTTTTTAGTTTTTTTCTTTTTTGGATTTTTGTTTTTAAATCTTGCCCAAACTGAACTAGCTGCAGGCACAAGCAGAAGCATAGCACAGGCACACATAGTATGTGGTCATGCAGCAGAAATCCACAAAAACCGACTGTGAAGGTTCCAGAGTGAGTTAGCCAGTTTCCGAAAAGAGCGTGAGTATAAATTTATGTGTGTATATATGTATATTTTATATATAAAGAGTTGACTCAAGCTTAGCAGACATTAATTTTATAATTTATGCCAACAATATTTCGCCATGTGCGCCAAAAAAGAGATTATGCACCCAAAATACTTACACACGCTAATACCATATTTGTGCAGTGCGGCGGACCATCACCCATTGTACCTACGAGCTACGACTATACGAGTATTCTGGGCCATTGCAGGCGCTCTCTTTTGCTCCCTCTCTTGTTATTTCATTTCCTTTTTTTGGCATTTTTATCCCTTTGTTCTCAGCATGTCCACTTGGAACCACTGTACCAAAACATCAACCCAGCAATTTTATGGATGCCTCCCTTTTATCCTGCCTGGCGGGACATTCCTGACATTTATTTACTTTGGATGGCGGACAACAAATTTCAAAGGCACCGCCAAAAGTTGTTGGTGGTGAAAATGCCTTCCAACATACCTACATAGATATTATGAGAATTAAGGGTGGAGATCAAGCCTTTTGCATAGCAGCTCGCGTCCTTATACTCATAAATGACATCGAAAAAACAAACAGGGTGCTTTCTGAATTTCATTAATGAATACCTGATGATTTCTGAAAATTTTAATGGCAGAGATCTCAAAATAACTGCAAAAGCTTTTTTTTTGAAATAACAATAAAACAGAATTTTCATTTAAAAGACCTTAAATTCAGCCAACCTGGTGTTTTATCTTGGCATATTCAAGTTGATTTCAGAAGATATCCTTTTATTTCAACTATAAATGCTTAGAAATTTTGACAAGAAAATAGTATTAATTTTAACCGAGATCATGTTTGTTTAACACTGTATGTTATTTATTTCTATTTCACCACAAATCAGGTTGAATAAACTTTGTATAAAGTTATTTTTACCATTTTTAGCTGTTGAATTTGACCTGTCCTCTGTTAAAGAAGCACTCTGCCATCAGTTCATTTCAACATGATACTAGCGTTAAAATCACACACTCAGGCCATACAAATAATATGAGTTTAAACTTATTGATTTTTGACACCAGTTTTTTGTGCTAACTCCGAGTGGGAAAGGTTCCAAGTTCAAAACTAGGCTTTATCACAAAGTATTTAAAAAAATTAGTACATTAAATGTATTCAAATCTTTCAAAATAATGCAAAACGAGTTAAGTGATAAGCACCATTAAAGACGCCTCTTTGAAATATGGATTCATATACAAAATATAGGGTACAGGGTTGGCTCAATTTTGAATCATGTTAAACTAACCAGATTTTCATGGATGATTTACGGAATTATTTTTTAAGTGTTGAATTTAGGTTAGTTAGAAGGGCTGACAGTTGATCTTGCTTCTGTCACATTTAGATCTATTAAGATCCGTTGTGATACACAAGAAAATTTTATGCCACTTTTGTCAAAACCTATTCAAGCCATTTAAAGGCGTTGATGAAGCTCAGAAGACTATAAGCCGAGGTTCTAGAAAGTTCCTCAAAGTCATCATAAAAATGATTCCCTAGGTGTTTCTTATTTCTTAAACAAAAAGTGATGGACCAGTGGCAAAGGAAGATTAAGGTATCGTCTGCAAAGGTCGATAGTACTCATTGATTATGCTGACAATGGAACAAAGATATTTCTTGTTCATTTGCCAAATTTTGTCTGTCCTTTGGTATATTTAAGTTTGGCCATAATTTTCTAGTTGTGTCGCATGCTTCGAGCAGATTCAAACTCTCACTGGTTATTTCTAATATTTTGTAACCAATATCCTGTTTGATGCTACACGTTAGTACTTAAATGTGTCGTTCGGCTTGACTTGAATCAAGCAACGATCCCGTTCTAGCCAGCTTTCAATCAATCAGCTATCAATAAAGAGAGTAATATCATCTTGTGGTATCGCCATCATTGATATTTGTATAGCTGCATTTGTAACTGCCAAGACCTCAGCTTGGAAGACGCTGCAAAAGTCCAGAAGTCTGAAGGAGCTTTAGCTAGCCCCAGAGTTTCCTAAAAAATTCCTGCACCAAGAAGGTTATTTGCCCCCTCCTCGCACTATTTTGAAATGAGGTAGTTAAGGGTATGTTGAAGTTTAAATGGGGTGTTGCGTAGTCTGTGCAAACGTTAATTCCCACATACAAACATATCTCTGAAAAATCTGAGTACGGCCCCTTGTGCTCTTTTTCATTTTGTTTAGCAATATTATTTCATATCACTTCCCTTTGCACTAAGAAAAAAAGAGACACTCAAACATAGTTCTAAAATTAATCCACAAAACAAACAAAAGACTTGAGTTACGAACTTGATTTCAGTGTCGGCCCAAAGTTAATCTGAATAATGATTAAAAATTTATGATTAAAAATCATAATCAAAAAATTTGATTGAGATTAAATAATCAAAATCATTTATCGTTGATTTGATTATTTAATTAAATATTAAATATGTCTTAGAAAAATGTACAGTAATGCAACTCTACTTGCTTTTGCTGTTTGAACACTATGGGGTTGGGGGCTGAGGTATTTTGCGTTAGGTTTTAGCACAGATACAATAGTATGGAGTTAGTGTTAGTGTTGTGTTCCTTTAGCTTACCAACTTGAAAATTGATAAGCCTTTGTCAGATTTTATCAAGACCCTGGGAAGTTTTCCGTAGAGGAAATCATAACGAGGAAAACTTGTCAAATACTTGTGAGGCCCTCTTGCTGGTAAAAAGTTGCTGTCCCATCACAAATACATTTTCCTCTCGAAACAAAAAGTTACATGATTGGCAAGTATCTAGATTATTATGCAAATAACCCTTACTAGGCTCTTGTTAGGATGAAAGTAAAATGTTCGTTAGAAATTATATTATTTTTCCATCAGGAGGACTTGGAAGCAGTAGGCTTATAAGGACAAGGCAGCAGAAAGAGATAAGATGAGTTGTAAGATTTACATAACTCGAGTATTTAAATAAAAATTATATATATTTAGATACAGCGTAGGTAGATGGATAAATTAAAACCACAAAAGCAATACAAACTACCTAGATATAAGTTTGATGATATAGACGAATCATTTTCCTACGCATCCAAACAATCAACCTTGAAGTTGATAGTTACTAGCTGCGTTTTATTATCTTTGGGTCTGGGTCGAGGCTATCTTTTAATATGTATTACAAAAACAACATGATATCCAATTTTCTATCGAGGTTAATTTCAATAACCCTGATACAGGCCATTGTGAATGATGCCAGCGATTTGTCAGCAGTGCTAGGAATAGAAAGGAACAGAGACAGGCTTTAAATGAAAAACGAATAAACATAAGACAAAAAGAAACCGATATACAGCACTGTTTTTGCACTAACTCGCATCGTTTTATTTTCACGAGGTGAACCATATGGGTTATGAGCGGCTACTATGACTCCTTCTTCTACTGGGGAATAAAACTAACTGTTGACTGGTCCACCTCCTTTATGCTATTTTTTTTTTCCTACAACTATTGCACTAGCGACAATAAAAATTATTAATACTTTTCTTGTGATTTTGAAGGATTTCCCATTCTGGTTACAATAATTCTAAAACAATTTCAGGTTAGAGAACTTCAGAAGACATTTACCGCGTAGCTATCAAAAATTTGTATCTACACATTGCGCTGAAGTGCGATGCATATTATTAAAAGATTATTGCGATGTCGATCGGAACAAAAGCCGATACCGTTTCTTGCTTCATTCCATTCACGATCCGTTCAAATAAGAAAGAAAATATTGTAATTTTGTATCATTTTTTTAGAGGTTGGGTACGATATCCCACATAAAAAAAAAACCCGCGTAACGATATCCCGCGAAAATATATCCCACTGTTTCGACTACAATCCGAAGGCGCATACAATTTTTGTTCCCATAGGAATTAGTGCCTTGATTGAATGAGGATCAACAGGAACGAAGTTTCCTTCTATTTCGATCATTTTTCAACACAATTTTTAATTTGGTACTCTCTATTTTGTTCCCTTGACGCAATGAGAATCAACGAGAACAAAGCAATACCCATAAGTCTGGTCTGGGACGGAGGTGGATCTGGGACTGGGACATAGGTCCTGCATGTGAGTCTGGATCTGGGACAGATGAAAATTTTATTCTTTTCGAAAATATGTTGAAGAAAACAACTCTAAAAGAAACAACTTTTTTTGTGAATTTTTCTTACAAATTAAAAAAAAATAGCCTTTGCGCCAAATATTTGTCTAAGTTAAAATAAAGAAAAAAATACTTTTATTTACTTTTTTACCAACGTTTTTTTTTTATTTTTTAGAGCTGCCACTTCCTAGATCACGAATATGCATTAGGTATATAAGTAGCTGGGAAGCTTTGTTTAGCCGCTTCTCGGGGTTCTCAGGATTTAAACCTTCCCTTATGGGTCCTCTGTCCCACTCACGCAACTCCGTTGCTCCGATTCGGGTATTAAAAGTCGTCTGGCAGGCGCCAATATCAAGTTTTCTTGAGAAACATTACCTATCATTCATATTTAAAAAAAAATTAAAAAATCAAAAAAAAAGTCGAGAAACGTTTCAATTTTTGATGGAAAATTTCTTCAAACTAAAATATTAAGAAAAAAGTAGTTTTTTCTAAATTTTTCAAAGAAAAAATGCGAAAAAGTTTATATTTTTATGTAATATTTTCAAAAAAACAATATTCCTACTCCTGTCTAGAATCCACCCAGATCTAGACCCACCTCTGTCCAGGGTAGACCACCTCACTCCGTCACATAAACCCAAAAAATTTAAAACCAATTTTAATCGGGAGTGTAACGAAATCTCCCGCCAGAACTGAAAATTAATTTTAATCGGGAGAGTAACGAAATCTCCCGCCAAACACAATCTCGCGTAAAATTCTGCTTATACAGGATGTCCGGTAAACATTGGATAATCCTGAAATGGCGTATAGCCCACTTTATGACTGCTCTGAAACCGGAAATAAAAATGGGCTATCTCAAAGGGTACTTAAAATATGTGCATTTTTTCGTTCAGTGTACTTTGTTTTTACTTACTTTACATTTTTATAGGAATACTTAATTCGAAATCACCAACAATATTCTTCCAATTGTATTTTTATTTGAAGTATTGAAAATCCCGCCAAATAGTATCAAAGTATGTACTGCCGGCGGTATTCTGTCTGGTGATATTTTGTTACTCTCCCTATGTGAGTGTGTATTTCGCTCTATGCAACACTGTTTAAAAAAAACCGTTTTTTACTTAGAACTTTTAATTTTTAAACGGTTTGGCAGGGCAAATTATATATTCAAATGGTCTCGGGCTCCGTGATATGTGATCCGAGGAGCTTATCTTGGGTGGGGTGAAAACTAATTTTGCATTCATATTTTTTTCTCGAAGCACTGTTTATATACTAGAAAAAAACCCGGTTATGGACTGCTAAACTTTGATTTTTTGAATAATCTTTACTCAAGTTATCGACGCCTAGATATATACTTCTTTTTTTTGCTATCACTTACACCCAATAATTGCTGTGGGCTCTCGGTCTAATATACAAAATAACAAAAACTTATACAAGTTAAGCTTTACACGTTGAATTAACAGATTTTTAATACAAAAAGAAAACAAAATAAATTAGGTGAGTGGTAACACCTGCTTTTGTGAGTATTGAGAAAGAAGCCAAGAAGATGGGTTTAACGGTGAATGAGAGCAAAACAAAATATATGTTGTCAACAAGAAAGAACACCCAACACCGACGTCTAGGACAAAACATCACTATAGACAGCTAATATTTTGAGGTGGTCAGGGACTTTTTCTACCTATGTAGGATCAGCTATGAACTAAGCGAACGATACCAATGCTGAGATCAAACGAAAAATTACTCTTGCCAATCGCTCTTTCTTTGGGCTAAGAAGGCAATTGAGAAAATTGAGAAGCAAAGCCCTCTCTCGAGCAACTAAACTTTTCCTGTATAAGACGCTTATCGTTCCGGTCCTGATGTATGATGCAGAGGCACGGATACTGCTAATGGTGGATGAGAACACGTTAAACTGTTTTGAGAGGAAAATTCTCCGGGTGATTTTTGGTCCCATCTGCATAGATGGGGAATGGAGAAGAAGATACAACAACAAACTGTATGGGTTGTACAGCGACACCGACCTAGCCACAAAAGTAAAAAGCCAACGACTAATATGGCTAGGTCACCTAGAGCGAATAAACACCAATGCTCCGGCCTAGAAAGTCTTTGAATCCAACCCCGTGGGACAGCGCAGTAGAGGTGGACAGCGTAAAAGGTACCGCACGCAAGTGGAAGAGGACCTCAACCAACTTGGCATGCGAAACTGGAGACAGCTAGTTAGAAACGGAGCCGGCTGGAAGAAGCTTGTTGGTTGAGGCCCTGGTCCACCCCGGACTGTAGCGCCACCTTAAGTAAGTATACATAAGTAAGTAACACCAAACTATTAAGAACGGTCATACAATTTGCGTTTTAGTGTAAGCTTAGAGTAATTCAAGTCAAAAACATTATGGTTTTTATTTAGCCTCATGTTTCATACGAGTCAGTGGCTCATTGGGATCATAATTGGAAATTTTATCAAGTCAATCAATTAATGATAAATAATTAACATAATCAATCATGATTAAGATAAATTATTTAATCATGATTATATAAATCATAATTAATTTAATCTGATTAAAATTGATCAAATTTATTAATTGATTAAAAAATTGAAATATACCTAGAGCTAGAACTGCACAAAAGACCAACAGTGAACTTCTTTTAAACTTCAATTTTCGTTGATGTTCGTAAACTTGAAAACACTTACAGCCCTATTATTGACACGATTCAAAACTAGTTTTAACGTAAAACTAGTTCTATATAGTCTGGGAGTCCACCGTAAGATTACCTATCTCATCGCAGCCACGCAAAAATTGGATGCCAACCGATAGCTTTAGTCCAAACATTTACAAAACTGCTGGTCGGACAAGCTTTATCTGGTCGCATTGGTTAGAAAATGCACTTTTCAGGTTGCATTTTCCGCTAAATGTACCTATAATATAAGCAATTTATATAAATGGGGCATCAACTGAAAGCTATGAGTGTCCTCTACACGATACCATTGGTCGGACTGACTTTTTTTGGCTGTTACGGTGAGTCCAACTGATTTTTTAAAAAATGGTCTTTTTTTAACACTGCGTCTTACATCAGGGAAAACTGAGTAAAATCATTTCAAAT
Source organism: Dasysyrphus tricinctus (assembly GCA_963921185.1). Taxonomy (NCBI): domain Eukaryota; kingdom Metazoa; phylum Arthropoda; class Insecta; order Diptera; family Syrphidae; genus Dasysyrphus; species Dasysyrphus tricinctus. Next base: position 54,393,599 of record OY992530.1, on the reverse strand, counting down.
GGTTAAGAAAGTGGCCTTAACCACTTTTTTTTCATTTTCATCCAAGGATGCACAAAATCTCTAATTTTAGAAAAGTGGTCGGACTCGTGGCAACAGCCAAAAAACTCTGTCCGACCATTGCTATCGTATAGAGGACAGTCCTAGCTTTCATTTGATACCCCATTTATATAAGTTGCTTATATTATAGGTACATTTAGCGGAAAATGCAACCTGAAAAGTGCATTTTCTAACCAATGCGACCAGATAAAGCTTGTCCGACCAGCAGTTTTGTAAATATTTGGACTAAAGCTATCGGTTGGCATCCAATTTTTGCGTGGCCGCAATGAGATAGGTATAATCTTACGCTGGGCTCCCAGACTATATAGAACTAGTTTTACGTTAAAACTAGTTTTGAATCGTGTCAATAATAGGGCTGTTATAGTACAGGTAAAATAGTACGAAAAGTCTTTCCAATAAAAAAAATTAGTACCATCATGAAACTTGGTGAAAACGTTTCATGTATTATGAGAATGAAAAATCTGAAGAGTCTATAAAAATATTTCTCATGGAAGGGTGTTTTTTGAGGAGGAGAGGGGGGAAAGTTGTGGTGTATCAAACAGAAAAATTAACTTTCGTGCAACCTAAGCATATAACACATGTTCTTAAGGCAGTTTTGGATGCTGAATCAAATAACACTAAACCAAGTCGATACAACCTTCGTGAAAAAAGTTATTATCATTTTTATGTAACTATGACTATATTCTCAGTATAAAAGTTAAATATTACCGAAAACCAGTTGACAATTATGGCCCGTCGATGAAACTTGCCATCAATGGTTCATTTGTCATGAAAAGTAATAATAAGAAGAGTCTATAAAAATATCTGCGATTAAAGGGTGTTTTTTTTGGGGGAGTTGGGGTAGTAGTGGGATGATTACCATAAAACCTGTGACAAAAATGCTATCCCCCTGAGATTTTGTTAAAATGTACTATGGACTAACAGAATGAAGAATCAAAAGAGTCTATAGAAATAATTCGCTGGGAAGGGTGTGTTTTTTGAAGATAGGGGGAAGTATGTGGTTATTTTTCAAAAAAATGTAAAAGGATGGTACCTTCAAGAAAATTGGTAAAAGTGTTTCATTTGCTACGAGAATGATGAATCAAAGGAGTTTACAAAAATATCAAGGAAGAAAGGGTGTTTTTCTGGGTTTGGGTAAGGGCTGTTATGTTTTAGGAAATAATTTTTCTGTTGAATACACCACAATTTTCCCCCTCTCCCCTTCAAAAAAACACCCTTCCATGAGAAATATTTTTATAGACTCTTTTGATTTTTCATTCTCATATAATACATGAAACGTTTTCACTAAGTTTCATGATGGTACCAATTTTTTTGTTTTATTTATCCTATTTTACCTGTACTATTACGCAATCGGTATTCCTAGATGAAAATATGTAAAAGGTTTAGGCAAAAATTGTAAGTCTGGCAAATGTAAGGTCAAATTTAGTTGATAGTTTCGAAAATAAAACATCAGATATCGAAAAACATTTTTAATTCCGTCTTAAGCGTAACCAATCTTATAACTGACGACAAAGTTCAATTAACGATTTATGCAAGTTTTGTATCTAAAAGTAGGTATGTAGTTTTTGTAATTTTCAATAAACTAATAAACATTCCTAGAAGTGTACGAGTAGTACTGTGAAATTCGATTTTTGGAATGGGGTTCCAAATATCTTAAAACTATGTTTCAAAGTCTTAACTTTCACCTTCCAAATTCTTTCGATTTTTGTAAGTGAAGGTTTTCCACGCGAAAAAATCTTTTGGCATTTCAAATCTTTCAGTTTTGAATAAAAGTCGAAGAGAAAGAGATAGATTTTTAATGATTCAAAGCGAATTTTGAAGAGGATCATAGAAGTATTAGTAATCAGTTTAGTTACCAATCGATAGTGTTTTCAAACTAACTTTCCTGTTACTGGTGCATTATTATACCTACATAACTCAATGAATACTACACCCAAATGGTATTAAAACTTATCTTCGCTATCGTACCTCAATTTCTAATGGAATTAAAACTTAGTGTAATATTGAGAACACCTTGTTTACCATTATCATGTATAGGTATCGGTATTCTATTGTTGTATAGAATCTCTATGGCCAGTGAGAGCATAACCAACGACCACACGCCATTTATCATTTTCGTGATAGATGCAATGTAGGTATGTAAGTTGTACAACAGTAGTTATGGAATTGCGCGTACACGAGTAAGAATATAAAGATACCAATGTGCGTTACTTCGTAAGCGGATTTTAGCAACAGAAAATGCTAGAGATTATGCCCGTATACCCATATTCGATTCAATATAGATTGATCTGGCTCTTATAACGCGTTCTATTTTTGTATAACAAAGCTGGGTTGCTTATTTAATTAAGTGGCTTTAAGGATTTAAGCCACACAATGATGACGGTGTGTGTTGGTGGCATAGTGACTAGCTTTGAAAATTGATGCAGAGTTCTGCGTGATTAATATGTCCACGATGGAAAAAGTAATTCCATACACTAAACTTGCTTTTGGTATTATGTCCTGGCATGACTCTGGAGCTTGTTGAAATTGATAACAGAGTTTAGGTGTAGTATTTTATGGAACTAAAATTCAAGTGAAAAAGAATCGAACATATTTGTCATGTCCGTATTGTGAAGCTTATAATGTACCTATATTTTCACGAAATTGGGAGAAGCTTATGCATGATATCAGGTTATGTGAAGACTATTAGGACTGGCTTTCAATTAAGTTCGAAGAGATGAGGATTCAATATGGATTATGAAAAATTATTGCATTGTTATAGATACCCCGAAAGGTTGAAATTCTAGAATTTAAAATCAAAAATTTTTCAGTTGTATTGGTGAAAGTTCAAATCTTCTATAGCACCTCCTAGGGTGGCCCGGTAACAAGGATTTTAACTCCGTTTTGTGTTTTCATTCAATCTCACGCAGGGAATGCTCAGTCACAAGGCAGATGGAGGTGCTAATGTCAACAGTTTTTTGGACAATAGTAGGTATCTTAGAAGGACCTATTTTCTGATGAAATATCCATTTATCTAGGAAATTACTTTTTAAGTATTTTGCCTATTAACCTGTTTTTTTTGTAACAAAAATAAAACCTTTAAGTATCAATCTCACTTCTAGCATTACTGTTTCTTTTAAATGAGTTTCTTTCTTCAAATTTTCAGCCTTTTTACGTAGGAAAATATGTGTATATAGTCCATAAGCAGGTCACAACATTTCATGCTATAAAAACAATTCTTTTAATGACTTAAGTCTTCTAAAACATCGCATGCAACCATTGATTTGTGAAATTAAAGAAGAAAACATGGTTTTAGTCCTTTCAGACAAAACATCCGTCATCTGAAAAAAAAACAAATAAAAGAAAAATTAACAACGCTTTACATTGAAAGTCTGTAAGGATATAAGGACATCAATATATGTAGGAGTATACACCGCGCCGCCAAAACATCTGCAGCTAGAAAACTTTATGTTGCTTATGTCACATGTGACCAATAAAAATCTAAGGACACATTGAGCTGAAAATAGGAACCATATCACCTCCTTGTTCATTACTTATGGATTTTCTTACCAATAAAAACGAATCATTTCGACTGAATTACAATTTCAACATGTCTCCTTATTTTTTTTTTTTCCTGAAGAAGGGCTTTATTATAGTCACACAGTTAATATAGGACAGCCAAAGCTAAAAAATCTAGATACGTATATAAATAAAAAGTATACATGTCACGGCGTATCGTAAAGGACATTCAATAAAATAAAAATAAAATGACATGATCTTTGGATGTTTCGAATGTACATAAAAGATACTTTCACCCCAAAAATGCAGTGGAGTGGTGAAAGTCATTGGCAGTATTGCCACACAAAATCTTTTTTTATTTTTAAATACATTTTCTTCGATGAATAAATTAAATATATTTTGTTTGTTATGTTATGAGGTATTTGAAGAGATAGAATACTATCCGGAGAATATTCAGAATTAATAGAAAAAACTTTTTGGAACTAGTTATAAAATTACCATTAATTATTTTTAATTCATTATTTTTGTAAGCAGACATTGTTCTAGTTTTAGTTGAAGTGACTTGTTTCTTGAATTTAATAAAATGTAAACAGCATTTAAATACAGTTATGTATTGCATTTTCTACATTTATCTGGCAAAATAGCAAACGCGCAATGAAATGCTCCCCGAGGAATTTCTCGCTGAATAGTGCTCCGCGACTTAAAAAGTTTGGGAACCACTTCCTACAACATAACAAATTCAGTTAAGTGGGGTTTGTGTGTATAATTGGAAATCCACACAAGTGCAGTGAATGCTACGAATTAAATATCAATTTATATTGAATGATTTTGAATTAACAACAACAACTTGTGTGTGTTACCACCACGTATATAGGCTGGAGTTATAGCTATTTCACGAGTACCAACTCGATCATCAGACTCCTCAGCTCTCTCCAACTTCGACCATTCTTCGCCAAGTACTTCTAGATCAGCCCACTTGTCTGCATTGCTGAGCTTAAGGGTTCCACTGCATCGCTTAACTCGCAATTCACTCGTGACCATTTTGAAGCGTATGTTCAATCCACAGCCACTTACGTTTTTGTATTATAGAGTGGTTTCCGGACCTGTCCTCGTATGAAGTTCATCATTAAAGATGCGGTTATGCCAGAAAATCCTCAAGATCTTTCGCAGACTTCTATTCACGAACCTTTGAAGCTTTTTTGTGACAGCGGGTGCTAGTTTCCAAGTGCTGCACAGCTGCACCCATTCAACATTGGAGCGGAACAGTCACAGCTTGATGGTTTTTAGGCTTATAGGCGAGTTGTTTCTCCATATCTTGGACAGCAAACTGAACGTAGCCTTTGCTTTTTCAATTCGGCTGATTATATCTAGTTTGGTCCCGCCATCAGTAAAAAAAAGATATTGAAAACTCTCTACCATCTCTAGTGGTTGTCCAGAAACATCTACTTACGAAGATGAGGAAGCTCCAAGGCCGAACCTTATTGTTTTTGTCGTTTTGATTTTAGACCAAAACAACGATTTCAGCTTCTCTCTCCGTCATGGTTGTCATTTGATGTAGGTCCATTATCCTATGAGAGAGCAAGCATACGTCGTCAGCGTAATCCAGATGTTTGAGGTATGATTATAGATTCCACTGAATTCCTCCATTTACAGCCGTGATAGTTTATTTAGCATTAATAATAGCAATCAATCATCAATCCGAGATGCCTCTTCTGCGCAAAGCAAGCCAGATACTTTCTCTATTGACACTGTCAAACGCTTTTTCAAAGTTGGTGAACAGCAGGTGAAGTGGTGATCGATATTCAACGCACTGTTTGATGATGATCCACAAGGTGTTGATATTGTCCACCAGGAAGATCCAGTACGGAATCTTACTTGTTCGGCGTCAAGTTTGTCTTCGAGGTGGTTTTTTTTTTCACTGCAGGACAATTTTTGGAATAACTTTGGCTTCAGTAGGCAGCACTCAAATTCAAACTTTTCTCCAGTTTTTGCACTGTCTAAGGTCTCCTATTTTTGAGAGCTTAGAATCATTCAATTTTTCCAATTCTCAGGAATGCTCTGTTTCCCAAGCTCTCTCAATGAGTGGGTGCAGGAGCTCACTCGTTGTTGTTAGCTCTGCTCCTAAGATTTTTGCGGGAGTACCGTCAAGCTCAAGCGCTTTGCTGTTCTTCAGTGCTCGGTGACGGGTCATTGGGTGACTTCATTGGTAAAAACGTGGTTAAAAACCATAGAAAAGTGCTCCTTCCACCCTTGGAGCTGGCCGTCATCCGAAACAAGCAGTGATCCTTCAATATCTTTTACCAGATGTTACTTAGAGCTTTGGACTCCTTTAATCTCTTTGGTTATTCTATAGATGGTCCAACTGTCACACTTACTTGCGGCCTTTTCTACTTCTGTTGCCAATGCGTTGATATACTTACGATTATCACGTCACAAGCTACGGTGAACTTCTCTCACTTTCATGCGATGCGCAGGCTCTAGCTCGTTTCTCCCTGCTTCTGGGGTAGGTGCTATGCGAGCTTTGAGTTACTTTCTTACTTCGATCCTAATGGCTGTTTATGGCTGATTTACAATGCTGCACAGCTGCACCCATTCAACATTGGAGCGGAACAGTCACAGCTTGATGGTTTTTAGGCTTATAGGCGAGTTGTTTCTCCATATCTTGGACAGCAAACTGAACGTAGCCTTTGCTTTTTCAATTCGGCTGATTATATCTAGTTTGGTCCCGCCATCAGTAAAAAAAAGATATTGAAAACTCTCTACCATCTCTAGTGGTTGTCCAGAAACATCTACTTACGAAGATGAGGAAGCTCCAAGGCCGAACCTTATTGTTTTTGTCGTTTTGATTTTAGACCAAAACAACGATTTCAGCTTCTCTCTCCGTCATGGTTGTCATTTGATGTAGGTCCATTATCCTATGAGAGAGCAAGCATACGTCGTCAGCGTAATCCAGATGTTTGAGGTATGATTATAGATTCCACTGAATTCCTCCATTTACAGCCGTGATAGTTTATTTAGCATTAATAATAGCAATCAATCATCAATCCGAGATGCCTCTTCTGCGCAAAGCAAGCCAGATACTTTCTCTATTGACACTGTCAAACGCTTTTTCAAAGTTGGTGAACAGCAGGTGAAGTGGTGATCGATATTCAACGCACTGTTTGATGATGATCCACAAGGTGTTGATATTGTCCACCAGGAAGATCCAGTACGGAATCTTACTTGTTCGGCGTCAAGTTTGTCTTCGAGGTGGTTTTTTTTTTCACTGCAGGACAATTTTTGGAATAACTTTGGCTTCAGTAGGCAGCACTCAAATTCAAACTTTTCTCCAGTTTTTGCACTGTCTAAGGTCTCCTATTTTTGAGAGCTTAGAATCATTCAATTTTTCCAATTCTCAGGAATGCTCTGTTTCCCAAGCTCTCTCAATGAGTGGGTGCAGGAGCTCACTCGTTGTTGTTAGCTCTGCTCCTAAGATTTTTGCGGGAGTACCGTCAAGCTCAAGCGCTTTGCTGTTCTTCAGTGCTCGGTGACGGGTCATTGGGTGACTTCATTGGTAAAAACGTGGTTAAAAACCATAGAAAAGTGCTCCTTCCACCCTTGGAGCTGGCCGTCATCCGAAACAAGCAGTGATCCTTCAATATCTTTTACCAGATGTTACTTAGAGCTTTGGACTCCTTTAATCTCTTTGGTTATTCTATAGATGGTCCAACTGTCACACTTACTTGCGGCCTTTTCTACTTCTGTTGCCAATGCGTTGATATACTTACGATTATCACGTCACAAGCTACGGTGAACTTCTCTCACTTTCATGCGATGCGCAGGCTCTAGCTCGTTTCTCCCTGCTTCTGGGGTAGGTGCTATGCGAGCTTTGAGTTACTTTCTTACTTCGATCCTAATGGCTGTTTATGGCTGATTTACAATGCCGCGTTGGGCGTTGCGTTGAAAGATTTGCCTGTCAACGCAAAAGTTCAGGCATAGGAATATCTGTTTAGTGTTTACAATGACGCGTTGAGCATTATGTTACGATTTTGCATCCATTAGTAGGTACACAAACCAACGTAACGTAAGCGGCTGAAAAGCGAAAGTAGAGATTATTCAACTTTTGCGTGCGTTTTGACATTTCGATTTAAATTTAGGTATGTGGCCATCTTGTGTTGAAAAAAGTTTGAGTTTTTTTTGCTCGATTTATCTTGACGCGGCCGTAGCGCTTGTTAAATGTGACGTACGCATCGCGAACGCGAACGCGTCATTGTAAATCAGCCATTAACAATGCCGCGTTGGGGGTCGCGTTGAAAGATTTGCCTGTCAACGCAAAAGTTCAGGCATAGGAGTTTCTGTTTACTGTTTACAATGACGCGTTGAGCATTATGTTACGATTTTGCATCCATTAGTAGGTACACAAACCAACGTAACGTAAGCGGCTGCAACGTGAAAGTAGAGATTATTCAACTTTTGCGTGCGTTTTGACATTTAGATTTCAATTTAGGTATGTGGTCATCTTAGTGTTGAAAAAAGTTTTAAATTTTTTTGTTCGATTTATCTGTTGTTAAATGTAACGTACGCATCGCGAACGCGAACGCGTCATTGTAAAATAGCCATAATGCTGTTTCTTCCTTGTAACCGACCGACTATACTTTCAGCACCGGATATAAAAACATTGTTCACAGCACATTAATAGTTTTCGCTAGAGGTGAGTTCCATACTACTGATTGCTCTCAATCCCTGTGAAAAGTGGTCCATCGGTATTGAACTTGGGAGTTCGGGTGTTTTCTTGCGATCTCCGAACTGCAGCTGTGCGTAATCTTACGACAGCAACCATCAGATGGTGGTCCCCGGGCCATTCCCATGTATGCACTTCTACTGCTTCGGACGTCTTGGAGACTGTTTCTAAATCGCTGACTAAGATCGCGAAGTGATCAATTTGGTTGGAAGTTGCTTGTCTGCCCATCGACACTCTACTGATTTTTGGGCGCATCTTGTGCTGGAACTTGGTCCCTTATATCCATGGCGGTCGTGAAGAACCAGGTAACTCAAACTTAAAAAAAATAGATGGTCGGGGTCTATGTTTAATAGCATTTACAATATCTAACTAATGTCATAACAAGTGCTCATCATGTACTGTCAAATATTTTTTGAATGTATTAGATGAGGGTAAAATTTTGTAAAATATTGTTAAATATTTATTTTAGAATTTTAAAAGAAAAAAAAACTCACTTCAGGTATCTCGACTTACCTGGTTCTTCACAACCGCCATGGATATTACAAGGCGGTTGCCATTACAGAAATCGACAAAACGTTTGGCATAGTCACCAACGCCATGCTTTCCCATAGCATACCTGAGTCCATTATTGTCAACCATGGCGTTCAAGTCTCCTATTACCATTATGATGTCTCCCACCTTGCGTCGTGTATTATTAAAAGCAGCACTTAGCCTATTATAAAAGGCCTCCTTCCTCTCGACAGAAAAAGCTCTGTCGGTCGTCGGGGCGTGATAACACGGTGACGTGGGGTACTCTAGCCTGGGACCTAGCTTTCAGGATCCTGACATCTAAAAGCTTCCAGAAAATAAAGCTCTTGAGGGCTGTTTTGGAAAGCTGCAATCCAACGTCAGATTCACGATAACTTCCAGGCAGTGATGTTCAAAACCATGTAAAAAACTATTTTTTACCTTTTCTACGTTTAAGTAGGTAAAAAACGAGTAAATAAGTGTAAAAAACGTAAAAAACCCGTAAAAAAGGTAAAAAAGAGGTAAACAAAGTAAATTACTGAGAAAAAAGAGAGAAAATGAGAGGCATTGTCATTATCTGTCAAAATGTAAATAGCAGCCGTGTCTCGTCTCGTGTGTCACGTCACGTGTCTTGAATTTTAGTGCCAAAAATATAGTTAATTTATTTAAACTTTTAACTTATTGTATTTTCAAAATAAAACTAACTTAATGTTTAAAAACTTTCTACTTTTCAAGAATATTAAAAATTATAAGGGCTCAATCTAACAAAAAGTCTTTTTTTTTAGTTATTACATGGTTTAACAAGTACTTTGACATCAGGCAAAATCATTATTTATTGACATCGAAAGAACAAATAAATATTTGAAGAATTTTGTAATGAAAAACTTGGAAGGAAATAAATTAGGAAATGTTTTTATAAACAAGTTGGGTTTTTTAAACATTTCATTGAAAATAAAAACCCAATAGTTTTTTAGATATCAATTCTCATCCTCAGCTTTGAAGCGTTAACCAATTTTGATGATTTTCCGTGTTTTTTTTACTTTTTTACCTTTTTTACGTTTTTTACATAAACATAGTAAAAATAGAGCAGGTAAAAAACCAATGTAAAAAACGTAAAAAAACTATGTAAAAAACGTAAAGTAAAAAAGTCGAACAACACTGCTTCCAGGTGCCTGTCCAGATTAGAGTAGTACAGTGTAACGAGTTACGATTATAAATTTTTCCAAAATATCAGTCGGAAAAAAAAATTACTTTTTTTTTTCAATTTAAAGTTAATTATTTTTTTTTCAAAAAACATTTACAAAAACAACACTTTTTATAAACTTAATTAAATAAAAGATTTTTTAGCTTTAAGACATTGACATTGTTATTATTGCCGTTGTTTTTTAATACAGTCAAACCTCCTATAACGGACAGCTCCCTTAGGCGGACGGATCTCTTAAACGGACAAATTCTCGTGACCGTTGATCTAGGACTTAAATTGCATACATTTTATGTTCTTTTAAGCGGACTGCGGACCAGTGGCGTATTTACCCTAGGGGCCATAAGGGCCATGGCCCGGGGCGGCAAACTGTGAAGGGCGGCATTCAACTTTGGATGATAAATTTAAAATTCCCTTACAAATTTCTATGAGAAAAGTAAAGCCTAGAGGCTCCAGGCGGAATGTCACCAAAGTGGAGTGATATAAGTAGAATAAGTAACTACGTGAACTTAAATCAAATATATTTTTTTAGAACGTCAAATTGTTTACCATGCTAATATAATGACTTTCCCCACCGTGCCACCTAAAAGCAGAAATATTTTATGCGAGGTACTGCCTCTTGCGATGAACTGACAAATCCTCCAAGAGTATACTTGTCATGAATAAATGCTTCTCATCTAGACGTTCGGACTCGGCAAAAAACTGTAGATCCCCTCCATTCCTGTCAACAACACGCACCCAGGAATGGTTGAGAGTTGTAAGTCACTAGGCCCTGTTTCTTCACGAGTTGTTGCGCCACCCAATTTATATTTATCTATAATGACTTTCAATTGCACAAATCAGCCTTAAAGATATCAAAGTAGGAACGTCACAGGAAAAACATTAAATTGCGATGAGCCACCTCTTAATATCAATAGGCGCGTCTCACCAAATAAAATCAGAGTGCGCAAATTCGAAAACGATAAATATGTAAATATAAAAAAAGACTGAATGTTTAGACAAATAAAAATACATTAATTGAACATGCTATTATTTTTCATTCATTTTATAAAATTTTGTGCTTTAACAGTTAAATATTTTAAGTAAAGTTGAAATTTTGTTAACTTACGGAAGTGCAGTACGAGAATTATCACATATATTTTTTGAACCATTGAATGGAGAATCTGGTTCCACCAACTCATCCCGCCTCTGCCAAATTTACATTGAGTGCTCAGTGAGATATTATTTAGTGAGACTGGCCTAGTATGAAAAGCTCAAATTTTAGGAGGATAATTATTTTGGTAACCACTGTAGAAATTTTGAGAACAACCATACAAAAAAACCTTTCGATTTTCGGCACAGCCCAGTAAATATATGTCTTAAAATACTATTTTAGATTGCTTAAAAGCATTCTGAAATGTTTTAAGCTTAAAAAAACAAGTGTCTCACTGTTCACAGGCCTTACCCTGCGTACGTTTCTAAAGATTAGTGTGACAAATTGCAGTCATTTTCCAGTATTTAAATACAGACAAATTATAACAGTCCCGGATAGGCGAAGCACATTTGAACAGATAAGCACGTCCCTTATTTTGCAAAGTCAAATAATTTTGATACCTATCTAAATTTGTATTTTATTTATTTAAAAATGTGCATTATTAATGTGAATTTCATTTAAAAAAATCCTACGGAGTCTTGCCCGAAAACATAGAAATTGGTTACTTGAACACGCTAACTCAACGATTATTGAAATTCTTCATGAATCGAACTTAGTACGCTCCCTGCAGACTAGCAGCGATGAAAGGAAAATCACTTTAGAATCGCGAAATAAGCAGGCATTTTCACCGAAAAGTTGCCTCCAACACGTTTATTAACCTCGTTAAAATTAAATAGCTAGATAAGTTTCAATTTAGTTGCAATCAGGAAGTGGAGGTGCTTTTAGTGCAGTAAGAATCTCACACACTTATGAGCACGTGTTTTTCGGTCCTCCTAGAGCCTTTTGGAGGTTTAACACCTAACCTACCCACAGGAAAAAAAAATTGAAAATAACGATCCATTTGAGCTACAAAGCTCATTTTTGAATAAGAACCTTTAATTTACCTAGCAATTTTGTGCACTAAGGGAATCATAGTTTTTTTATTTTGTTCGATAACTTCATTGTTGTTTAGCAGAAATATTCAAAAACTTTGGAGCTGTAAGATCGGTGTGTGTGCTTACAAGTAAGCGTTTAATCTGCTTTAAATTGATATGACAAATACAAGATTATTTTCGGTTTTTATTTTTAGTTTTCACCGTGAACTTCAGACTTACTTAAGCGGAAATTTTGAAAATAAGAAAGTTCTCAGGCTACAAATGTATGGCCTGCGCAAAAAATGTGCATTTAATAATACGAATTTAGATATTTAAGTAATTTGATTCCTCCGAAAAGTGTTCGCCAAAATAAAGGTTGTCAGTTAAGCCATTCCTTTAAAGCCATCATTCTGACTGAGCAAAATCGTTCAATTATATCAGTGCTATTGATGAATGTGTCAACCAATTTGAGCGTTGTCAAAAATATTAAAATTGTGTTTGTTTTGTATGCCTTTTTTCATTATGAAGTGATATTAGCTTTTTTCGTTAATTAATGGGGCGCCAAATAATACTGGCCCGGGGCGCCAAATCTTTAAATACGCCACTGCTGCGGACACTTCCTTGATCAGACGCGTACAAGAATATCAGCCCCAATTTGTTAAATTTCAGTCTCTTAGGCAGACAAAAACTTTTTGTAACATGAAGTTTCTAAGAAACAATTGCATAACGATTTTTTTTCTGCTGCTTTGGTTTGAAATAGTTTCTTCTTGTTAATTTATTTCCCAGTTCTTAATGAATTTTATGGCAGCATTTTTTAAATTCTTTATTGAATCAATATTTTTTTTATGAAATAAAGTCTTCTTTACATTTTCACTCACATCAACATCATCACTTTTGTCGAGTTCCTACTAACACGTAGTAGGCCTTTTATACACCTTTTGTAAATTACCCTGTAATGATGAATACCTTTATGACCTTTAATAACTTTGTAAGAAGTACATTAATTATTATATTAAGTCGCTATCTTTTATTATTTCTGTATGATAATACATACTATCCTATCCTATCCTATCCTATCCTACTAATATTATAAATGTGAAAGTGAGTTTGTTTGTTTGTTTGTGACGCTTTCACGCCTAAACCGCTGAATCAATTATGATGAATTTTGATATAGAGATAGATAGGACTCTGGAAGCGTCAATAGGATATTTTTTTTTTACCATATGAGACAAAAAAAGAAAAAAATATTTGGTACCAAAACAACTTAATATTACATAGGAACAAAAATAAATCAATAAAGTTTGAAAGAAAAACTTCAATCAATTTTGATAGATATTTCGTTTAAGAGGTACATATGTAGTTTTGTTTTTTAATTATTTTGAGGTTTTCTTATACTTTTTGCTTCACAAACGTTGGTTTAATTTAAACAGAAGTTCATCGCTGGCCGGGGACTTTGTTTGTTTGTTTGTTTGATTTTATTTGGCATAATATAGCCATTCAAAATTTCATAAAAATACATAATATTACATTTCAGTACAAATTATCTTCATGATTTATCACAGTTTTTTCGTAAGATTTAGCATTGATTTTACTTATGTACAATAGTTTTTCTAACAATTTTAGAAATAAAATAAGCGTATTAAATCTTTAAGTTCAAAATGTTACAATTAGTAATTTTCTCTTATGAAATCTATTAGTTCTCTTTTAAATAAATATATATTTGAAGCGTTCTTTATTTGATTTGGAAGATTATTAAACATTGCAAGGCCCTTATACATTGCTCTATTTTGACCTCCTACTGTTCGATGAAAGTTAAGTCGAAAGTTGTTGTTGTTTCTCAAATTATAAGGCTGGACATCGCTAACAAACCTCAGATCCACTGATAAATAGCTGGGTAAGAGTCCACATTTGAGCTTGAATACAAACACTAGTACATTGAATACTATTCGTTGGTTGATGTTCAGCCATTTAAGCGTGTTCAGCATAAATGAAATGGGGGTTAGACGATCACATCTAATTATACACCGCATTGCTTTGTTTTGTAACTTCTGCAATCTTGTTTTGTCCTCAACAGAGCACTGCAAAAGAACTGAGGGACAATATTCAAAGTGCGGTTTTATTATTACATTGTACACCTTAATTGCATTTGACATTGAAAGTCTATTTCTGATTCTATAAAAAAAACCGATCTTTTTTGAAACCTTTTTACATATATGTATAGTCAATATGATTTCTGAACTTAAGCTCATTGTCTATGAAAACGCCGAGATACTTCATTGCGGAAACTATTTCAATTTTTTCATTATCAATTACAAGATCCACATTTAAATTACTTTTTAACACCATACCCTTAGTTTTTTTTTGTATTTAATTTGAGTTTATTTATTTTAATCCAATTGTTAAGTGCCTCGAGATCATACCGTAACAGACCAGTCATTAAACTTATATCACTACCGGATATGTATAATAACGCGTCATCCGCAAATAGCCTCAGTTTAGCATATTTAACAACACCAATCATATCATTAATATAAATAATGAAGAGCAGAGTTCCCAGAAGAGATCCTTGTGGAACTCCTCTTTTCACTTCCATATCCTCGGATGCTATATTGTTAAAAACTGTACACTGAGTTCTATTTGATAAATATGAGTTGAACCAATTCCATTCGTTTCCTCGGATACCATAATCGTATAATTTTTCCAATAATATTGTTCTATCGACCGTTTCAAAAGCACGCTGAAGATCAATAAATACCGCGAGAATCTTGTTACTTCCGTCGATAAGACATCGCCAGTCATTCAAAACAAAATTTAGAGCCGTTTCACATGAGTGTTTCTCTCTGAACCCTGATTGTTCATTGATTATAATATTATTTTCATCCAAAAACTGTTTCAATTGAAGATGAACTACTTTTTCTAAAACCTTCTCTAACACCGGCAACATGTTCACGGGCCTAAACTCTTCGGCTTTAGTTGTTCCAGTCACTTTCTGAATAGGACGCACAAAAGATTTCTTCCAACATTCAGGAAACACTCCACTTTGCAAAGATAAATTTATAATTTGTATCATCATTGTTCCGAGGATGTCAAAATGGTCAATTAGAAGCTTAACTGATAAGAAAAAAGGGTCTTTTTTGTTATTCATGGTTTTCAATATAAATAATAACTGATCACTATTAACTTCCTCAAATTTGAATTCAATGCTTCTTTGATCGATTATACTCTGATACGGGATGACTACAATCGCTTTACTTATCTCTTCAATGCTTTGTATAAAAAATTTATTAAACTCATCAGCTATTTCACTATCACTTTTCAGAATAATGCCATTAAAGTTAATAGCACGTACTTCGGTTTCTGTTTTGTTAAGTACAAATGTTTTGATATTTCTCCACATTTGTTTAGGGTCCACGCTGTTTTCCACTTTTTCTTGAATGTACTTGTTCTTAATGTTTCGTAATGACTTTTTATATTTATTTCTACACTCACGGTAACTGATCCAGTCCAACTCATTATTTGTTAGTTTAGCTCTGTTATATTTCTGTATTTTAACGCTTTTCAACTGGCCAATCTCTCTATTAAACCACCCACAGACTCTTTCATTTATTTTTATTGTTTTGACAAACGTTGAGGTGATGTCAATTAATGAGTTTAGGAATCGATAAGAAATAACATTCAAGTCCCTATTATTATAAATATTAAAATCATTGCATTCATTGAGTAGATATTGAGAAAAAGATGCTCTATTATACTTTAACACTTTTATAACTTTTTCTCTTGTATTGTTTTTTGTTTTCTCATCATTAATTTTTATTAACACTGTCTCATGGTCTGAAATTTTAAGGTCACTTTTTACCTCAGCCTGTATATTATAATTTTTACTAGAAATCACATAATCAATCAATGTTTCACCGAAATTAGTAATTCTTGTTGGCTGACTATTCACCACCCTACACATATTGTCTCTAATTATGCTGCTTAATTTTGTTTTATAAGTATTTGAACTCAACCAGTCTATATTAAGATCCCCCATTATCAACACATTTTCATTCTGAGCGGTTACTTCTTCCATTAATTCACCAAAATTTTCACAAAAAAGTGCCTTTGACATACTTGGTGATCTATATAAAAGGAGCAGTATAAATGACTTGCTTACCGTTTGCAATCGAATCAAAAGATACCAATATTCCATATTTACCGCACATATTTTTAGGACTTCATATTGATATTCCTTTTTGACATATAACAAAACACCTCCTGTATGTCTTGAAACACTATCACATCTTACTATGTTAAATGGATTTAATTTAATTTCACTATTGTCAATAGAATCCGTTAAACATGTTTCTGTCAGAGCAATAAAATCTACATCAATTTCATTTACCAGATACTCAAGATCATAAAAATTTGAAATAGCACTTTGAACATTTAATAACACTCCTGTTAAGTCGGTTGATTGCTAAGAACAATCTGTGCGCTCCTTTAGCCGTGCTAAGTGCCTTTTAAACACCCTACAATTCTCATTTCGAGAATCGTGGTTAAAGGAGATGTCAGTCAAATTATATTTATTCATTGCATTAAAACAATTTATGCACTTTTCAACATCACAATCACATTCTTTAAGATCATGCTCACCGGCGCATTTTGGACATGCTTTTTTTAAATTACATTCGCTTGCTTTGTGGTTATATCCACTACAATTAAAACATCTTTTGACTCTAAAATTTTCAAACACCCTGTACTTTCCCCAACCAATATTAATCAGCTTTTGCTTCATTAACTTTGTATACCCGTCTTTGTCTACCTCTATCACTGCATTAAATTTTCCTGTTTTGTTTGATTTAAACACTACAATGCATTTCATTTCACAATTATCCAAATCATTTTGCCTCTTTATTTTATCTTCAATTTCCTCATGCGAAAAACATTCTCTTAAACCAGATACTAACGCAGTCGGCTTTCTTAATGATGGTATTTTAACATCATATGTATCCCCCATTTTATCCCGCACTTCGGACTCTATTTTTTTTGTCGATTCATTATCGCCACACTTTATTATTATTCCACCTTTTTGAATGTTATGGATATTATTCACTTTCAATGATAAGGCCGTGGGGTCGACAACATTTATTAAGTCACTTTTTGTTTTGTTATTGTCTTGCAAATTTTTTGGTTGCACTACTACCGATATATCTTTTTTCACAATACTCGCGTACGAAGATGCACAGTCACCATCTCTTTCTTTATTTTCTACTAAAGCACAATCAACTTTCTCGCTCAACCCTTTAATTATTTTTTTTTCTTGCTGAATAGCACACTCTTTATTCTCTTTCACGATTTCATTTTTTTGATTTGACTTAGGAAAAATTCCAGAGCACAATTTCTTATTTTAAATATGTAAATAAATTGAAGTGGTTGTATCCCTGACACAAAAATTTGAAAAGTGCCTGGTTTCCCACAAGCTGTTAAAAATAAAATGTTTTACGTTAAGCATAGTTTACAGTTTCCATACGAAAGAAAAATCAAAATTTTCAAAATGATTTCCCACCTATTCTGTGCATCAGAATGAATAATATTCATGGCGAAAAACGTTTGTCTTGGCCTAACCCGAGCATTGAGTCATAAATAATTAATCCCTAATTAATTGACTATAGGCATAAAATAGGAAATGATTATTTTTGAATGCAAATAATTCCTTGAGGTGAATAAATATTTTTTTTGGAAGTGTAAATCAACCATCCAAAAAAAATTACTTACCACACTTTTTTTGCATGCAAAACGATTGCAGGTCCATTGTTTTGCACGACATTCCATGACAGCAATGGTTTTTTTTTGCATGGAACTGTAAACCAATCATGCAAGCAATTCATTTTACATTCTACCTCAAATATTTTTAACATACCAGAATATTTGCATTGATTTTTTTAGCGCACGGCAACTGTATGTTAGGTTAGGTTACGAGGGATGTTCACAGCACAGAGGCTGTTGCGTACAAGGGTGCCTATTGGTCCATTGTGATCCCCTTACAAAAAGAAAGCAGAGATGCTCCTAAACTAATGATTCAAGTAGACTGGCTCATTTGCAAACCAGCCTGTGCTCTCTATGAATTTCCTCATATTTGCCATTGAGACCTGCGCTAGATCATCCAGTTCTCCAACAAACCTGTTTCTCAAGTAACGGAGGCGATTTGTTTGGAGGTTTGGACAATCGCAGAGCAGCTGTTTAATGGTTTCTATTTCTTCTACATCCTGCCTGAAAGCTCCTACAGAAGTCAGGTACGAATACACCCAGTCTGCTGGCCATTGTGCCAATGGCGCAATGACCCGTTAGTACACCTATCAAGATTCTAATATTATTTTTACTCAGCGATAGAATATACTGAGTTTCCTTTTCATTAATTCTAGGCCATAAGCTTCTAGAGATAATGCAGTCGTTCCTGGTCAACCAAGATTTATTGATTTGCTCTTTCGTTATAAGGTCTATTTTCGTTTTAATAACGCCGGTCAGGATGTCTAGTCCCATATCTAATTGGCTACTACTGTTTGTTTCTGATAATGACCCCTTCCTTGCCAGTTCATCTGCTATATCATTCCTTTCTATATTGCTATGCCCAGGAACCCAGCAGAGTTTGACTTGGTTAGTGTTGCAAATTTTATTCAGTATGCCTCGACATTTCGTCACTGTTTTGGATCTTATATAGTCTCACTGGCTATTGCTTTGATAGAGGCTTGGCTGTGCACGAAAAATATGATCTCCGACGAGCTCAATTTTTTCTTGTGCACTATTTCTGCAACTTTTTCAACAGCATAAATCTCAGCCTGAAAGACGCTACACTCATCTGGGAGTAAATATGATTCTCTAATATTAAGGGCATCACAGAACACCCCAGCTCCTGTTCCTTCTTCCATTTTTGACCCGTCAGTATAGAAGGGGATACCCTGTTCACTAATAAGTGAGTTTGGTTCCCAACCATGTTTTCGGGTATTGAAACAGAGAAATGTTTGTTAAAATCTATTATCGGTGGTATGTAATCAGTCGTCACATCAAGTCCGACCACTGTGTCATACCTTTGTAAGATAGGCCAATGACCATAGGTGCTGTGCTTCCAAGAGCCCAGTTCTTTGAGTCGAAGTGCGCTTTTGGCTGCTTTGCATCTAATGTGCTCGTCTAGGGCTGGAAGATTTTAAATAATTTCCAATCCCGCTTAGGGCATAGACCTGTGAGCCCCCGTTATTACTATACAGGCTAGTCTCTGTACCTTGTTCAGGTTTTTGAGATAGCTTACTTTTTCAACAGCCTTCCACCACACGATAGAGCCATAAGTAAGTATGGGGTGAACAATCGCCGTGTACATCCACTGGATAACCTGCGGTCGCTTACCTCAACGTGAACCGAAGGTTTTTTTGCATGTGTAGAGAGCACAGAGTGCCCTTTTCATTCATTCCTCTGTGTTCCGTTTCCATGTTAGCTTGGAACAAAGGATTACTCCAAGATATTTAGCTCCTTGGAGAGTTTCAGAGGAATATCATTAAGCATGGGAGGAGTAAAGTGCCCTAATTTCTTTTTATTCGTGAACAGAACTAGTTCAGTTTTTGTAGGGTTAACCCCGAGACCGTTTTGTGCTGTCCAAGAAGCTAGTTCTTTGAGTGCGGATTCCATAATATCTTTGATGATGGTAAGATACTTACCCGATATCAAACTTACTAAGGGGTCCACATAGGCCACAATTTTAATGCCCTGATAAATAAATCTTGTAAGAATTGTATTAACAACTAGAATCCAAAGGAGAGGTGAAACTACCCCTCCTTGTGGTGTGCCTCTTGTAACTATATCTCTCAACGATAGCATCTCCAAGTAGGGAGTTTATGATTCTACCATTGTGTCCACAATGGCAGGCTCAACTCCGACCACTTCCAGCAGATTTAATGGACTCTGTTTTTACGTTGTTAAACGCTCCCTCAATGTCTAAAAATAATGCCAGGGTATGTTCTTTGTGCTCGAGACTTTTCTCACTTCATGCAACGCGGTCTCCACTGACTTACCTTTAAGGTAAGTGTGTTGGTAGTTGCACAAAATGTTTGGATTGAGAAGGGTCTAACATACAGATCAATAATTCTCTCCAGTGTCTTGAGGAGGAATAACGAAGAGAGACTTATTGGTCTGTAATATTTTGCAGTCGAGTGTGTCGGTTTTCCAGCTTTTGGAATAAAGACAACTTTAACCTCTCTCCAGCTGATAGGGACGTATGTTAGTTTAATACAACTTTTGAAGATTACCCTTAGCCATGGGGTGATTATCTGTAGAGCATGTTGAAGAAATACCGGTATAATCTCGTCTGGTCCAGCTGATTTAAAAGGTTTGAACGAGTTTATTGCCCACACAATCTTCTGCTCTGTGATAATTTTATCCAATTCTGGTGCTGATTGTAGAACTTCTAATAAAAAGAGTGTGGTTGTTTATAACCTGATTTCTCAGGGTTCTTACAGCCAGGGAAATGCGTTTCCATAAAGAATTCAAGTGTTTCTTGGTTCGAATTCGCCCAGGATCCATCGGGATGTTTAATATATCCCGGAGTCGTGGGGTTATGGAAAGGACGAGAACTGTAAACTAAGGCTTTAAATAAAAAAATAAAATTGCGTTCCAAAATGTCACAACAAAAAACTTCTTTAAAGAAGAAAAATCAGAATTTTAACTTTTTTCACACTTCCTCGTGATTATGTATTTTGTCCATTGAAACCGTCACTTATGATCAACAAAATAATCCTAACACTGGTCATGATTTACACCATTGTTTTGAAAATCAATTCATTTGAATTTGCATTTGTTTGTTTACATTTTTTTTTGTCAATTCAACGTACAAGGGATGAATATAAAAATCTTAAAAATATAGAATCGTGTTTTTGCTTATTTAAAGCTGATTCAAGCCCATCTAATTTTAGGAAAAATAGTTGATGAAATCGGAACGCTTTATTTGCTTATTTGATCACATCAGATACCTCTGCCCCATTACTTCTTGATGTAAGCTCACAAACTTCGTGACTCTGGACACATTTCAATTGTTTATTTTTTCATGTTCTCTTTTATAAAGGATCCCTGAAAAATATGAATACAAAATAAAACAAAGTATCTATAACTTTTTTTTACTGTTTGGGATCTGCTTTGAATTTTTAAATAATTCGTATATTGTAAAATTGTGTCCACCTGGCATTGCTGCGCTGCGCTGGCTAGTCAGTCGTGAAGTCAAATATGGTATAGGTAGAGGTGGCAGATGAGTGAAGCTGAGCTTTTTTCTCTTGGGTCTCACTTAACCCAATCGCGAGCATAGAACCTGGCCGCCATATCGCCATCATCATCATCCTAGGCAGAGCTCCTTAATATTTGATATGCCTGCAGTAATTTGCGATGATACTGTGATGTAACGACGCCGACGACGTAAAATCTGATTCCTACATCCCTACTTGTGATATCAAATCGCTCAGGCCTACCATCCATCGGTCGACATTTATACAAATTGTATGTATCGTTTGTAGATGTACTCGTATATCCATTTCGTATCTATTTGAGTTAAAAGAAATTAAATTATGTTTCCATCCTTGTTAGTATATGTACAAGTCTGCACATACTATATCCTCCTTGTCATCGTCGCCCGTGAGTGTTCTACTTCCTTCCTGCTGTCAATCTATTTTCTTCTCTCTGTGTGTTTATATATTCCCAGTTTATCCTCGTACATGGTATATGCTTGACAGGTCCTTTGAAATGTTAATCGGGATTCATTATATAATGAAGTTCTCATTAAATTGCTTTCGTTTGCCGAAACAAAATGGACCATCGCGTATATCTCACCAGCCGGAAAGACTGACCTGCTTAAATCATCTGCGTAAGCGTTTTCGCTTGAGGTGGTGAAATCCGGGAGTGGTATACATGATGGGGATGTTTTTTGCAATATCAATGTGTTGCTTTGTCTTTTTCAAAGAAAGGCTGATGGCAGCAATCTTTGAGGAATGTCCCATGTGAACACAAGCGTAAAAGGGTGTTTTGCAATCCGAATATTTTTATAAGCTCTATTTATGTATTTGTATGTCCTATATATAGTTTCCGTAATGAATTTAAGAAAACAAAAAGGACAAAAAAAAAAGGAATGAAGTCTCTCCGCTTTTTGCCATCCCTCATTCTGTTTTATTTTATTTAATTTTTTTTTTGTCATCTTTGCCTTGAAACTGCTTTTTATCCAATTTAGTATTCCGTGTGTAGTATGAGTCTATATCATCACACGCCAGGGTAAGGAGCTTGTGTGTTTAGATAAAATAGGCGTCATTTGGGCTGATTGTGAAAGTCAAATCATATAATAAACTTAGTCATATGTTTTCCTATTCGTTTTGTATGTTGGACTTTTCTTCTCATATAAACGTACACATTTATATAATATTTGATGTGATGGCACAGAAACTTCATGACAAAAAAGGAATTTTTAATTTCAAGGATAATGAATTTCATTCATTGAATACGATAGAATCTCTCATAATATGACCCATAAGATAGTGTACTATTATATGTATAGAGAAAAATGAGAGGCCAGTATAGTTTGTCATGTTTCCAAATTAAAATAAAGTCTTTTGTTTATATGAATGTAGAATTTCATTTATGTCAATTTATCTAATATAAATTTAAAATACAAATAACTGTATAAAATAAATAAAAATTGATTGCTTGAAATAAGTGTGTTTAAGATTCTTTAATTTAAAAAAAAAGTTTTTAGCTTTAAAATTGTTCTTAATTTAGATTTAAAAGATAAATGTATATGCAAATGAAAATTATAGGTACTAAAAATTTGTTGATACACAAATCATCTCTCGAATATTTTCAGATTAATTTTGATCGGTGCATTCGTGTGGTCTTTATGTATATATTTTTTTTTTTTAATTCTAAGTTGGATAAACATAAGTAATAAGTAAGTAAGTAATTCATTTATTGAGATACAATTTTTCATTACATAGTATGAGTTACAAATGAATTTAAGCGCTTTGGCTTAGCCGTCAGCTCGAGTGGCAAAAAATGTATGTTTATTATTAGTTTACAATTACAAAATTTTACTATGAGAACTCAGTGAAAATAAGATTTCTGAATTTTTGGATGGATTTTACATAAGAGCAGAAGGATTTCCAATTTGTTTCATTTAAAATGTAGATGGTTTCAATCATTGTTAGTGTTTTTTTTCCCGAAATGTACAAGTCTTTCATGTTTTAAAACTGGGCAAATGCTTATAAAGTGAAATACGTCTTCCTTCGCGTTCAAATTACAGAGAGTGCAGAATTGATTGAAACTGCCGTTGTATGGAATACCGTTTAAGTGTAGTAGCTCACATCTAGTCTTAAATAGGAGTGAGATTTCCTGATAGCTTAAATCGTCACAAAAGTAATTTTTGCTAGATAGGCTGTGATTGAGCTCCGAATAGATAATTCGGCTTTCAGATTTACGGGCTTCATCAATTAGGTTATTTCGAGCTGTATCTTCTTGTACTCGTATAACGGTATATAGGTCTTTTTTAAGCTGTTCCAAGTTCTGAAAGTTCCATTGCAGGTTTACTCCATAAGTTAAGGCGATGTTCTGCCATTTCATCATCCACCATTCCCGGTTTCTCATCTCATACATCAGCATTTTTTTCGTTAGTCTATTATGTGCGTGTGAGGCAATTTTTAATACAAAATCAGCTTGAAGCTTTAGGGTGTATGTAAACAATTTTGGCAAACCAGTTTCCAGATGTAAAGCGTAGTTTGGCGTATTTCGTGGCAAGTTAAAGAGTTTTTTAAGAAAGTTTCTTTGAAATTTCTCCACCTCTTCAAATTCATCTATTCCCCAAATTTGGGCAGCATAGCACAACGTTGATCTCACAACACTATCAAAAATTTTATATTTGGTTGATAATGTTACGTTTTCATTTGTAAAAACCTTGCGCCACGTCATGTTGATCAAACTCTGTGAGGTGCTGGTTTTTTCTTCGATGTGTTTCTTGAAGTCGCAAATAGAATTTATTTTAACTCCTAAATACTTGAATTCTTTAACAACGTCAATTCTTCTTTCATTAAAGAACCAATCGCCCACTGTACTTCGCGAATTTTGGTTAAAAATCATAATTTTCGATTTCTGTACGTTAACGGTAAGTCCCCATGTTTCACAATATTTGGAAAGTCGGTTTATCATAAGCTGTAAGCTTTCAGGTGATTCGGCTAAAAGAACTATATCATCTGCGTACAAGAGGACATTAACATTTGTTTCAGCGATTCGGATGCCACCGGGTATGCAAGAGACTAAATCATTTATGAACAATGAAAAAAGCAGTGCACTTAGCAGGCAACCTTGTTTCACTCCAGAGTCAGTGTTAAACCATTTCGAGTAACCAGATCCATCCCATACCACCGCTGCTGTCGTGTCCGTGTACATTTCTTTCAAAATTTTAATGAATTTGGATGATAAACCCATTTGCGAAAGTTTATACATTAGTGCATTGTGATTGACTAAATCAAACGCGGCTTTGAAATTTACAAAGAACGAGTACACTTTCTTCTTCCTAGCTTGATAAGCCTTGATTATTGATGTTAAGCAGAATATTTGGTCAACTGTTGAATAGTTCTTTCGGAAGCCCGCTTGAAAATCTGCTAAGATTCTATTCTCGTCCACCCATTTTTCCAGCCTACTTACAAGAACGCCACAAAAAATTCAGATTCAGATTCAGATTCAAATCAGGAACTGAGGTTGTTATGAGTATGTCATCAAAAAGTTTTTTCAGCTGATTTATTAAAATTGTTGGGGCATTTTTAAAGAACTCATATGGTACGCCATCTTCACCAGGTGCTTTTCCATTTTTGGCTTTATTGATGACAACTTGGATTTCATGAGCTGTAAACTCAGATTCTAATAATGTGTCGATTAATAGTGGTTCAGCGTATGAAAATTGGAGACTTGGTTTGTTCACAAGTAACTTTTCGAAGTGTATAGAAAGATTCAATGCAGAGATGTTTGTACCTATCACAAATTTGGATCCATTTAATTCGGCAGCTATTTTCCAAAATTCTTTTGAATTTTTGGTAAATCCTAAAGTGCGAGCTTGCTTGTTCTGAAACTCAACTTTCTTACGGGTGCATATTGTCTTATAATCAGAGTTTGACTTTAAGTAACATCGTTTTAATTCATCGCTATAGTTTCTGCGTAGTGTATATAACAGTGAAAAAGATTTTTTCCGTGCTTTAAGACATTCATGATCAAACCATTTCTGTTTAAAAGTTTTTGATATTTTTGAAGTTCGGGTGCCCGTATCTGTAGAACATCTTATACATGAAATAATTTTGTTTGAAAGAATTTCTGTCGATGTTGGGTTCGCTATTAATTGAGATACACTTTCTTCCAACCGGATTTGATAGGAGTGCAGCTCTTCACTATTTCATTTCAGTTTTGGTAAAAGCTCAAGGTTTTTTACTTCATCTGTTGAGTTCTTACTGCTTTCAAACCTTACCGTTAAGGGCATATGATCAGAATAGGTTTTATATTGAACTTCAAACGATGATATTAAATTCAACCAATCGCCATTTGCTGCACAATAATCTATTACGGATTTTCCCTGCCCTCCGATAAAAGTACACTAGTCAACAATATTAAAGGAACAAATTTTTTTTCAATTTTTGTTAGCGTTTTTTGAAGAGCTGTATCTTTGTGACGAGTGGTCGTATTGAGTTGAAATAAAAAGCATTTTACAGCCTTATGTTTTTTGTTTCGAGATTTGTTTGCAAACAAATTTTTTTGAAGTACCGTTATTGCGTTATTGCAAAAAATGAGACGAGACAACAAAATTATTTTGTTTTTATTTTTTTTGAAGGTCCTCATTTCTATGGATAAATTTTTTTGAGTCAATTAAATGTCATGATCAGATACCTTGTTTATTCAGCTTCAATTCAGTTTTTTTGTTGTTTTCGTGCGATTTTTTTTGACATGGTTTATCTGACTTTGAATGAAAAAAGATACTTTTAGCCTTTATTACCAATATCTCAGCAAATAATGACGTTATAAAAAATTCAAAGACAGTTTTGGAAATTTGAAAAAGCGTTTTACAAGATTTTTTTATGATTTTGTAGAAATTATTTTTTTTTACCGTTCACCGTTAGTTTAAAAAAAGTACTAAAAACCGACGTTTTGTGGTCTTTTCGTAAATCTTTTTTTTTCGTTGCAAATATTGATTGCATGGCTTGCGTTGGTATGCAAATTTATAGACTTTTAAATCATCAATATTCTTGTAAATTTTCAAATTGATTCATCGAACCGTTTTTCCTCACCAAAACTTCAAAGTCTTACAAACCAGGTAAAGGAACAAATTGTGGTGTTCCTAAACAATGCGAAGTTGTCATCAAAATGACAAGAAAACCGCAATTCCAGTGGATTTCTTTCACAGTTTTGCATTAGTTAGATACTTTTTTGAATTGAAATGAAATAAAAAGTACATTAAACAAAATAATAAAAAAAATTAATTTAAAAAAATTTTCAAACAAGAAAAATTGATTTTTTTAATTTTTTTTTTGAAAAATGTAATTTTTTTTTCATTTCCATTCAAAAAAGTATCTAACTAATGCAAAACTGTGAAAAAAAATCCACTGGAATTGCGGTTTTCTTGTCATTTTGATGACAACTTCGCATTGTTTAGGAACACCACAATTTGTTCCTTTACCTGGTTTGTAAGACTTTGAAGTTTTGGTGAGGAAAAACGGTTCGATGAATCAATTTGAAAATTTACAAGAATATTGATGATTTAAAAGTCTATAAATTTGCATACCAACGCAAGCCATGCAATCAATATTTGCAACGAAAAAAAAAGATTTACGAAAAGACCACAAAACGTCAGTTTTTAGTACTTTTTTTAAACTAACGGTGAACGGTAAAAAAAAATAATTTCTACAAAATCATAAAAAAATCTTGTAAAACGCTTTTTCAAATTTCCAAAACTGTCTTTGAATTTTTTATAACGTCATTATTTGCTGAGATATTGGTAATAAAGGCTAAAAGTATCTTTTTTCATTCAAAGTCAGATAAACCATGTCAAAAAAAATCGTACGAAAACAACAAAAAAACTGAATTGAAGCTGAATAAACAAGGTATCTGATTATGACATTTAATTGACTCAAAAAAATTTATCCATAGAAATGAGGACCTTCAAAAAAAATAAAAACAAAATAATTTTGTTGTCTCGTCTCATTTTTTGCAATAACGCAATAACGGTACTTCAAAAAAATTTGTTTGCAAACAAATCTCGAAACGAAAAACATAAAGCTGTAAAATGCTTTTTATTTCAACTCAATACGACCACTCGTCACAAAGATACAGCTCTTCAAAAAACGCTAACAAAAATTAAAAAAAAATTTGTTCCTTTGATATTGTTGACTAGTGTTAATTTCCCTCTGAATCGCCATTACTTGCTCCGTTTAGAATAAAACAATCGTAAATCTGAAATAGTTCTAGCAGGTGTTTCCCATTGGTGTTGCATACTTCATCTTTGGATATCCTTGTGGTTGAAAGAAAAATCGGGTTGTTTGGTTTATTAATTATTGTTGTTTGTAGATTGTTAGTCCTGGCGATGGTGTTAAGATCTCCGATAACTAGAACACTTTTATTGGACAGATGATGCATGGTTTCATACAATTTTTCAAGATCCTCCGTCCATTTATTGCAATTTATGTAGACAGGTACAATGAACATGTCATTTTGTAGAAGTTTGACTACTAGTCCAGTCATCACGTCGTGAAAAAGGGCCTGACCTTGCGCGCAGAGGCACTGTCTGATTTTTTTCATGGATCGATAGAGGCTCATTTAAAAAGCTTAAATCCAAATTTGCACCACCTGACAGCTTTTTTTACCAAAGTTATTGGTAAAAATGTGTTTTTTGCCATTTTTTCGTCTTTTGTGAATATCTCGGCTGCAGTATGTCGCACAGAAAAAAATTAAGTATGGATTTATTTATAATAAGATTTGCTATTATATTATAAAAAAATTAATTTGTTTAAACAAATAAAAAAAAGTTATAGTAAGTTGAAGTAAGTTTTTATTGTTTGAAAATCACTCTTTCTTGATTATTAAGAAAAAAGCTCATTTAACGATGAGGTTTTTATTTTTTACTTTTAAAGTCTTTGTAATTACCTACAATTTAAAAAAAAATTCAGCCCTTAACTACTTACACAAGCCGAGAAATAAATTTATGAACATAGGTAAGTCGGCACCCCACGCAATTTTATGTTTTTAGGTTTTATTTTATATCTCAGCCCCAGTATGTCGCAAAGTTAAAATTAAAAAAATTTATTGTTTATAATAATTCTTTCTATCAACTTGCGTTAAATTCAATTTGTTTAAACAAATAGAAAAAAAGTTGCAGTCCATTAATAGGTTTTTTTGTGTTGATTTTATACCTTTTTTCATAACTATTGAGAAAAAAACTGTATTTAACGGTACTTTTTTTCAGGTTTACTTTTTTTGTAGTCCTATAAATTTTCTATAAATTAAAAAAAATTAGTCCATTACGACAAACAGGAGCCAAGTTATTCATGAATTAAAAATGACGCGTCAGTTTACTAACGCATAACAATTTTCTTTCTTTTTTTTTGTGAATATCTCGACCTCTGTGTATGCATGGTATGGAATGAAACTGTATTATTTTTAATAATATTCATTATTATGGACTTAAAGGAATTTTATTTTCTCCAAGTAGATGTCTTCATACCTACAAAAATTAAAGTTAGTAGTAACTAAGTTAATTTTTTCTTATTCCGCCCACGCTAACTCTTTTCCGCACCGTTTTCCGCACCACCCAAGGGGTAGAGTATGAGGCGCGTTTTTTCAAATCTTGTGGTATCCCCTGTAGGCCTAATCCACTGCAAAGATCAATAATTAAATTGGTATTATTCTCAACCGTTTTGGGCGTGAAGGTATTTCGTTTTCACTCTCTTCATTAGTGTTATGACATTCAAGGTTTGCTCTGCAAGTCTCTGCTCTGTTTCATTTTCGTTAGAAAAAGCTGTTGTCGTGAGCACAAGGTCGTAGTTTTCCTCGTCTGCTACGTTGTAGCAGCTTTTCCCGCAGCAGATCTTGCAGACGGCTGAACATTTCAGTCCGGATTTTCGACACCCGCAGGTTGCACCGCATTGTTTCGTACACGTGCAGGAAATCATGTCGATGAGTGTGGGTGGGATCGTCGGCCCTGAAGCCAATACTGGCTCCAATCCTCTTGAACTTTGTTTCCAGTATTTCCCAACCAAGCTTGTACTTGATGGAATGTCCGGAATGAGTGTTGCTGCTGATTCTGTAGGTGGCAAAGAAGCAGGATCGGACTTGATTTTAACACTCGCGCGTAAGAAAAGATGGTCCAGCGATGTTTCCTAACTGCTTCCTCCATATAGTGAAGTAAATACATTTTTCCCCACAGACGCGGCTTCTTCGGATTTAAAAATCTTCACGGTTTTCAAAAGGTTTGGAGCTTTCTTCAGCGAAGAGATTAGCTTACTTTTTCCAGATTTGAAAAAAAGCAGAGGTTGTGTCACAGCAGCGACATGTACAAATGCTGAAGGCTGAGGAAAAGTGTTTGTGCTATGTATGTACATATTAGGGTGGTCGTTATAATGTTTTTTTTTTAGTTTTATTATTTGGATGGACCTAAATTAGCTCTAAATGAAGAAAAAAAATTCCCTTATTTTTTCAGATTTTTATTTTCATCCCCTATAGTCGCTGTAGGGGTTAATTAAATTTCCCCTTTTTCAGAGCATGTAGGTGAGAAGTAGACAAGAAAAAAATCCTACCGGAGTGGGGTAATATCTCCCACTACTTGGACGGAAGGGGCAATTTAATAAAATAATTGCATAAATAGAAAAAACTAATTAATAAACAACGGCAATACCGGCAATAATGTTTTGTAGCTTTTTGGAAAGCCAGAAGTCCATTTTAATAGATGATTATTAAAAAAAGTTCGTTAAATAAACAATTTCAGCAAATTCTGTTTTCAAACCTATCATAAAAAAAAATAATAATTTTTCTTCAAAATGTTGAGTTTGAAACAATTTTTTGCCAAAACTGTTCATCAAAAAAAACTTAATTTAAAAACAGGCCGTAAGAATGGACTTCTGCCGTTGTTTTTTACCTATTTTTTTTCAATTTTATGCAAATATTTTATTAAATTACCCCTCCCGCCCAAGCGGGGGGAGATAATCCCCCCCTCCCATCGGATTTTTTTCTTGTATGGTTCCCACCTACATGCTCTGAATTTTTTGGCAGATCTTACGCGAATTTTCTAGTATGCAGAAAAAAAGGGAAAATTTAATTTACCCCTACATGACTATAGGGGATGAAAATAAAAATCAGAAAAAATTAGGGAATTTTCTTTTCTTCATTTAGTGCCGATTTGGGTCCATCTGGGATAACCTTTTTTTTAACGACCACTCTAATGTACATATGTATGTTCTTTTATGGATTGCTCGACTCTCATGAATCTTACAAGGCTCAATTTTTGGTAGATAGAAGGTAGAGTACTCCCCGCTTAATTGCACCGACCATTTTGTCTAATTTTTTGATCAATTAACCGGGCAGTTCAATTGACCGAAACATTAACATGCTTTTAGTTTCTTAGCTATGGTTTTTTTGAGATCAATTAAGCGGGAAAATCAAATAAGCGAGGTGCAATCAAACGGGGAAAACTGTACACCTTTATCGTTCTTCTTGAAAAATATCTTCGAAATCGTGGCTTTTCAGTCTCCCAGGCCTTAGAAGATGATAATGAATATTATTAAAAATAATACAGTTTCATTCCATACCATGCATACACAGAGTTCGAGATATTCACAAAAAAAAAGAAAGAAAATTGTTATGCGTTAGTAAACTGACGCGTCATTTTTAATTCATGAATAACTTGGCTCCTGTTTGTCGTAATGGACTAATTTTTTTTAATTTATAGAAAATTTATAGGACTACAAAAAAAAGTAAACCTGAAAAAAAGTACCGTTAAATACAGTTTTTTTCTCAATAGTTATGAAAAAAGGTATAAAATCAACACAAAAAAACCTATTAATGGACTGCAACTTTTTTTCTATTTGTTTAAACAAATTGAATTTAACGCAAGTTGATAGAAAGAATTATTATAAACAATAAATTTTTTTAATTTTAACTTTGCGACATACTGGGGCTGAGATATAAAATAAAACCTAAAAACATAAAATTGCGTGGGGTGCCGACTTACCTATGTTCATAAATTTATTTCTCGGCTTGTGTAAGTAGTTAAGGGCTGAATTTTTTTTTAAATTGTAGGTAATTACAAAGACTTTAAAAGTAAAAAATAAAAACCTCATCGTTAAATGAGCTTTTTTCTTAATAATCAAGAAAGAGTGATTTTCAAACAATAAAAACTTACTTCAACTTACTATAACTTTTTTTTTATTTGTTTAAACAAATTAATTTTTTTATAATATAATAGCAAATCTTATTATAAATAAATCCATACTTAATTTTTTTCTGTGCGACATACTGCAGCCGAGATATTCACAAAAGACGAAAAAATGGCAAAAAACACATTTTTACCAATAACTTTGGTAAAAAAAGTTGTCAGGTGGTGCAAATTTGGATTTAAGCTTTTTAAATGAGCCTCTATCGATCCATGAAAAAAAATCAGACAGTGCCTCTGCGCGCAAGGTCAAATGACCTAATGACTGGACTAGACAGTCAATCCTTGCGTCAGACGCGTCTGTTCGAATTCAAAGTTTTTTAGCAATGTTGATTCAATTCCGTAGAGACTTCCGCCACTCGCGCGCCCTCTAGCTGATATTTTAACTGCATCTTGCCAGTGTAGTTTGAATCCATAAAATATTTTATAAATTTACTAATATTATCATTTTTTGTTATATGAGTTTCAAATAAAGAAAAAAAAAAAAAAAATAAAACATAAATAAACATTAAATTGATGTAAATAGAAATAATTTTTTTTTTCAGATTTTTAATTAATCGTCACCTTATGCCTATTTTCACTTTGAGTAACTTTAATTTTGGGTACGAAGTGATTCTAAAAACACGCGAAAAACGTCAGAGCGTATAGATTTTTTAGATAGATACCTAGATAGTTTATTGATTTTGTTTAAATTTTACAATGGTTTGTTACCGCACATTTTACAATATAGTGATTTGATACAATGTATCTTTCAACTAAAATAGTATGTATATAATTTTTATAATTTATCAATAAGGTTTATATAATTTTGTCCGGAGGAAAAAACAATAAAAACCTCCATTTAAGGTAAGAATATAATAAAATCTTAAAGCTAATGACTAGTAAGGGTATAAAGTGTAACAGGTTAACAGATGACCAATAAATGAATAGATAATAATTTTTGAACAATAAGTATGCATAAATATATAATAAATTACATAAATATGTAAATAATTGAATAAATACATAGAATAAAATAAAATAAACAAATAAATAATTTAAACAAAAATAATAACTAGTAAATAAATAATTAAATAAGTAAGTGACTAGATAAATAAGTAAAAAAATAAATAAATAAATAAATAAATAAATAAATAAATAAATAAACAAATTAATAAATAAATAAATAAATAAATAATTAACAAATAAATAAATAAATGAATAAATAAATAAATAAACAAACAAAAAAGCAAATAAACAAAGAAACAAATAAATAAATAAATAAATAAATACATGAATTAATAAATCAGTATACTTACATTAATAAGATAAAAAAGATAAGAAGTAGAATTGTTTAATTTTGATTATTTAGTTTACTAACCAAATTCTTCTCAGTAAAAAATTTGTTCTGAGTTTAATTTATTATTCTATCTTCGATCAATTCGACATTCGCTTTAACGTGGAGATCGAAGGTGGAATGATGCCAAGGTAGACTAAGCATCATTTTTAAAATTTTATTTTGAGCAACTTGTGGTTTTTTATATGAATTTTAGCTGCGTTTTTCCACACTGGACAACCGTACAAAAGAATTGCCTGAAATATCACGGTTAAAATTTTGGGGTACTTTTTGATATTTTCTGGGTTACATATATGACAACACCAACAATTGATTGAAATTTATTACTTGACAAATATTAAAATTTGGAAGTTAATACAAAATATATTAAAACTTTATAATACCAGATATTACAAAGGAGTACGAAATCTGTATTATATTTCAATAATACAAAGGTGTTATAATATAATACTATATTTCTTGAAATTTAATTTGTAGATCCTTTTCATGAAATTTAATACAAAATTTATTACAAAAATAATAGTAATGAAAGCCTTTTTTTGTAAGAGTATTTATCTTCTAAGTCAATTAATGGTGGCATTATTATATTTATTGTTTTTCACATATATGAGAAATAAATAAAAGATATTATTTTGAATAACTTAAAAACACTTATTTTATTTATTTATTTACTTAAATGCATTTCGGAAGCAATGCTTCCATCGTCAGTAAGTTTTTTATAAATAATAATACAAACAAAATTTTTGATTGATATAAAATACAAATAACTCAATACAAACAAAACAAACTACACAAACAAATTTATAGTGAATTTAGGATCTATTATAAAGATCCAATTTTCAAAAAATTTTATAATAGATCCTAAATTCACTATAAATTTGTTTGTGTAGTTTGTTTTGTTTGTATTGAGTTATTTGTATTTTATATCAATCAAAAATTTTGTTTGTATTATTATTTATAAAAAACTTACTGACGATGGAAGCATTGCTTCCGAAATGCATTTAAGTAAATAAATAAATAAAATAAGTGTTTTTAAGTTATTCAAAATAATATCTTTTATTTATTTCATGAAAAAACACGTTGAAAATCTCCAATATCAAATCAATATATGAGAACTAAAATCTTAATGCGATTGAAATTTTATCTACTAATTTGTATATTTTACCTCGAATAATTTCAACGCACCTTCAAAATAATGCATATTTAAATTGTTTATTTTATATTACTAGGCAAAAAGATAGTTGCTACTTCTGTTTTATTGCTGTTTTAATACAATCTGAATTGAATTTGAATACTTTGGTACTAAAAACATATGCTTCATATTCATATTTAAATATGGCTGATGCTTGCTTGTAATGGCTACCTGTTGTTATACTAATTGTATTAGATTTTAATACTCTCGTATTAAAAGTATACGTATCTAGCTATTTTAACACAATTTGTATTAAATTTTAATACTTTTTGTATTAAAAATACACGCGTCCCTAATATTTTAATACAATTTGTATAAAATTTTAATACTTTTTGTATGAAAAATACACGCATCCCGATTCTTTTAATACAATTTGTATTAAATTTCAATACTTTTTGTATTAAAAATGTACGCATATACTTAAGTTATTAAATTTGAATACCAAAAAATTATATTTTATTTCATTCGATTACTTTTTAATCTTTTTGGTATTACAAATAACAATTTTAATACTAACCTATTAGAATGTACTACAAAGTTATTAGAAAATTTCTTTAATATTTACGGAATATTAAAAAGTTATATTTTCTGTATTGAATACGCCTGTAATACAGAGGCTGTATTAAAAAATACCCCAGAATTTTTAAACGTGAACCTTACAAATTATCGTTTTATTTTCGACTGAAAGTAAAGACTTCCTATTAATAAAAGGGAACAGCAGTTTGGTTGCTATCTTGACTTTTTTTAGTGTTTGTAAAATATGATGATCGAATGTTAATTTAGAATCAAGGGAAAATACCGAGATATTTCACTCGATGGTCCCAAGAAACCGCTCTACCTAAAATTTGTAAATTATTGCTTGGGAGATAACAAGCTTTTCTTTTTCTCGTAAAAAAGTTGGCTTGTATCTTGCCAGCATTAAGTTTGATTTTCCATCGATTGTAATATTGGTATAATATTCTCATCGCATTATTTAAGTTTCGTCTCAATGTTGAGACCAAATGCGAAGAAAGTATTGCCGAGTGTCATCAGCAAAGATAGCTGCTTCACAGGATGGTAATTTTGGAAAGTCAGAGGTATACAGGTTATACAAGGTCGGTCGAAGGACAGATCCTTGAGGGACACCAAAATCAAAACGTATGAAACACTACTATTTACATGGACCATACATCTACATCTACTTGAAAGAAAACTTTGAACAATTTTACACAGTTAAGGTGGAAAATTGAGGGAAATCATTTAAGGTTAAGGTGGAAAATTGAGGGAAATCATTTTATAAATGATACCATTGTGCCAAACTGAATCGAACGCTTTTTCGATGTCTAACAATATCATTCCAGTAGACATACCTTGGGAGCGATTGCTTTTAATTAAGTTACTTATACGAAGCACTTGATGGGATGTACTATGGGGTATCTCCTGAAACCAAATAGTTCATTTGGATATAAGTTGTTATCAGTTATTGTTTTAACCATTTTGTTTTTAATTTTTTTCTCATATATTTTGCTGATATTGCTGAGTAAACTGATTGGTCTATAACTTTCAGTCCTAACAGAGTTTTTGCCGGCTTTGAAAATTGGTATTACTTAACCCATTTTCCAAGTAGTAGGAAAATATTGCATTTTCAAGCAAGCATTTATGACGAGTGTAAGGAAGATTATTCCGATTTTAGGCAACATTTTTAAATAAAGATTTTTAACTTGATCGAGCCCACTAGATTTTTTATATTTTAGTGTGTGAACAACTGCAGCTACTTCTTCTTGAGTTGCTAAAATATTTTGTGGTGTGTCAAAGATCATCAGGTTTAAGTTTTGAACAGTTGTATCTACCAAATAATCTGTTGAAACATCGCCTAAGTATTGTGCTACAGAGTGGTTTTGGGAGAAGCTAAGAGCAAATGCATTTACTTTCCGTATAATGGATTCTTGAATCGGTTTTTAGAAAAGGAACCTGTCGATGTTTGGTTTTTACAATTCTTACAATATTTCAGAGAGGTTTTGCATTTTTCTGTAAGGAACGTAGTTTATTATTTCAGACAAGATTTCTTTTGTTTAATAATTCATAAGGGATTCAAAATCTTTTTGGTATAATGTTCGTACTTTGAGTGGTCAAGACAGGAAAGTTTCCCTCACCATTGATGTTGACTTGATAGCAAGCTATTTCGAAAACCTCCTGCTGCCTGATCCCAATCAAAACACTATTTGTTTTGCTCTTCCAAACATCGTTATCTCAGATCTTGATTGCCCATTCTCAATGTTGGAACTAATATCTTCTTTGAATAAAATGAAAAATAACAAAGCCTCAGGTCTCGATGGTATCCCAGTAGAGTTCTATAAAACGCACCAACAGAATTCCTGGAGTTTTTTCTAGTTTTATTCAATAAGATGTACAATGAAGAAACAGTTCCAAAAAATTTTCTTTTTTCAAGAATTTCTGCAATTTTTAAGAAGGGTAATCGGGATCTGCCAGAAAACTACAGAGGCATTGCTGTACTCAACTCTCTTCGTAAAGTGTTTACGCAACTTCTCTATAATAGACTCGTGACCTGGGTTGAGCAAAACAATATAATTAGTTGTTTTCAGGCTGGCTTTCGAGCCAATCTTTCAACAATTGATCAAATTTTTGTTCTTAATACTGCAGCAAGACGTTTCATTGATACAAAAAAGTGTTTATACGCTTTTTTTGTTGATCTGAAGGCAGCATTTGATACTATTAACCGAAGATCCCTACTTTACAAACTTTCAGGAATCGGGCTTTCGACAAAATTTATCAAAGTCTACGAAAAACTCCTTGGAAGCATGTCGGCAACAGTACAAAACGGTAAATACGTATCCAAGTTCTTTAAATGTGAAACCGGTGTCCAACAAGGTTGTGTTCTAAGTCCATTGATGTTTGCACTTTATATTAACGATATCGAAAATCATATTCCAGGTGGGATTAGTTTTGGTGATGTGATTATCAAAGTTCTGCTCTATGCAGATGATATGGTAGTTCTATCGGACAATCCACTAACTTTACAACTTCAAATTAATAAGCTGAAAAATTTTTGCGACTTTTGGGATCTTAAAATTAATACTTCAAAGTCAAAAATAATGGTATTTAGATCCCAAAATCGTTCTATTGGCTATGATCGTAATTGGACCTTAGATAATGAGGTAATAGAAGTTGTTAGAGAATTTAAGTATTTAGGCTATGTACTTACATACAATTTAAATATTCGTGCACATTTAAAAGAAAAAACAAATAAGGCAAAATCAGCCATCAACACCATGTGGTCAGAATTCTTTACAAATAAATATGTAGATCCAGTATCTAAATTTAAAGTTTATAATGCTACAATCAATAGCTGCTTTTGCTATGGAAGTGAAGTTTATGGGTTCCAGCAGATAGATGAAATGGAGTTGATACAGAGATACTTTTTTAAGCGCATTTTTAAGTTGCCTATTAACACCCCTAGTTATGCTATTCATGTGGAGTCAGGCTTACCTCCAATATTTCTAAGAAATTTGAAAGCAAATGCTGATTATATCGTTCGGGTTATGAAACGATCTGATAGAAACCTACAAAAACGAATACTTTTGGTTTGCTTCCAGAGAAGATATAGTCCTATAAAGAACTGGTATGATCTTGCCATCATTTATAACTTTCCAATGTCGCTTTCAATGGAAAATGTTGAAGATCTTAAAAATACCATGCATGATTGCATCTCTACTATAGATGATGAAATGTATCAACTCTGTCTTGAAAGGGCACGACAGACATCCTCTCGACCCATTTATAAACAACTAAATTTATGCTTGGGTCAAAATAATTATTTTAGAGACGAGTTCTCGGCATTTGAAATGGGTTTGATTTTCAAAATTCGGACTGAGATGTTCGAACTGAACTTTAGGGCTCATAGAACTGATATGAATCCTATTTGTTCACTGTGCAACCTTAATCAGAATGAAGACGTCTTGCATTTCTTAGCGCTGTGTCCGATTCTACAGGAGATCCGTAGGCTTCATTTCAGATCCAGTTTTCTCACCTCAGAAGAATGTATTCAAATTTTAAATGGAGTCCATGGTTGGAAACCACTTATATGTTATATTTTGCATGCTAAAGACTATCGTTATACATATTTGAACTTTTTTTGAGTCATGGTAATAATTTTTTGTTTTAGCTAAACTAAAAGCCCCAACTGCTTTTTTTTCCAAAATATTTTAACACAATAATGCAGTTCTTTTGAAACTTCCCCACATAAATGTAGGTAGTTTTTATTTATCTTAGTTTTAGCTAAACTAAAAGCCAAATTTATACTCACTTTATTCCAAATTTTAAATTTATATGCAAATTTTGATAACTATTGTAATTAACCCCTTTTCAATCATAAACAAAATTGTTTACTTTACTTTTTTTTTTAAATTCCGTATTAATTTTTATTTAATTTATATGTACATAGTTAATTTTTGTTATAACATAACATTGTTCGATATCTCTCTATTAATATGTTAAATACTTACTTGCGAACGGCAGACGGCCCATAAAGCCATGCTAGGAAATCTTTTTATATAAATTGTAACGATTTACTATTAAAAAAAATAAATAAAGACTAATCTAATCTAATCTAATCTAAATTCATAAGAGATTAGGCGATTTAAATATGTAACGTTATCACGATAAATAGGTTGGCGATATCTTTGCCAGTTTCTTCTTTGAATGTTTCTATATTTTATAAGTTCCAATATATGCGGCGAAAGACTTTGGTGAAATGGTTTTTTATTAACTTTTGGAACAGAACGATTAACAGAGGCATTGATGTCTTTAGTAAAGTAATGCACAATATTGTCAACTTCATTATTGCTGTTTACACTTCCTAGCGTATAGATTAGATCCAGACAAGAAAAAATCGTCCAAGATGGGGGCATATTTTCCTCCATTTAAGTGAGAGATGCAATTTTCAAAAGAAAAAAACTTAAAATGGAAAAATTATAAATAAAACAGCGGCAGCCACCAATAATGTTATTGAAATTGGTCATTCCAAAGTAACACAGAAGACAATCCGACGACTTTTGCAGTGAGGGTTTTCTTGTTAAGTAATTAATATTTTTATATGAAAATCACTGGTTTTTAAGAATTCATCACAAAGTAAACGACACATAAGTTTCACTAAAAAATTATGAAATTTAGTAAGTTTATACAAAAAACTAAATGGTAACGGAGAATACAAGTACGATATAGAGATTTCCGGCCTTTGTCTTATGGTTTAAAATTCTGCGTCCATGAAGGTGTTTTTTTTGCACATTTTCATAAAACCAACATTTACCAAAAACCATCATTGGTTTAATGCCAAGTTTCATTTTACTATCAGACAAAAAAAATATGAAAATATGGTAATTTTTTGTCTTTTTGTTCAATTATATTGTTATTTGTATTTTAAAATTATTCTTATCAATGAATAAAAGTGATCAAGGTAATTGAAAAAAATGTGTGAACAATTTAATTGAAATCGGTTATCGTTTACACGTTTTCAAAGTTTTTTACTCAATATATCAGCAAAATTGTAAAAGTTGATGGGAAATCTTTAAACTTGGAACATAAATTAAGTACCGTAAGAGTATAAAAAAATTTTTTTTTTAATAATTTTCAAGAGTATTTACCCCATTATAAAATAACATTAAATATCATTCGTTGTTTTTGTGCTTTTGTTGCAATTTTTTAATGGAGTAACTGTTGTCTTAAGAAAATAAATAAAAATATATTTGTATCCTTTTTGTATTACTTAGTTATGGGAAAATTTAAAGATATTCCATCAACGTTCACACTTTTACAGACACTTTGAGTAAAAGACTGTGAAAGCACCATGTATTTTGCATGAAAAATTTCAAGTGCCTGCTAGCGCGTGTAAATGTTAACCGATTTCAATGAAATTTTATACATAATCTTTTTTAATTACATTGATCCATTTTAAGCATGGGGATCAAAGAACTTCAGACCTTTAAGAAAAAGTTCGTATGAGTAGTTTACATTTGAAAAAAAACATGCAAATTAAGAGAGAAACAACTCCTTTGACAGTTTGAGGTGAAAAAAAGAATGCCAACTTAATTCTTGATTGAATATAGTTGTATGGACAAAAAAAAGTTTAAAAGTTTGGAGATGTTTTTAAAAAAATAATTTTTATATATAAACTTCTTAAAACATTTTTAAAAACAAATTTTGGAATGCAAATCTTAAGTACCTTTATATTTATGTGGATATAAAAAAAAAATTTGGAAAGAAATTGTCAGCGCGATGTCGAATTTTCCAAACAAAAATATGAATTTTTTTTTAAAATCAAAAACTTTTTTGTATTTGAAACTTGTATACATATAAGAAATTTATCTAAATTCGTTCAGCCGATAATGAGAAAAATCAAAATAAAAAGAAAACGTTCTATGAAAGGTACTCTTAATAGTTGGTAAGTGTAAAATTTTATAATTTTTGGTAGTAGATCTTACTTATGTTAGCATATGAAAAAAGTTTAATCCAAATCGTAGGAGCCATTTTTGAAAAAAAAAAATATTTTCCTTGCGGTTTTTTAGCTTTTGTATGGAAGGTATCAATATTTTCCATAAATGTAAAATTTTTTCTAAATTTTTTTTAAAAAGTACTAAGAAATTCTTAAGTATCGAGCTTCAAAAAAATCTATCGTATCATTTTCAAAATATTTGATTTTCAAAAAAAAAAAATTGAAACATTTTTTAAAAATCCAAAAAAAAAAAAAATTTATTTAATTTTGGTGCACAAAACTATTTATATTTTTTGAAGCTTCTGTAGGCAAACAATATTATTGAAGTCAGTCATTCCGTTTTGAAGAAAATCAAACATTAAAAAACTGGTTCCTTGGTAGGATTTTTTGAAAAATGATTTTCCACCCAAAGGAAGCCTTTGCTAAAATTATTTTATTTTAAATTATATATTTACGATGATCACTAATTCACTGACTGACTCATTTACTGATTCTGTAACGCTGGAAAATATTTTGAATATGAAAAAAGTTACAAAAACTCTTCCAGGTTCCAAACGGTCGATGTCACAAAAGATAGATGTTGAATAGACGCGACATCATCGGAATTCATCGGAAAAATACTTTTTTTATGTCAAAGGGTGGGACTTCCACTTTTTTACGTTTTTAATATTTTGAACATAAACACAATTTCGGATATGCCCACAGATGGTAAACGCATTTTGGAAAATAACGGTTGCTTTATTAGAAAATATTTGTTGAGTAGACGCATCTTCGAGTAAAATGTCAGTATCGCCTCTCCAGAAAATTTTATGCTAAGTAGTGGAATTTGCATATTTTGGTAGTTATTAATAATTTTAAAATGAAAAAAAGTTGCGAAAATGCCTCAACCAACCACGTGTTGGAAAAATAACGGTTGATGTCTTAAAAAAAGGTGAAGATGCGAAAATGCTTCCAGATGTCAAATGTGATGTCTTAGAACTTAGAAGATAAATGTCTGAATGATAGATGTTCCGTAAACGCACCTATAGTTAAAATCTGAGTGTTGCCAATTTTCGGAAAAATACTTTTTTATGTCAACGGATCTCCACATTTTTGTTTTTTTTTTTTTTTTGAACATGGAAAAAAAGTAACGGAAACGCCTCCAGATGTCAAACACGTATTGGGAAAATAATCCTTAATGTCTAAGAAGATAGGTGTTGATGTCTGAAAAGAAAGGTGTTGAAGAAACGCACTCAGATGCCAAAAACATTGAGAAAATAAGGATTTAAAAGATAGGTGTTGAGTAGATGCCGCTTAGATGCCACTTTTCCGGAACATACTTTTTTTAATTTCAAATTATGGGACCTCCACTTTTTGGTAGTTTTTTGATATTTTGAACACAAACAAATGGTAGAAATGCCTCCAGATACCAAATGCGCTTTGGAAAAATAAAGTTTCATGTCTTAAAAGATAGGTGTTGAGTAGTCACACCGTCGAGTTAGATAATGTAAGTGCTATTGTTCACGCCATCCTACGGTGAGAGTATGTATCACTCCCTCTGGTACATCTCTGTGTCAGTCCGAGTGATACATACTCAACCACACCTAACTTCGTAGTGATCGACGTGG
Source organism: Dasysyrphus tricinctus (assembly GCA_963921185.1). Taxonomy (NCBI): domain Eukaryota; kingdom Metazoa; phylum Arthropoda; class Insecta; order Diptera; family Syrphidae; genus Dasysyrphus; species Dasysyrphus tricinctus. The sequence goes on along the minus strand of OY992530.1, from coordinate 54,351,495 downwards.
ACTTATCGGCCTCGGCGGATATGCCGTCCATTTTCATTTTATCTTGCCATCATTCTTATTTCTACCATCAAGTGGTTTGGCAGCTTCTCTGCAACTTTAAACTTTTTGGCAGCTTCCCTGCAGTTTGCTAATTTATACCTAATTAAACCTAATTGTAAATTTAGTAAAACTTAAAATTAAACTTAGCCTACTTAAAGTACGAATAAAGAATTACCTACTGTACGTTATACCTAAAAACAAGAATTGTGTTTCATATTAAAACACGTGCCATTGCCATCAAAGCTGCACAAACCAAGCAGTATCTGCTCAAAGGAATAGAGCCACATTCATTGTCTGCTCAAACATTGGCCACATCGAGCCAGATCTACAACCAGCGACCATTAAAATTGTACCAACCGGTGACATAACGTCTCCACAACCTTGCCACGCCGTGTACAACGTGCTGCTGTGTAAAAACGTGCTACGGAAAAGCCATCAGCGGTTTCACACCCACTTTCCATCGCATAAAGCAACACCAGCCACGTGCTACGGCAAGCGCAACATCTTTTAGAGCACCGCCACCACCAAATTCATCGTCGTCATCGTCATCCAAAGACGATCGCCACGAGAAGCGAAGCCACCACCAAACACATCGTCGTCGTCGTTAATCCAAAGACGATCGTCGTCGTCGTGATTCTAGACGGCAGGGAACCACAACGGCATAGAAAAAGCAGTTGCCATTTCAACAAAAACCACCATCAATATCGCAGCAACTGCAGAATCACACCACGCCAACGTGTGCCGTCATCAATCTACCACCACCAGTAGCAGAACATCATCGTCATCACCATCGTTGTCGTCGTTTATCCAAGGACGATCTTCGGCGTCGTCGTCGTGATTCAGACAACAACAACTGCATAGGAAAAGCAGTTACCAATACAACAAAAACCACCATACATTGGTAGCAACTGCAAAATCACACCACTACCAACGTATGTCGTCATCAATCCACCACCACCAGTAGCAGAACATCGTCATCATCTCCATCAACCCATCATTGTTCAAAGCATCCTAAAATTTTAAACTTCTTTTCAACAGAGTTATGTACTGGTAAGAGCTTTTGTTTGATTTCATTTTTTTTTATATATTTTATATATACGCACAAATATACATGTTAGTATTACCTATATAAAACGTGCCCTTTTTTTAAAAAAACCAAAGAAAAGAGAAAGATTAAAGTTTTTTTTGTACGCTACGCAATTCGCATACACATACACATACATTCACATATTGAGTGTGACGCGAAATTACGGATTTTCATTTCTCCCTTGTATGGTTCGAGAACTTTTTTTTGTGTTCTTTAAAATTTAATACGCGCTGCAAAAATAAAAGTGTTGCCACTGCCTCTTTGCTGTCGGAGCAGGAGATACGGTAGGAAATATTTGCTGTTTTCTTAGGAAAATATATTTTTACACAATTGATTCGTAGAGTGTTGATCATTTGGTTTAAAAGTTCGTGAAATATTTGCCAGCTAATAGTTTGCGCTTCTAAGTTGATTTTTCCAACTTTTTTTTTGTTAAAAAAAAAAATATTTCGTCTCAGCTACCTACGGAGACAATAAACGTTTCAAGTTGATTTTGACTATAGTTTTTAAATAAAGTAGCATTTTAAAACTAACTCACTTCCCAGCTACCTATCGGGATAGTTCAAGTTACCTGAGTTCAAAATTAAATCTTTATTATTTTTCGGAAATCTACCTTGCGAGTTCAGTGCCACATCTGAACAGCAATCTCACTCACTTCCCAGCTACCTATCGGGATAGTTCGAGTTATCAAATCTCAAAATTAAATGTTGTATTATTTTTTCGGAATTCTACTTTTCTATTTCAGTACCTATCTGAATAGTAATCGAACTCACTTCCCAGCTACCTATCGGGATAGTTCAAGTTACCTTAGTTCAAAATTAAGTTTTTATTATTTTTCGGGAATCTACTTTGCTAATTCAGTCCCAAATCTGAACAGCAATCTCACTCACTTCCCAGCTACCTATCGGGATAGTTCGAGTTACCTAAATTCAAAATTAAATTTATATTATTTTTCGGAAATCTACCTTGCTAATTCAGTGCCACATCTGAATAGCAATCTCGCTCACTTCCCAGCTACCTATCGGGATAGTTCGAGTTATCAAAATTCAAAATTAAATTTTTATTATTTTTCGGAAATTTACCTTGCTAGTTCAGTGCCACATCTGAACAGCAATCTCACTCACTTCCCAGCTACCTATCGGGATAGTTTGAGTTATCAAAATTCAAAATTATAATTTTATTATTTTTGGAATTCTACCTTGCTAATCCAGTGCCTCATCTGAACAGCAATCTCACTCACTTCCCAGCTACCAATCGGGATAGTTCGAGTTAACCAAATTCAAAATTAAAGTTTTACCATTTTTCAGAATTCTACATTGCTAATTCAGTGCCTTATCTGAATAGCAATCTCACTCACTTCTCAACTACATATCGGGAAAGCTAAATTTCGGAACTCCATCATACAGTCTCTCTTCCCTTTTGGAAAACTTAAAATTATTTTTCTAAGTGTCTTTTCTGGGTTATCCGTACCTTATAATGTCATTGTTAGACAACTTCATTCTTTCTGCCGACCAACTGGTAAAATACTTTGCGGCAGCTAAAGAGGTACCGGAGAAAAACCATACTCTAGCTACATTAGAAGCTCGTAAGGAAGAGTTAAAAAGTATATGGTATGATACGAAATCAAGTTATATGAAATGCATTCGATCCTCGTTAGGAACAGGAGATACAGAGGATTTTGAGAATATTGAGAAAAAGTACACAAGCTCTAATGAAACTTATATAGCCTGCTTAGGGCTCTTTTTGGAACTTCAAGCTAAGCTAAAAAATGAAGAGTTTAAAACACCGTTTTCCACTTCCCGTGAGGCAAATGAAACCATATTGGAAAAACCATTCGTTTTTCAATGCTTAAAGCTACCACCTTGTGACACTGAGGTATTTAAAGGAGATTATTTGTCTTGGCCTTCATTTCGTGATATGTTTCAAGCTGTTTACTTTAATCACCCCAAGTTAGGAGCCGTTGAAAAGCTGTTTCATTTGCGAGCAAAAACTAGTGGCGAAGCCCACAATATAGTTCATAAATTTCCCTTGACGAATGCCAGTTTGGATCTGGCATGGGAAGCATTGCGGTCGCAGTATGAGAACAAGAGAATTTTGGTTAATAACCAAATTAAAATTTTATTCAATCTCCCTGGTTTCAGGGATGAAGATTCTTCGAATATAAAAACTCTTCAAAGAAGTATAAATGATTGTAGATCAGCACTTCAAACACAAGGCATTTGCATCGACAATTGGGATCCGATCCTTATTTTTGCCTGTGCTAATCGATTACCTCCTACCACTCTCGCCTTGTGGGAGCAATCGCTTTCAAAACCAACAGAAATTCCCAAATGGGAAGAAATGGACAAGTTTTTAAGCAATCGTTTCCAGGTATTGGAATCAATTTCTGATACCACCTCTTCGCCAACCTTGTCAAATAAACCTCGAATGACCTCAAAGCAAAATATTTCAACACCAGTTACATCTCACTCTAGAAATCAAAATCGTGTGAATCTTTTTCATACCAAGGCACAGGAATTTACATGCAAAGCGTGTTCTGGAAAACATTATATCCGTCAATGTCCACAATTCTTAAAAATGCCTGTGCTAGAGAGAATAAACCTTATTAGGAAGAGCAATATGTGTATTAATTGCTTAGCGATTAACCATGTTCTCACTAGTTGTCCTAGTAAATATACCTGCAGCACATGCAACCGACGACACCATTCTCTGCTTCATTTGTCAAAAGCATCACAACCCAATTCTAGTAGTTTAAATACAAATTCTAAACCTTTTATACCGCAAGATAGCCAACCAGGTACTTCGCATTCGCATCTTCTCAATTTAAATCACAATTCCCCAGAACCAAATACCGAAAGTTTTAATTCAACCTCGCAAGTACAGTCCACTACATCATCTACTACATCAAATGAAATACAGCAAAACTTTTTTGTTCATGCTCAGCAAAGAGTGTTACTCGCTACGGCTTTAGTAGATATTCGTGGCCAAGATGGTATTCATCGAATTAGAGCCCTTATTGACCCCGGCTCCGAGTCTTCTATTGTAACGGAAGCGACTCAACAACGTTTAAACCTACCTACTAAAGCCTCAGACATTTCGATTCTAGCTGTAAGTGGTGCTCAGGCAGCTAGATCAAACAAAAAATGCCTGATTTCTATAATAAATAATGAAAATCCAAATGAATTAATTACTGCGAATGCAATAGTCCTTAAAAGGCTTTCTAATAATCTACCTAGCATGTCGTTTTCTTTAATTGATACCAATGAATTAAATGGTCTTTGCTTAGCTGACCCAACGTTCAATAATTCATCTCAGGTTGATTTGCTCATCGGAGCAGATCTCTACCCAAGCATCATCCGCAAAGGAGTTAAACAAATATCAGAATCACTTTTAGCTCAACAAACAGTTTTCGGTTGGATTCTTTCACGGCCCATCCCTCACGCAATTCAAGCATTTACTTCACGTATTGTGGAAAATGAATCCCTCGACGACCGAATCAAAAAGTTTTGGGAGTTGGAAGAACTTTCTGACCGAAAATACTACGCTTCTGAATCAGATAAATTCTGTGAAGACCTCTATGAAAAAACTACATACAGACTCCCAGATGGTAGATATGTGGTAAGTCTCCCTTTTAAACCTGAATTTGAATCTTCTCATCTAGGGCACTCGAGAAATAACGCACTACAACAGTTTCTTCGAACAGAACGTAACCATCAAAAGAATTCCGATCTGAAAGCTAAATATTCACAAGTGCTTACCTAATACCTTACGCTTAACCATATGCGTAAAATACTTCCTAATGAAAGACACAATGTCAAAATACCATACTACCTACCTCATCACGCAGTGATCAAGCCAGAGAGCCACTCTACCAAAGTGCGGGTAGTATTTAACGCTTCAAACCCCACGTCCACTGGTATGAGTCTTAATGACTGTCTATATGCCGGACCTACTCTCCAAAGTGATTTACCGTCACTTATTATTAAGTGGAGATTTTTCAAATATGCTTTTAATGCGGACATCGAAAAGATGTACCGCCAGATTTTAGTACACCCTGATCAAACCAAATTTCAACGTATCCTATATAGAACCTCACCAGTAGAAAATTTTGAAGATTTTGAACTCCTCACCGTAACCTTTGGGGTAAACTGTGCGCCTTACTTAGCTATTAGAACGCTCAAGCAACTTTCAAAAGATGTTCAGTATACATATCCTCTTGCAGCAAAGGTAATTGAATCCGACTTTTACGTCGATGATCTTCTTGCTGGTGCGCATGATCTTCAAACGGCAAAAAGTATCCAACTCGAGGTTATAGAAGCACTCAATTCAGCAGGCTTCCCTCTCCGTAAATGGACTTCAAACTCCTCCTTTTTGTTAGATCATCTACCGTCGCAGCATATCTTAAACGAGAATTTTCTAAAGATCGATTCTGATAGCACCACAAAAACCCTTGGGATTCGCTGGAACGCTAAAGAAGATTTCTTCTATTTTACCACGCAACCCCTCAAGTTTTCTATCGCCCCTACCAAACGCGAAGTTTTTTCAGAAATTTCTAAACTTTTTGATCCAGCAGGCTGGCTAGCTCCCATTATCGTAACCGCCAAAATTCTTATGCAAAAGATCTGGATAGAAGAAACGAAGTGGGATGAACTCATCGAGTCCAACACTTTTTTCAAATGGAAAACCTTTGTGGAAAATTTCAGTGAAATCCAGTTGATAAAGATACCCAGATGGACCGAGTTTACACCTTCATCGCAGGTGCAGTTCCATGGTTTTTGCGATTCATCTGAGCAGGCATACGCTGCTTCCCTTTACGTTCGAGTCCAGCACCCTGATGGAGATATAAGCTCGCACTTAGTCTGCGCAAAGTCCAAAGTTGCTCCAATAAAATCTGTTTCCTTACCTCGGTTAGAACTCTGCGGGGCACTTCTTCTTTCGAGACTAGTCAAGACTTATGTTCCACAAACACCAGTGGAATGCTCCCAAACCTTTTTCTGGACTGACTCTTCTGTTGTCTTATCATGGCTCAAAAAACATCCAAGCACCTGGAAGACTTTTATCGCAAATCGAACCAGTGAAATTATAGAAAATGTAGGCAATCGGAACTGGAATCATGTGAGATCTAGCGATAATCCTGCGGATCTTGCTACGAGAGGTCTTACTCCAGTAAGTTTAAAGGATAGCGACCTTTGGTGGAAAGGCCCTTCATGGCTGAGCGAACCGGAATCTCAGTGGCCGTCAAGCCTTCCTATTGAACCACAATGCGAAGACCTTGAGGTAAAACCTGTCTCAATTTTTACTACCGTAACTACACCTGTCGATATTTTAGCTAGATTTTCTTCCTTACCAAGGGCCTTAAGAGTCCTCTCCTATGTTTACCGCTATCTCCGTATAAAGTTTCCAAAGAAATTCGTACCTATTGCGTATGATTCTGGTCGTATCACTCAACCAGAGATTCAATTCGTTCAACGTCGCCTTATTTCGCTTTGTCAGCAATCATTTTTCTTCAATGAGTTCCAATCTTTATCTGCAAATCGCAATATCAGTCCAAAAAGTTCTATTTTATCCTTAAATCCTATCCTAGACTCAAATAAGATTCTACGTGTTCAAGGGCGCCTATTAAATGCAAATTTTCCGTTCAGTGAGCGCCATCCGATCATCTTGCCTTATGGAGCAAAATTTACACAACTTTTAGTTGATTTCATTCATGATTTAACTCTCCATGGTGGAAATGCTTTGATGATACGGATGATTCGACAGGTTTATTGGATACCGAAACTTAAAGTCCTAGTTAAATCCCACATTCACAAGTGCACAAAATGTGCAATCCACAAAAAACGTTTAGGCCAGCAATTGATGGCCGCTCTTCCTGATGAGCGATGTAATTTTTCTCCTCCTTTTACCCATACTGGGATAGACTTCGCGGGACCCTTCACCATCAAAAGCTTCACTGGTAGGAACTGTCGTTTGACAAAAGGATATACCTGTCTTTTCGTATGTTTTTCAACGAAAGCCATACACCTTGAAGCCGCCAGTGATCTTTCTTCCGCAGTTTTCTTAGCCGCCTTTGCAAGATTTGTTGCAAGAAGAGGCCTTCCGCATGCAGTTTACTCAGATCACGGAACTAATTTTGTTGGTGCCGACACAATATTAAAAAAAGACTTCAAAAAGCTCCTTTCGTCACTTCCTGAAATTACTCTCGCGAAATACAGTGTTCAAGGCTTGAATTGGAATTTTATCCCCCCAGGTTCCCCACATATGGGTGGCCTTTGGGAAGCCGGGGTAAAAAGTTTCAAAACTCATTTCCGAAAAGTAGGACTCCAAACGCATTTTACCTTTGAGGAATTTGCAACCTTGTTAGCTCGCATCGAGGCATGTTTAAACTCGCGACCCATATCTCCTTTGTCAAATGAACCAACCGATCTGTTAGCATTAACTCCTGGACATTTCCTAACCGGAAGTCCACTTCTTACCTTTCCTGAACTACCTCAAGAAGAAAAATCACTTTCACTGATAAACCGCTGGGAAAAACTAAAAGCACTTCAGCATCAATTTAGCAAACGTTGGAAGGAGGAATATATCAAGGAACTTCATAAAAGAACAAAATGGCATTACTCTACTGAAGATTTTAAAGTTGGCGACTTCGTCGTAATTAAAAAGGAAAACCTACCATCCACCGATTGGTGTATGGGACGTATTGTTAAGGTGTTTCCTGGGCCAGACGGTAGAGTGCGAGTGGCAACCATCAATACGCGATTTGGTGAGCTTACGCGACCTATAGTCAAACTATGTCGTTTGCCTATAAATGACTGAACCAAGGAACAAATGAATATCCGTAGATTTTATAACACTTTTAGATGAAGTATCTTTAAACTTTCTTTTTTAGATGAAGTATCTTTAAACTTTCTTTTTTAGATGAAGTATCTTTAAACTTTCTTTTTTAGATGAAGTATCTATAAACTTTTCTTTCTTAATTTTTAAGAGGCACACATAAAACTATCTTGTAAACAAGTAACTAATCAAAGACAAAAAAAAAAAAAAATGAAATCACAACATTGTTCTACTACCATATTTTCTTATCTAGCTTTTGAATCATTAAATTTTCTTAAATTATATATCTATGGTTTTTTATAAATTGTCAATATAACTTTAGAATTTCATAATTTTTCATTGAATTATATAACTTTATGAATTATTAACATTAAATTTTGTGTCAATGTAAACTTGACTTCTAAACTTTTGAAATTTCATAATTTTTCTTTGGATTATATAACTTAATAAATTATTAACATTAAATTCTGTGTCAATGTAAATTTTACTTCTAAAACTTTTTGGCAACATATGCCAAGGGGGCCGGTAATGTTCACGCCATCCTACGGTGAGAGTATGTATCACTCCCTCTGGTACATCTCTGTGTCAGTCCGAGTGATACATACTCAACCACACCTAACTTCGTAGTGATCGACGTGGACTTATCGGCCTCGGCGGATATGCCGTCCATTTTCATTTTATCTTGCCATCATTCTTATTTCTACCATCAAGTGGTTTGGCAGCTTCTCTGCAACTTTAAACTTTTTGGCAGCTTCCCTGCAGTTTGCTAATTTATACCTAATTAAACCTAATTGTAAATTTAGTAAAACTTAAAATTAAACTTAGCCTACTTAAAGTACGAATAAAGAATTACTTACTGTACGTTATACCTAAAAACAAGAATTGTGTTTCATATTAAAACACGTGCCATTGCCATCAAAGCTGCACAAACCAAGCAGTATCTGCTCAAAGGAATAGAGCCACATTCATTGTCTGCTCAAACAGCTATCACTTTTCGGTTACATATGGCTTATGTCCTAAGAGATTGGTGTTGAGCAGACGCACCTTCGGGTAAATTTTTGGTGTTGCCACTTTATGGACGAATACTTATTTTATGTGAAAGGGTAGAAGCTTCTCGAAACACCTCCAGATAACAACGAATGCATATTAAAAGAAATTATTTTTTTTTTTTCATTAAATATTTCGTGCATTGAATAAAAGCGTTTGATATCAATAAATCCATTCATTTTTAACGGGTGCCTTAGGAGGCGATTGCAACCAACTAGTTTGAAATATTTTATTTAAAAAAAAATATTGGAACATTTTTTAAAAATCCAAAAAGTATTTTTTTTTTAAATTTCGGTAGGTACACAAAACTATTTATATTTCTTGGAAGCTTCTGCATACAAAAAATTATTGAAATCAGTCAAGCGATTTCGAAGAAAATCAAAAATTTAAAAAATGGTTTCTTGGGTGGTATCATTAATAATCATTATTTGAAAAATGGTTTTCCACCCAAAGGAAGCCCTTGCTAAAATTAATTTGTTGAATTTTTTTAAAGAAAAGTTGTGGAGCCATTTTTGAGAAACATAAAGGGTATTTTTTTTTGGACGTGTGGTTTTCAAGAAGAAATAAAACTCATATAATTCAATGTTATGGCCAAGAATTTAGCTTTTTTAAAAAGATAAGGGTTTGCCATTATGTTTGAAAAAATTATTTTGGCCAAGTGGCCGCCGCGACTGGCTCAAAAAAATTCTAGCCGAGAACCCCAATTTTCGACCACTTTTTGCTGAAATTGCGGCCGTATGTCAGCAATAACAGCCTGTTGATTGTTTCGTTGGCTATATGGCATGTAGCGCCGGCCGTCTTGTTGGAACCACAGGTCCACAACATCAACATCCTCCATCAATTGAGGCACGAACAAGTCATTAATCATGGCTCTAAAGCGTTTCCCCATTGACGATAACATTATGGGCGGCTTCATATTTCATCATTTTTCATCGCAGTGTGGGAACCGAACCATTATTTTGGTAATAAAATTGCACGAATTGCAAACGTTGTTCAGGAATAAGTCTATTCATTAAGAAATGGCAAACCAAACTGAGCATAAGTGTGACAACTGTCAAAAAGACCAACTCCGAAAAAAGTACTGTCAGATTGAAAACCACACGCATAAAAAAACCCTTTTAGCACATTATTGTATGTGCTGTCGTTGATTTTTAATTTTAAACATTTAAAGTTAGAAGAACAATGCTGCCTGAATTGTTTCCTACAAAAAATAGTACGTTTACGACACAGTGACCCCTAGCAATACCAATACCCTTGCTATTATTCTTATCAATTGTTCGGGCCAGGGGTATAGTCACACTATATTCCCTTCAACTAAAGCCAAAATACTCTTAGGCAGAATAATAAGCTAATTTACTATAGAAATATTATTTTGCCAGGTTGTGTATTGCATGCGCTAGTCTGCCCACCTACGCCTTACATTTTACAGATTTAATTGAAAACATATGTTTTTGTGTCGAATTTTAAAACACAAGAAACTCAATCTAAATACAAAGCAAAATATATTATTAACTTTGATAATCATAAAAGCAACTTCATGATGTTCAGGCAACATAAATTCCATTTCCTATCTTCATTTATGTTTTCACTTATAAAAAAAGAACTCAATCTTTTGCTATCAAGATTTTTTCATCTAAGAACAATCGTGTGGGGATTTATAAACGGCCAGTTCATTGACATTTATACCTAAGCTTCCCAATGAGAAACATTGAGAGTTCTGGTTTCGATAGACTAAAACTATAAATGATATAGAAAATTTAAATTCCAAACGATCCATTTGAAACCCTATAACACTAGATGAATCTTATGACACACGTTGCTATAATGCTGCTATGCTTTCCTTCTTTCGCATGCATGTAGAATAAAATAAATTTAAGGACGACTCCAAAGTTATTGCTTTCGTAAATGTCTTCTATCCTTTCAATCCTGGAGTGGTTCTCTCAGTAGCGTAGCTAGGGGCGAAGGGGGCGGTCGCCCCGGGCGCCAGGAGTTAGGGGCGGCAAATCATCATCGTTGTTCATGGGATGTTGTAAGCCAATTAGCTACGAAAGTTTTTTAGTGAAAATTTTATTAAATTTTTATCAGAAAACATACAATTTTTATAGTATTCAAATTTGTAGGGGCGGTAAAATCATTTTCGTTGTTCATGAGAAGTTGGAAATAAACACAAGTTTAATTTTTGTTTAATAAATAATTCAATCAATTTTTATTTTTATTTTATCAAGATGGGCGCAAATCATCATCGTTGTTTATTACAGAAGTTGGAAATAAACAAAAAAGTATTACTTTTTAAGTTAAAAATTCTATTACATTTGAGTAGGTATATGAACGTACAATTTTTCATTGTGTTCAAATCACTAGGGGCGGCAGAATCATGACCATTCCTCATCATAGAAGTTGGTAATAAACACAAAAACTAATTTTTTAAATTAACAATTCTTTCAAATTTAGAAACAAAATGATGGCTTTCGTAATTACCATTCTCTTTTGTAGCCTTACATATAGGTACGTGCCTGTTGATTCCCTCAATTTAGAGATTAGAGGGGTTGACCTTTCTCAGAAAATTTTTCGCGTTAGATTTGAAAAAAAATGCTGTAGATTGAATATATTCGCAGATGATTTGTTTTTGTTTTTTTTAAATAAATATTATTTAAACAAAACTGATAAATTAATAAAAATAAATAAAATATTACATTAGTTTTTTTTTTAACATAAAACCAGCAAACAAAAAAGCTCTAAATAATACATAATGGCTGAATTCAACACCAAGAATTAAAAAAAAATGTGAGTTTTTTTTTGCAAAGATTAATTTGTTTTCGTAAAATGAAGTGCAGTATGTAGATTTTGCAGCAGATTTATTTTGAGATAAAATGCATTAGATCAACAATCTACTACAATTTCAGTGAAGTAATAACTCTGTTATCAGACACTCAGTAGTGACTTAACCGTGGCTTTGACCCTCTCATGGTTCAAGATCATTAGATCTGAGAAATTTCTCAGTTTTGCTGTCGAGTACTGATGAAGCAATAGCCGTGTCTCACCCAGTAAAAACTCACCGAGCGCTCAATATCAAGTTGACGTAGGCGGAATGTTTTGGTGGAACAAGATTCTCTGTTCAATCGTACTGAAATTATGGAAAGAAAATTTTAACTTTGCTTTAAATATTTAAATGTTAAAGCACAAAACTTTATAAAATGAATGAAAAATACTAAGATTAGTTTATTTTTGCTGTTTATCAACATTTAACTTCTATTTTGTATTTTTGGTATCATTTTTGTATTTGCCCATCGCCGATAAATTGCAATTTGGCTTTCAAATGAACAGTTTTAGCTCAGTGCTCAGGTGAGATTTTTTGTGCCACTTTAAAAATCTCTGAGCTCTCAGAGGTTTAATTTGGTGAGACACGCCTAATGAACAATTATGAGCTTCACTATTTTTGGACGAAAGGAAACACTAAAAAATTTCAAGGCTCATGTGCCTATATTATATACAGTCGGTTTAAAGTTAAATCTCAGTAGGTCAGAAACAAAACAAGTTCATTCAGCAGATATTGCGGCAAAGTGGCGTGTATCAATATTTCGCAGAATGTAATTCCTTGCATTTATAAAAAAATATTTTCAAATTTTGTCTGCAACTTTAAGACCGATGATATAAAGGTATACCTATATCACAAAATTTCTTAATAAAGTATTGTTAGACCGAAGGGGCGGCAAATTATTGTTTTGCCCCGGGCGGCAAATATCCTAGCTACGCCACTGGGTTCTCTGTTGCTTCGTTCGCTAGACATACCGTTCATCGTCCTTCAGTTCTACGCTTTATATTGTTCCATGTGCGACCATTTGGTGTGATCGTAAAAGACCAAACTACGAGTACTACGAGCCTTATAAAACTCCAGAATGAGTGGAAGCAATCAACATGCTGCTATATACTGCTATTTCTGCTTCTGGTTTTGTTTCAGTTGCCGTTATATTGCTATTGAAATCCAAAAACAAAGGCAGCAAATCCATTTGGCTATACGAGAAAGTGCCCAACGTATGCGATTTAGTCGGAAATTAACTTACACTTGCACCACTATCCGCTCCTGTTGTCCTGAGTTTATCCTCCTCTTGGAGTTTTTATCCCAGATGCCATATATAACATCAAGAATATCCTTAAGAATTTCACCTTGGCCTTGTTTCTTGTCTTTTTGTGCACAGAGAAATGTTGGCTGTGACGCACAGAAGATAAATGCAGGACAAGCTATAACTTCAGGTGGCTAGGAAAGTAGTTAAAGGAACTCCCTAGGCGGTGAGTTTTATGATCGCGATATAAAACCAGTCAGGAATCGGATATTTCCAGAGAAGGTTTTTAATATGTGAATTTTTAGTATAAAATGCAAACGTGATGTATAATTTCTAGGAGAAATACAACGACGATGATGACAACGTGGAGTGGAGAATTTTTGTTCTTGTTTTTGATGGGAATGGAGAGAAGGATCATGATTTGTAATTCTGTATTTTACGCAATGTAAACTCATAAATACAAAATTGTTGGTTATAAAATAAAAATGAATTTTGTTTTAATTACAAACATTTAAAACGAATGATAGTGGCTCCTTAATTAGTATTCTAAAATTCTGGGTAGAGCCATAATCCGTTACTTTGCAGTTTCAAAATGCTTTAAGTTTATTATGAAAATAAATATATTTTGTATTGTATCAAATATTATAAATAATTAAATAAGCAAGACGATTTATTATTATAATGAATCACCATAAATTTTGTATTTATTTATTACTAGTAGACCCATGATTGCGTTGCTTCGCTTTGTTTTCAAAGTCAAAAGTCTGAACGATGAAAAATACTGACTGATTTTGTCAGAAAGTTTTGAAGGGTCCAGAAAAAGAACTGCTTAAGTCCACTTGGGTTGACTTGACGATAAAAATGAAAATGTAAATTTATTATAAGAAAATACTAAATTTAATAAACTTTAAAAACATAAATTGATTTTAATTTCACGAATTACTTTTCTAATCATCCATGTTGAAGCCAAAATTTCCAACTTTAAATTTTCCAAATATTATTTCATTTGTAAAAAAAGTTAAATTTCAAAAAAAATTGTCTACCTGCTTTTGAAATTACTAAAGTTCAAGACAAAGGAGATAGCCAAAAAACCCAGAGTCGACAGAAAAAATTCATATGCAGTTTTTGAAGGCTGAATAAGTACATCAAAAATATGTAATCGTTAGATCGAAAAACTGTTCAAAACAGTATCTTATGAATAGTTTGTAGGAGATAATGGTTATCAAAGTTTGGTATTTATTGTTAAATATAAACAGAAAAACTAAACAATGAAATGGAGTTAGCAAAAACTATTATAATTTTAGCAAAAATCTGCGATTTGAACTTTATCTAGACAGAGTTGTAAAAATGCATTTTTTTAAATGCATTTTTCTTGCATTAATTATTAAAAATAAAATTTTAATGCAATTCGAAAATTTCTTGCATTAAAAAAAAAATGTTCATGCTAAATCAAAAATTTGTAGCATTAAAAAAAAAATGTTAATGCGATTCAAAAATTATCTGCATTAAAAAAAAAGCATGTAGCTGCAGTATCAACATTTTTTGCATTAAAAAAAATGTTAATACAAACACCAATATTTGTTGCATAAAAAAGAAAATGTCAATAAAATTTGAACATTTTTTGCATTAAAAAAAAATTTCAATAGATTTTGAAAATTTCTTTCATCGAAAAAAAAATGTTAACAATAACAACAAAATTTTGAAAAACCGAGTATGCCAATCGATTTAGAAGGGGAGGTATTACCTGGTGTATTCGCCAACACTGTGGGACCACTAGAACACCTTTTATTCGACAGGTGTTAAAATATCAACATCAAAATTTTGTTAATCTAAATCTAAATAGATGGCATACTCGGTTTTTCAAAATTTTAATGTTGACACTATAAGACTTATCAAAAATCGTGTTCGTGTGAATCTACGTCCTATCCCAAAATGATATCATACAAACTTATATAAAATTCGTGTCCTGCCCATCACTACAACGAATCATGCCCTTAAATATTATTGACGAAGTTTAACGGTTTTAACAAAAAAAAATTTTAAATTTTTTTTAATGCAACATATTTTCAAACAGTTTCTTTTTTTTAATGCAAGAAATTTTCAAAATCTTTTGAATTTTTTTTAATGCAAAAAATGTTCAAATTTTATTGACATTTTTTTTTTCAATGCAAGACATTTTTCATATTGCATTCTATTTTATTTTTTAATGCAGAAAATTTTTAATCCGCATTAATATTTTTTTTTATGCAAGAAGTTTTCAAATTTTATTGATTTTTTTTTTAATGCAACAAACATTGGTGTTTGCATTAACATAATTTTTAATGCAAGCAATGTTCATATTGCAGTGACAAATTTTTTTAATGTAAATAATTTTTGGTTCGCATTAACATTTTTTTTTTAATGCAACAAATTTTCGATTTAGCAACAAATTTTCGATTTAGCATTAAATTTTTTTATTAATGTAAGCAATTTTTGACCTACATTAAAAATTTTTTTTTTTTCAAAAAATTTTCACATGGCATTAACATCTTTTTTTAATGCAAAACATTTTTATTCTGCATTAACATATTTTTTTGAATGCAACAAATTTTTGAGTTTGAAATTTTGAATTAACATTTTTGTTTTAATGCAAAATATTTTCACACTGCATTAAGGTTTTATTTTTAATAAAAAATGCATTTTTTTTTGCATTGAAATTTTTACAACTCTGTATCTAGATACTTGTATTATTAGCTATGTGAAGTAGGAACAAATAATTTTAGTCTTAGTAGGTTTTTTGTTTTTATTATTTTTAGTGTTACATATTTATACAATTTTCGTTTTTATTTCTTTTAATTGTGACCAAAAGCTTCGTTAGTTGTTGGATTTCTTTTTAACTTGAACTCTGGTTTTTGCATCTTGACTACCATTTTTTTTTTTTAAACACTGCCATTTCCTTTTTTGTTTTGTTTAAATGGATAAAAATGACCATTGTCTGAAACAGAAAAATCGTTGATATCTCACACACAACTTCTTTATACCATTTTATTAGCTATCTTTTATACAAAAAAAAAAAATCATGAAGGGGGTTTTTTTTTTTTTTTTTTTACACTTCAGATTCTTAGTTGTAGTGAGCTTAGAGCAAGCTGCAACCTACAATCAGAGGCTCATCATAAGTGCATGTGTTAGTGGTTAGTAAAATAAGGCAATCTAACACATGCATAATAATATACTAATACATTAACAAAATTAAACAAAAAATTAATATAAATACATAATCAAACAATATACAAAATACTTTAGTCATACACGTGGTATCAAAAATAAGAACAATCACGACCGTGGAGCACTGGTTCGAAATATTTTCTTTAATCCCATCTTACTAATGTTAAAATCAACAGAGGAGCTGTTTAAATTAAAAATCTTGCACATGCGGTTAAGAGGCTCATGTATACCGTAGTTAGTTCTATGGAAATTAACGTGTAATAGTTCAAATCTTCGCAGGTGGTGAGATCCTCCGGGGTAGTTTATGCCTATACAGGCTTACAAATCAGGAGCATCTATTTGGCCATTTATAAGTTGGTGAAACAATAGTAAATCATTATTAACACGCCTTTGATATAAGGTTTGTACCTGCAGTAGCTGGATCCGATGTTCATATGGTGGAAGGTTGTACGGATCAGCCCAAGGAAGACCCTTCAAAGCAAAGCGAATGAATTTATGCTGTATTGATTCAATAAGATTTTTATGAATTTCATAAAAGGGAGACCATATTTGCGAGGCGTACTCTAGATGAGGTCGTACATAACAATAATTGTATAAGGAAAGGGTAACATATGGATCACTAAATTCCTTAGCCCAACGTTTTATAAATCCAAGCATGGAGCTTGCTTTATAAACGATGTAATTAATGTGTTCAGTGAATTCTAAATTTGAGCTAAAGTTAGCACCCAAGTCCTTGAAACTAAAGACTCGACAAAGTTTTTGCTGCGAAATGGAATAATCAAAAGCACTTGCAATTCGCTTTCTGGAGAAAGTAATTGTTTGGCATTTAATAGGGTTAAGAGAAAGACCGTTCTTACCACACCAAATGTTGAAACTGTCAATATCAGCTTGCAGAAGAACGTGGTCAAGGTTAGATTTTATTGACTTAAATATCTTCATATCATCAGCAAATATAAGTATATCGCTAGAGCGTATACATGAAACAACATCATTTATAGCCAGGATAAATAGAAATGGGCCTAGATGACTTCCCTGGGGCACACCGGAGTGAGCAATGAATGCATTTGAAAGGCAGTTTCTAAATCTTACTAGGTACGATCTATTTTCAAGATATGACTTTATCCATGTGATAAAGAAAGTTGGAAAACCAAAAGCTTTAAGTTTGAAGATAATAATGTTGTGACTAAGTTGGTCGAACGCTTTAGAGAAATCGGTGTATATGCAATCAACTTCACTTCCATTTTCTAAGGCATTAGTGCATTTATGCAAGAACGTAAGTAGGTTTGTTACTGTTGATTTTCTTCTCACAAACCCATGCTGTTGATCACATACTAAATTCTTGGTATGGAATGCTAAAGTCTCACACACAACTTGTTCAAAGAGCTTTGGTATATATGACAGTTTGGATATAGGCCTATAATTCGAAATATCAGTTTTATCACCCTTTTTAAAAATTGGAGTTAGGAATGAAGTTTTCCATAAACAAGGAAATTTCCCTGATTTAATAGAAAGCTCAAACAAAAATTGAAGAGGTTCAGCTAGAATATGTCTACACTTTTTCAATAATATTGGGGGAATTCCATCTGGTCCAGATGAGAAATCATCATTTAACGATGATAGTAATTCTAAAACAGTACTCTGTTCCACAGCGAAATTATTGCAATTCGTTTGGGCATAGGAGTGTAAATTTCTGAAGTAATCTTCATCAATATCAAAAGGCGTGTCCACAAAAGAGTTACGAAAGTTTTTCGCAAATGCGTTGCAAATATCGATGGTTTCTTTCAACGCACAATTTTCATATATGAAGTTTGCCGGGTAACCATCTGAGTTTTTCTTCGAATTAACAAACTTCCAAAATGCCTTAGGGTCTTCTTTAAGAGATCTTCCCATTTCGTATACATGATTGGTGTATAGAGACTTTGAAAGAGATTGGAATTCTTCGAAAAGGGCAATGTAAGAGTTGTGGTCAACTGAAGAAAGAGTTTTTAAATATACTTTCCATGCTCTATTTCTTCTATTTCGGAGCGACTTTAACTCTTTCGTATACCATGAGTGGCAAAAATTCGTATTTTTTAGTGTTTTTATAGGGATAGTGTTATTTATGCAATTATTAAGTATGGTATTAAAGTTATTAACTGCTTCGTCAATATTGCTAGATACTGATATATTTTCAATACCAGATCTAGATAATTCTTCGGAGAGCAACTGAAAGTTTGCCTTCCTGAAGTCCAAAGTATATGAGCGATCATAAGCGTTGCTATTTTCTATAATATGACTGCTCAAGTCAAGAACTATATCCAAAGGAGGATGGTAACTATCTATATTAGATATTCCTGAACTAGATTCTAGGACAAGAGTACTAATAGCGTCAGATGAAAATACTAAATCGAGAATTCGATTCTTTGAATTTTTAATACAGCTTACTTGCTGTAAGTCAGTTGCAATAATTCTATCCAAAAGCTGAAGCTCAGTTTGTGAAGACGTTAAAGATGCTTCTTGAAAACATTCATCCTCAGAAGGAATCCACTCTATTGACGGTAAATTAAAATCTCCGAGAAGTAATATGGTGCTATTGGAGCAAGACAATTCAATAATAAAATCTAGAGCCTTAGAGAGTTCAATATAGACTGCATTCGCGCTTTTTGGGGGAATGTAAGCATTTAATATATAAATAAATTTTGACTGTATGGCTAACTTTATGCAAATTAGTTCAATTGATAAATTAAAAGGAAATATAATACGTGAAGATATAAATTTATTTCGAACTGCGATCAAAACACCACCTCCCACTTCTTTTGGTTTATCAACATGACGATCTTTTCTATAAACTAAGAACTCTTCATCAAAAAGTTCCGTGTCCAAAAAGCTTGAATTGAGCCAGGTTTCTGTCAAAATAAAGATGTCATGTGAAAATGCCTGGGAGTTAACATAGATGTCAGCAGTTTTAGTACGAAGCCCTCTTACATTTTGATAGAAGAGGGTAATCCTATTAAGTTTTTTGGGGTTGCTTTTTTGGGTGAATTTCTTGAATGTCTATTTTTTCTAATTGAAAATTCTTTGATAAGAGCTTCAGGAGGCCAATTACCAATATCGCAAATAGAATCAAAGAACGAAGAATGTGTAACTATTTTAAATGATGAGACAAAACTATTAACTTTACTGATTTTTGTACACTTAATAGAAGTATTTGTAGGGATACAATTTCTAGCTATTAAGTGGCTTACAATCTCTTCCGGAACAATATCTGGTTCAAGTCGAGATATGAAAATTGTTTTCGGTTTGGAGACAGCTTTGATGGGCCTTGGATCGGTAACTATATTAGATATAGTAATACAATCCGCTTCAGGAATATTGCTGGGAACCGTCACTAAATCTTCATTCGCTACCTGAACCGGACAAGGTAAATCCGAAGCATTAAGAGGATTAAGGTTTGTTCGTTTAGGGGGTGGACTGGTATTTTTGATAACTAATGTGGTATCCCGACCTCTTTTCTTGCTCTTTTTGGCATCTGATTCGACATCACTGCGCATTGTTGAACTGGACTGCGCAATCAAATCATCATCCACTGGCAAACTCAATGGAGGGAGAGATTCCTGTATTAGGTCATCAGTAGATGTTCCGATATCCACGGGATCATTTGGGAGAGTCAATGAGCCAAAATTTGAGACTGCTTTGTTAAAATTACAGAGAAGCTCTTCAAATCCCTTAGAAAGTGTTACAATGTCTGATTTGAAATCAGACATTTTAAAAGCCAATTGAGACAGGGAGAGCTTACGGCAACTCGTACAATACCAATATGCAAATTTGGAATTTGTTATCTTCTCAATAAACGCATTAGTTGAACCAATGCATTTAGCGTGGTAAAGATTTCCACATGGTCCGAAACAGGCATATAATGGGGTTGAATTTAAGCCCTCAGGGCAGTTTATGGCAGAGCAAACCATTTCAAAAAAGCAAACAAAAATAATGAATGAAAAAAAAATTGTAAAAATATTGAGAAATGTTAAAAAAAAAAAAAAAAAAAAAAAAAAATAATAATAAAAAAAAAAGAATGGAAAACACCAGGACTCGAACCCACACAGCGAAGATCTGGGGATCTGGTGCTTACTATCTGCACCACCGGCGTTAATAAATTTTGAGAATAAAAAATTTAATAATAGCTGGAGCAACAGAATTTTAAAATAAGTAAAATGGGTTTAAGAAAAAAGAGAGCGGGACAACACTAAGTTACATGAAGTTGAAAGCTTAGGTTTGAGAAGAAAAAAGTAGGGGAAATAACTATTATTAAGGTATAGATGCACATACACAATAACACAGATATAATATTAGTAAGAAAGAAAAAAAATTAGTTTAAATTCACTCAAATAGAGGAACACAAATTTTGGTTACTTAAAAAATCTTACCAAGCAATTTAAATTTTAATTTTAAGACACAAAAACACATTAATTAAGCAAAACGTAATTAATTTAATTACAATCCTAAACTATTAAGTGAATTAAAGAAGAAACACTAATAAACATTAACGAGATATGCATAAAATAAATAAAATAAACACAAGCGATGTGCACACACAACTAACTAGAACAAACCAGTGCTGTCCAGTGCTGTTTTCATATACCTAGTCGTATTTGATGGCTCATAACTCCTATACTAGTTGGATTTCAGGGTTGCCCTTTTGGTGACGTCAATTGCTTATAATAAGGTGGCGAACATTTCGTTCTTGTCAATTCTGGGTTTTTATCCTTATATTTTTGGTCATCTCCTTTGAAACTTTTTTTAAAAATTCAAAAAATATTAATTTTAAATTTTTATATGCAACTAGCTGACCCAGCGCCAGCATACGTTGTTCTGGCATATAAATTATAAAAAAATCGAACACAAGTATAAATCAAAGTGAAATATTAAATTTGAAACTGAAAGTGAGTTGTTGGTTTGTGTTACAGCTCTGTTCTATGAATTTCTTGGGCCCGATATCGGATGCAGCTGTGTCCACCCTGTTACCTTAGGTACGACGACCAGGGCTGTCGAAGTACTGCAATTGAAGTATTTGTACTGCTTTTTGAAACTCCGTACTGCCGTACTGCTACAACGACCAAAGTACTGCTTTTTTGAAAATTTCACTCAACATTTGCAAATCATAATCCTATCCAAAAATTGTTAGTCCTTTTTATCTAATGTTGACTTTTATATATTAAACAAATAAAATTGTATAGAATACGCTCACAATGTATGTTGAAGATGTATTGAAAAAAATCTCGAACTCCATTTTTTTACGACTGCATAGTTTGCCGCATATACATAGGCATTGC
The DNA here is from genome assembly GCA_963921185.1 of Dasysyrphus tricinctus. Taxonomy (NCBI): domain Eukaryota; kingdom Metazoa; phylum Arthropoda; class Insecta; order Diptera; family Syrphidae; genus Dasysyrphus; species Dasysyrphus tricinctus. The sequence goes on along the minus strand of OY992530.1, from coordinate 54,329,920 downwards.
CTGTATATCGCAAGTAAAAAATTCTAAATTCTGGAATTTTCCGATTTTCTTTTCTGATCCGAAAAAAGAAAGTTTATGGACTTTTTGATGCCATTTGGAACAATTTATTCCAAACACGTCAAAATGTAGTTTTTCACCCATCTGTCAAGCAATGTTAAATTATATTAATGGATCTCTAGCTTAGGAAATTAAGACTTTTACGTACTTTGACTGAAGAACGAATTTTTGGAGGAGTAAAAGGGTGAAAAATTAGTTTTTTTTGCTAATTTCACGAAAACTATCAACTTTTTGAAATGAAATGTAAAGCAAATTGGTTGCTTATTCAATTCTATACAAACAAAATTATCATGTTATTTTTTCATACAACCAATAGATTAAGAGTAAATCATACAGGAACTTTATAGAGTAGGAAATTTAGTAAAAAAATTTACTAAAATTGCATTAATCAATCAGCAATATTTTTTGTACTATATGCGTTAGGCTACAACGTGCACAAAGTCACGAGAGCTTTTTATGTGGGTCAGTATTTCAAAATATTAATATTTCAGTCTCCTTCATTTTTGAACCGAAGTACAAAATTTTACTACAAGTTTGTTAATTGGATGTCTTGAAACAAACGGGTTCTAATATTCGCTCTAGAAAAAAAAAGTTAAAACAGTTATCATACCCCGCTATCTCCATTTAAACATCCAAAATATCATTCCCCTGACGTGTCCCCAGGCCTACTTACCACACTGCCTGAATTTTAGCAACGAAACTAAAAGCGATACAAAAAATCTAATGATGCAGTCTTTTTAATAATGTATGCATTCTAACTAAAAAATATTTAAATGATCTTTATTTGCTTTATTTTTTTAAATAGGAGCTATTAAGTAAGTGTCCCCCATAAATTGATCATTTCTATCCCACCAATGGAAATTAAAAAAAAAATATATATAGGCTCAAAATAGAAAACTGAATTTTTTGTTGTTTAACGGTACCGAATCGCTCTTTATGAAAATTGAAGTAAGAGTTTCAAAAAAACTAAGTTGTCTTTTTTATTTCAAGTTAAGGCAACGATTTTGTTTTTCGTCAAGCGAAATTGTCATTCCTCTAACGCGTGTTTTTTACTAAACCGTGTGGTTTAAAAATTTTGCAAGCTAACTCGTCTGTGTCTTTTACAAGGACCTACATGATAAATAATATAAAACACCTAATTTTCTTACAACTTCGATTTAATTCTCATAAAACACCCTTCGCAGTCATTCCCCTAACATATTTTTTTGTGTCATTCCCCTGACTTTCAAGTTTTCATTATAATGATTGATTGAGTTTTAGAACTTCTGGAAGGATCAATAACATGGCATTTATACATATTTTCAGTATTTTTAGTTAGTTGTTTTCAATTTTTAAACACTTTCTCGTTCAAAATATCATAAAATAATGTTATTATTTCTAAAAAATGTCTACTCTCGCAAAAACCTTGAACCACAAGAGCAAGTTCGTGCGACATAGTCGTGGATACTATTTTTAATTATAGTATTTGTTCTCTTTTTTCTAAATTCTCCTGAAACCATCCGCAAAATTAAATATCTATCAAATCACCGGAGTTAATATACATTTTTGTCATTCCCCTGTACAAATGTCATTTCCCTGACTTAAAAAACCGTTAGAATTAATCAAATATTATGACCCCTTGTTTTAAAGTGGTCATTAAAGGGTTATTAAGAGATATAATTGTTATTCTAGCAAAATAGGTTGTTTTGAGGAAGGGTCCAATTTGGATTGAAAAATATTAATGTTTTGAAATATTGACCCATGTAATAAAATCTTTTCAATACTACCATTGAAGTGCGCTAGAGCTAAATAGGTGGTGGGCGCGAATATGATAATTTTTAATGAACAATAATGACATAGACCCCCCTCCCATAGTAAAAAATGCTTGTACATATTTGACCCTTCTACAAAAATCCGTTTTCAATTTATTGCGCCCAAGTTATTATACTCTCCCCAGTGATTAAAAAACAATCCTGAATAAACATTTTTCTTCTTTTAAAATCGCCAGATTAAGGAAAACCCTCCAGATAACTGTCAGATTAAGGTTCAGCACATGTAGGTCATCAAGTTGAACCATATATATCAAAATCTGACGCGCTTGAGTATTTCAAAATGGCAATTTTTTTTGCATTTTCAAGGAGCTGCCGCAAGCTTGCGTCACATCCGAATCGTCAGTCTTTTGAATGTGAGCATCCTTGGGAGTCACTTAACATCCCCTCTTAAAATCTGACGCGCTCGAGTAAATCCATTTGTTTTCCAATTTCCAATTCTTTTTTACAATATTGACTTAAGTTCACTTTTTGACTCAGGGGAAGATGTTCTAAGTCTGTAATAAGGGCTAATGTGCTCCAACCGATAACCGTTGGTTATAGAAAGCTTAATTTTCAAAAGTAATAAGCATTTTGAGCAATAATAAATCTTGATTTTCGATTTTCCAAAAATTATCGAATTGACATTGACCCTTTTAGAACCAACGTACATATTTTAATGTCGTACTGCTGTGTACTGCTATTTTTTTCCTCGAAGTACTGCTTTCTGAAAAAGTGAAACGACAGCCCTGACGACGACGACAGTTTTTGACATTTAAATGACATTCTCGAGTAGGCCCTGGGACAAGGAACATCGAAGAAAACTTTTGACGTGAAGTTTCGCATCACTTTGAGTTTACATTCTACATTTGTTATGTATCACCCAGCAAAAGGTGTTTTGTCACATAAATTTATCAAATAAAATATTAGTTTTGTCCACTGCCGTCGTACTTTAGGTAACCGGAACAGAAATACGACACACAGCAATAGGTTTAATCGATGATCGTTGCCCCAAAGGGTGCAATAGGGAATGCCATTCAAATGTCAAAAACTGGTGGCTGCTCGGGGTTTGATTTCCCATCGAGCGCCACAGTGCTTCATTTGAATGATAAAAATGTTAAGTTACTTTGGTAGGTACCACGTTTTGTTGTTTCAAAATATTCATGCAAGCACTGAATTTTCATCGATTTTCTGTAACATTTTCATTAAGAGTGTTCCGGACTGAAATGGTGATTTCTTGAAAAAGATTGTGAAGCGTGTAGTTTTCTGATCAAAACAATTAAGGTGTTTATGGACAGATAAACTTGTTTTCTAGGACATCATTGGAAAAAAAAAATTAAATTTTGTGCTCTCGTTTTTGGTAAAAGCCTCTAAGAAAACGAGAAAATGGCAAAAATGGCTGTTTTTCAAAGCAAATGTAGCTTACACTATATCATTTTTTTGCAAAACAATGTTAAATAAAATAAAATTCTATATTTTTATTATGCCATTATTGGAGAAAATTTTAAATTTTGTACCTAATAAACATTTTAATAATACAAAATAAAAATGCTTGTAAATTTTGATAAAACGAATTTTTGACAGTCAATTTTTTAAACCTAAGCGTATTTTTGTGACAAATTTTTTTGCAATGGATATAAATTCAATTTTTTTCCACGATTTTCATTAATTATATAATTATTATTGTATCATCTGATTTTGAAATTTTTAATTCTTGAAACGCACTTTTTGACAGAAAATTCATGTAAATTTGAAAGTTAAAATCCGTTACTTTTACAAAATGTTTTTTTTAGTATAATAATACGCCTACTAGTGACCAATTAATAAAAATGAAATGTTTTATAAAACAAAGCATCTGATGACAGTGAAATAAACCGGTCTTATATACGCAAAAAAAAGTTAGCAAATGACTGGTTTTGTTCAGTTCGGAACACTCTTAAATAGAAATAAAATCTTCTACAAAATATCTCACATTTACCATTTATTTCGTCATTTAAATTTGCAAAGTAATTTGACATTCAACTCTTGCCAACAGCTAATTTCAATTTCAGCTCTGTGCCCACGTTATGTAACTGTCACATCGATAAAATCGGTCAAGAATCGATGAAAATTGAAACAATCGACCAATTTCATCGATCCAAGGGTTACATAACGTATATCAGCCAATGGCGTAGCGTGAGTTTCTGGCGCCTGGGGTGATGAAACATTTTGCCAAATTAGTAAATATTCAATTCCGAAAAAAATTCGACTAACATAAACAAACAAAATTCTACTAAACTTTTCGGCAAATTTATAAATTTATTATTTGTTCATTTCCACTTCTTTAATGGCCGGAACACCAATAAAACAGACAGGCACTTGCAATTATTTGATTCTGAAGTTTTGTATCCCTGTATGTGTGCAACCTCACATGCAGATGCCGAAATAGTTGTTCACATTTGGATACATGGCGGGCACAAATATGGACGAGTATGATAATTTTCATCCAAGAAATTGATAAAATAATAATGCTAAACAGAAAATAATGGTCTTAGAAGCAGTAAAATATATGCATTTCACTTATATTCAGCTCAAAACTAATGTCCAGCAGTATTTGACAACACTTTGACAACTATGTGTTTGAATGTGTGAGTATAGTTCTGGTTGCGATTCTGAAATCAAATTCAGAATCGTTTTCTCTTCTTTTCAGGAGAAGAACTGTCATTCTGAATGCCAATAGAACGCTTTCAGAAGGGCTTACACGCATTCCGAACGCTTCTGGATTGCCAATCGAAAAGGCCATAAAACTCAGCCAACAGTCACCACGCTTGCGTCAACGTGTAATGGTGGACATTAAAGAGTTGAAGATCTAACGATTCTCTACAAAAACGTATAGGATGACACTTTTTTTTCTAAAATTGTCTCATTTTCCGAATGAAGTTTGTATAGTACCCAATATTATTTAATGCTTTTTTTTAGTTTTGGTCCAAGAGAATATTGTTTATGAAAAAAATGTCTCGAGTGATTTCTCATCGTCGAACTCGAGATTTTGATTGATAGGGAAGATGAAAAAGTGGGTCTCACAATTCTGTCTGTCTGTTTGTCCCTTCGGCTACAACCTTCAAGGATTTTCTTTACACTCGGTATAGCTATAGTGTTTTTTGGTTATTTGCTCTCATATATTTCTTCACTTTCTGGGCAATATGTAAAAGTTCTATAGGTTCAAAATTCAGCTTTTCAAAATTCAGTTTTTTTAAGAAAAAAATTGGTTTTCAAAATTCTGATTTTTTTAACAAAATTTTAAGAAAAAGAAAATTCTGTCAATTCTGTTTTTTATTCTGGACACAGGCATTCATGAACAAAATTGACCAAGTCGTTTTTAAGCACTATAAGTTTTTCTTACATAACCAGTCTCATGAAAGACACCGTTTTTTTGGAGCTAAAAACATAAATGTTCCTTCTCGCCAAACTTTAAAGAGTTAAATCCCAAGTTTGAAGAGAATCTATTTAAGGGCTTAAACTAGATCGAAGTACAGACCAGTTTTGTGTTACGACAATCTTATAGCTAAAGTTCTATTTTTAAGTTCGGCCATACAGAGTTGTTGATTTCTCATAGTTTTTGTGGGTTTTTAATGAGTTTTTAGGAAAAGGTCATAACATTTTGCTTAAGTAAATATTCACGCCTACCATCAGCGTATGCAGTTGACATAAAACATATTGTCGCCTTACAGAGAAAAACCATTAACCCCTTTTTTCATTCAAAAATATTCTCACCCAAAAGTGTTCAGAATTATGAATTTATTCTCGTTGTAACTCAAATTCAGTGAAATTGAAAAGATTTTACAGATTATGAGTTTAACAACTATCTATAAATATCAAAACAAAAAATGATAATTTAGCCGCTTTTCACTCTTAACGTCTAAGCTGACGAAATATGCAAGCCTCTTCGAGCTGCGAAAGCTTTTTATTTTTATTCATTCCGGTATGCATGTAGGTACAAAATTCTGTAAATAATGAAATAAGGGGTTTGGAAAATTTTTCATTATTTGCAGAATTTTGTAAAAATGGATTATCAAAAATAGAATTTTGGAAAGCAGAATTATGAAAAACAGAATTTTGAAAGCAGAATTTTGAAAATCAGAATTTTTCCTCAGGCAGAAATTTGACCCCAACACATTTTTTTTTTTTTTTTGCATTTTTACCAAATCTTATTTTTCTCAAAAACAGCTCAACATCAATGATTTGGACCGAAATTTTCAAAAAGAATTTTTTGGATTTTTAGGGTAAATTTCAATTTTTTAAAGTATAAATAATATTACGCATTAAAATTTGCAAAAAATATTTTCCCACAAACAAAAATCTAAATATTTTTTTTTTGCTATTATTATGAAAGTTTAATTTGTATGTGTATAGTATAAAGCTTATAATTTGATTGCCAACATTTTTCCTTAAAAATGTTTGGAAGTTTTTTAAAACTCCTCCAAAGGTTTTTAGTATTTCTCCATAAATTTATCATGAATTCAGATGGCATTCTTTTTTCACTTCAATCGAATAATAATAAACATTCTGTTTTCATGAATTCCATGTCTTTATTTACAATTTTTAAAACCTTATTCGTCTTGAACATAAGAGCAAGCATGTTTGACCAAGTTGTGGATTTTATTATATTTGGAATGGTATGATAACAGTTAACAGATAAAATTATACAAATAAGAAAAATAATGATAAATAATCACTATAACCCTTTATGTATAAATAATAAGTTTCTGTTTTCCAAAATACCAAAAAAATAAAAAAAAAAAACACTTTCTTCAACATAACCTACCAACATTTTCTTTGAAAACATTTAATGGAAATTAGTATTTTCTTTTCATTGAATGGTTTACTCGCCGTAATAGCTGCAAAGTTCTTAAGAATATCATAATATTTTGAATATTCAATTAATATTTTCTTACTTTCTACCTTTGTACCAATCTTTTGTTCAAATGATTTTTGATAATAATTTTCTGTTGACGACAAAGCTTTTGGTTTCAGTACCACCCCGACAGAATTTTTTAGAGACGCCGACATTTAATAATTATGCAAACTGCAAGGCACCTTCGGTTAATCAGCAAGCTGGTTTCGCAAATCGGTATTTCAATTCATGGAAACGTGGATGCGGTCATTGAAATTCAAGGAGAAGCCTTTTTGATCACGTAAACTCCCGCCGGAATGGCAAATTCAGTAATTCACATGAATACATTTGCTGAGGGCGGCAAAATTTTACAATTAATACCTATTAGTTATTAAATTTCTCCGCTCCGGATATAGTGCCGCAAAATTTGCCGCCCCGCATAAAGTGCTGCTCGGGGCAGATCGTACTATTTTAAGCATATACTTAAGAAATTTATTCATTTTATTGCATTAGCCGTTTTTGGCGTTAGGAAATAGCGCCCAAGGAAAAAGTGCCCAAATCGATTTGGAAATAACGCCCAAAAAAACACTGAACAAATTGTTGTTGTAATTTTTTTTCTCATTTTGGGTGACATTTCCTTATTTTGCTTTCTTTCATAAAATGAAACAATGCCCAAATTGATAAATTAAAATAGCAAAATAGGAAAAATTGCCAAAAACAACTGCAGTATAAGGAAATATCTAAATAATATCTAAAATATATATATTTTATTTCTTGGGTTCGAAGTTGTTTTGGGCAATATTTCTAAATTCTTCTTTGCTTTTGGGTGATAAAATTTTTTTTGGGCGATGTTTTCAAATCGATTTGGGCGCTATTTCCTTGGGCGTTATTTCCTAACGTCACCGTTTTTGAGTAAAATGAGATTTTCCTTATCGGCTTTTTAAAATTCATATGTACATAGGTAAGGTAGGTACCATTTTGTTTACATAAAAGCAAAATATTTTCTTAAATTATCCTTAAAGGGGTAAGTAAAGCCTCAGGTACCTAGTTTCAACAAAATCGATAATATGTTTTCGAAATATGTACAAGTACATACTTATTCAGTTTAAGAAAAAATTTAAACATTTTTTTAACATAATTCAAAAAATGTCTTTTGGAAAATTTTGGTACACAATACCATTTATATATTTTGTAGAAGCTATTGCATACTAAATTTACTAAAATTAGTTTTAAATTTTCAAGAAAACCGAAAATATAAAAATGGCCAAAAATGCTATACACCATCAAGTTTAAAGAAAATCGATCTAGCCGTTAACTCTATAGCTCAGCTTAAGTTATCATAGGCTTTAAGTCTTCTGCCAATGAAGAGTTTACTTTTTTTATAAGAAGGGAGCTCCGACAACTCCTGATGTTGGAAAAGAAAATAAATAAGTTAAACTCATTAACATCAGAATATTTATTTAATGTTCTGTTTTAAGACATTACTCTTGCTTCAGTTCAAACCCAATCCAGTGGAACAATTTTGTAGACAACAACTATTAAACTGAAAACTTCCTACTTTACTTATCGAAGCTAATTATTTTCTCCTATCTGGACATAAGACATTTAAAACATTAAAACATAAACGTAAAAAGCATCTGTGACAAAAATAATTTTGTCTAATAATCCTAAACGTAATAAAGGGACTACGTAACTTGAAAAATATGCATGCTGCTGCAGTGATTAAAATGTGTTTTGACTCACTTCTCTTTTTTTCTGGAAAGTTTATTAACTAAATCTTGACGGACTTTATCCTTTTTTTAAATTAATTCACATGCAAAATCACTTTTGCAAGAATTTCTTAAGTTTTTGTTCCATGATGTGTGTTTGAGAGTGTTTTACTTTTCATTTTTTTTTTTGTTTTGATTTGAGTAGAGAGTGAAGCTCGTATGACACTACATTTTTCTCTCATTTTTAATGAACTGCAAATGAAATAAAAGCAGAACATACAATTTCTAATTCGAACTTCAATAGGTATGAGTGGGTACGCACTATATCCATAAATGTAAAAATGTCGTAAAAAATGTATGAAAAAGGTGATTTTCAAATAATATTTGTCAGGTTCTGGCAGATTTTTGTTGACATTTCAGAATTAAAAATCAAAAATAATTTCAAGGTACACTCAGTCACAAAAGAAAATATACATTGAGCCCTACAGAACACTATAGTTTATGATGTATATTCACTTTTGGAACACATTGTAATTGTGAAAACTAATTTAGAGAAATGCTATCTCTCTTTCTCAAAAACACTTTTTATCCCTTTTTTGCTCTGCTGACATTTTGATTGTTTTAATGAGAAATAAAATGAATAAAAAATGTAGTGTCATACGGGCTTGAGAGAGTTAACTTAAAAGTTTGAACTTCTAACGTAAAATCAGATGCAGCTTCCCATTGGTGCCACCGTGCGCCACAACAACAAGACGCTGCAACAATATGATACGAATAAATGCAATAATGAAACTTCTTGCATACAGATTCAAGATGACATCATACAGGATAGTTTTAGCAGAAAAAGCATACTCACCATTAGATGATACGAGCCGTTGGATTGCTGGCTGACTTGATTAAAGTTGTTGAAATTAGTGTGGAAGTGTACTTACACAATATGTTGTTTATGGGAATTGACAATAATTATTGTACCATTTATCTCCGTGCAAAACAAAGAGACCCTGGACATAATGACGGAAGTCGTATGGCTAGAGGGTCTTTATCTAAAGCTGACCAGACTTGGCATTAGTAAACCACTATTATATATGCTTTATGACATGCTCAATGGTAGAAAGTTTGTTGTCAAGAGTGGCAATGTGACTTCTGCTACAACCTTTAATATTAAAAATGGCCTTCAGCAGGGAGCTGTCAACTCGCCGATTCTATTCAGCATTTACACCAGCGATCTGATAAGTAGTCTAACTCAGGCAGTTGCGTATGCCGACGATCTAATTGCGTACAGAACAGCTCCAAAAGTCGAGGTCATCAGAATTCTCTTGCAGCGTGACTTCGAGAAGATTCAGAAATATTGCGATGACTGTAAGTTGAAAATCAACTTTCAGAAATCAGAAACTATCTTGTTTAGGACTCCGTTGCGTGGAGCCACAAGGGATACGAGAAAGAACTGGCGTAAGCTGGTGATCGTAGGGCCAAATGGACACCCACTGGTGAGTAAAAGTGTAGTAAAGTACCATGGCATCTGGATGGATCAGTATTTGTATTTCGACAGACATATAAATGCTGCTCTCTCCAGGGCTAGGGGAGCTTTTGCCCTGACAAAACGGTTGTTTTATAGCAGCCGGCTTGACAGCAGGGTGAAGGTGATTTGCTACATGGCCCTCATACGGCCGATGATTGCCTATGGGTGCCCGGTTTGGTTCAACGTTGCCCCATCTCAATTGGAAAAGATTCGGGTGTTTGAGAGGCAGTGTCTTAGACGCTGCCTTGGATTACACAGAACACCAGAGTCGGAGTACAAACATTATTATTCCAACCTGGTTCTATACAACGGCGCCAACATAAACAGAATAGACAATTTCTTGCTGAAACTTATTCGGGGTCACATTGCGAGAGCGATGTCCTCGGCTAACAGCTTATTACCCTAAGAATGATTATTACGAGAGTGTGCGTCTAAGCGGCTTTATTCCGCCCGATGCATTCCTCTATTTAGACAGTCGAGGGCTGATCCAGGATAGAGCGGCGGTTCCGCTAATCTACCACGTCGGCCGTAGAACTGTGGATCGGCGGCTCCTTTACAGTCGAGACGTCCTCGCACAAGACGGAGCTGAGCACCTTCGGTTCAGTAGGACTGTGTCCGATCGGGACCGAAGAGACAGGGTAAAACAGGAGAACCAGTTCTGGTGGTTGAAACCTGAACACGAAGTTCCTTCGGTTATTTAAAAGTTGACTGCATTTTTCTATGCCATGGCCGACTTACACAGGTTTAGGTAGTTAGTTTTAAGCAGGGACAGTCAGGGTGGCACCACGAAAGAAAAAAAAAAAAATATATAAAACCAATATAAACACAAAAAAAATTAGAAAAACCCGAAAATTCTTGGTGTGGCTGTTCTAGTTTGTAAGCTGTTTATAAGTAGCTTGTAAGTAGTTTTAAGCAGTTTTATAGTAGTTTTAAATAGTTTTAACTAGTTTTAATTAGTTTTAATTAGTTTTAATTTAGTTTTATTTAGTTTGTAAGTTTTATATAAAACCAAAAAATAAAGACATTGTTACCGAGTTTTTTATAAATTCTTCTCGGTGAAAAATAAAACCGACATGAATTCTACTTTAAGATAGTTCTTAGGTCGAAAGGCATTAGCATTAAGTTATTAGTTTAACTTAGAGCGCCCGAATGGGGCCAGTAAGTTAGTTGTAAGATATTGATAAGTAGGCTAGTTTTTATGAATTTTTGTCTAGCTTTAAGATAGTTTTAAGATGATTGAAAAATAAAAATGAATTAAAAAAAAAAAAAAAAAAAAAAAAACGGAAGTCGTATTTCTTAAGGCTTAATAGCTGTGAACTGCATAAAGCATAAAAAGGAATATAATGAAATAATGAAAAGTGCTAACACGTTTGGTATGCCATTTTATTTGTCAGTAATTGGTCATAAAAGGTCAACTAGTTTCATTAATGAAGTTTTTTCAAGGCCATATCAATTTTTGGTGCCTCATTTGTTATATATGGGTCAATATTTCAAAGCATTAATATTTTTCACTCCAAAGTGGACCCTCGCTCAAAAAAACCTATTTTGGTAGACGAACAGTTATGTCTCTTAATAAATCAATAATAATCACTTTAAAACAAGGAGACATAACATTTGATTAAATCTAGGTTTTTTTAAGTCAGGGAAATGATACTTGTATCAGGGGAATGACAAAAATTTATATTTACTCCGTTGATTAGATGGATATTTAATTTTGCGAATGGTTTCAGGAGTGTAAAGAAAAAGAAGAACAAATACTAACATGAAAAATAGCATCGACGACTATGTTGCACGAACTTGCTCTCATGATTCAAGAATTTTGCGAGACTAAACATTTTATAGTAATAATCGTATTTTTTATGATATTTTGACCGAGAAAATGTGAAAAAATTCAAAACTACTAAAAATACTATAAATATGTTTAAATGTAATATTATTGATTCTTCTAGAGTTACCAAAACGCAATCAATCATTATAATAAAAACTTGAAAGTCAGGGGAATGACACAAAAAATAATGTTAGGGGAATGACTCCGAAGGGTGTTTTATGAGAATTAAATGGAGGTTATTAGAAAATTAGATGTTTTATACTATTTTTCACGTAGGCCCTTGTAAAAGACACAGACGAGTAAAACTTTATAATTTTTATACCACACTTTAGTAAAAAACACGCGTTAGAGGAATGACAATTTCGCTTGACGAAAAACAAAATCATTGCCTTAGCTTGAAATGAAAAAGACAACAAAGTTTTCTTGAAACCCTTACTTCAATTTTCATAAAGAACAATTCTGTACCGTTAAACAACAAAAATATCAGTTTTCTATTTCGAGCCTATGTATATTTTTTTTAAGTTTCCATTGGTGGGATAGAAATGATCAATTTATGGGGGACACTTACTTAATAGCTCCTATTTAAAAAAATAAAGCAACTAAAAACCATTTAACTAGTTTTTAGAAAGGATGCATATATTATTAAATAGACTGCATCATTAGATTTTTTGTATCGTTTTTAGTTTCGTTACTAAAATTCAGGCAGTGTGGTAAGTAGGCCTGGGGACACGTCAGGGGAATGACATTTTGGGTGTTTAAATGAAGATAGCGGGTATGATATTTTTTTAACTTTATTTTTTCTAATATTGTAAACCCTGTAAACCCTATAAAGAAATACATACCATGTAAACCCTGTACAGAAATACATTTAACGAAATGCATAAATAAATGCCAGTTGGTGTTGAACGTTCGATCTTTACTGACGTGTTTTATTTAGACTTTACAGCTCAGAAGTGGGGATACCCAGAAAAAAAATCTTTAAAACAATTTTGAACGTGTGTTAAATCTTTTAATAATTCTTAATTGGCTATAATTTAATAAATAAACAAAACGAAAAACAGAATTAAAAAAAAAAAACGAAAATAAAAATTGGGATCTAGACAATAACGTAAGTTTGTTTTTTTTTTCAATCAAAAAAGTCCTCATACGTATGTAGGTATCTCACGAATTATAAATAGAAAGCGGTAGAAACAATGAGTAAAGGATACTAAAATACGAAAAAAAATGAACGAAAAATGAAAAAGAAACAAAAAGTTAAAGTTGTTGGTTTCGTTAAGTCTTGAATGAAAAGAAGATACAAAACAATAAATAAACGATAAATATTGAAAAAAAAAACGAATATAATATTTCAGAATGTGCTGTGTGCTATTTGGTTAAGTTGAAGTAGATTATTTAAAAAAAAAAAACAAAACAAAGCGAATTAAAAGTAAACAAAAAGAAACGTAACAAAAAAAAGCGATTCAAACAAAAATAGATAAATAAACGATGGTTTAGATGTGAAAAAAAAAAACAAGAGTTATGTACATATGTAGTAATATTCATTGTATAAGGCATATAGTTCAGTTGCTTTTATATAGCCAGAGTAAGAAAAAGATAGTTTGGTCAAGTGATGAAGCTTTCAGAACATACAGCTGTCACTGCATTTCAATGTGTTCGAAAATAAAAAATTAAAAAAAAAAGAAAACGAATTTTTTGTGTGCATTTTATTTATTTTTCTTTATTTTTCAAATAGCATTGAGTAAAGTGATGTTAAGAAAACGAAAGAAGGTGTCTACTGAGACGGAGATCGAGAGCAGGAATCGCTATGACAATAATTATGTTCTAAACGGTAACGAAAATAAAAACATAACATATGTATAAATACCTAGCTACCTCAATGATGGTACATTTATGTACATATGTATATTGATTCTTTTGTCACACCAGGATTGCCACTTTACTGCAATTGCAGTAGATCTACTGCATTTTTTTTTTCTCAAGATCAATCTGCCCTTAAAATAAAATCTACTGCACTTGATTTTGCGAACAAAATTACGCTTCACGCCTTAATAATAATATGATATCTTTAATTTATAGTTATTTTGTTTGATGTTTTTATGTTTGAAGATAAACAAATGTCAAATGTATTTTATTTATTTATCAGTTTTGTTCGAATGACATAGTTAGTTTTTTTTTATACAAAAAAATAGATATTTACTAAAAAAATATTGATCTACTGCACCTTTTTTTTATGCAAATATACAGCGAAAAATTATCTGAGAAGTGGCAATCCTGTGTCACTCTAGTATATTTTCATATTTTGTTTTGAATTTCTGTCTCTTCGTCTTTTCTTATACCATTGGGTTTTATCTGTGTGTGTACTACTTGACGTTGACAGAACATACAATCACAACAATGACTTCGAAAACTCTAAGAGAATGTTTGAAGAGAAGAAAACTATCGTTAACGGGAAAAGTTAGCGAGTTGCGCGAAAGGCTTTTAAAAGAAATTGACAATGAAGTAGGGGAAAACGAAACACATACACACACAAGCGCACAAGTCAACAAAAATGCTCACAAGAAAACCGAAACCGAAATGGAAAAGTTGCAACAGAAAATTAAAGAGTTGGAAAAAAAATGCGAGGAATATGAAAATAATTCAGCTTCAGCTGCTTCAGCTTTAGGGCACGATAGCAAAAAAGTTTTCTGCAATCCAAGGGATGTTATAGAAGTTCTCCCAAATTTTAATCCTGGGGAGCAATTTGTTGGCCTTAGTGCAGCTCAATTTATGGAACGGGTTACCTCATTGCAAGAAATGTATGAATGGAGTGATAGGTTAGTTCTTTTTTGTATGTCAGCAAAATTAAAGGGGGCTGCACGAATTTGGTATGATGGTCAAAGAGAACTTTTTCAGACAGTGACCTCGTTCTCTAAAGCATTAAATGAAAGTTTTCCGTGTTCTCTAAATGAAGCTGACATACACTCTCAGCTCTCTAACCGTTTTCGGCATGCTGGTGAAGACTTGGATACTTATTTCTTTTCAATGTGCGCTATGGGCACAAAAGCTAAACTTTCAGACTCTGCTATCTGCCAATATATATTAGCTGGCTTGAGAAATCCAACTATTGCAAATCTGTTGACTGGAGTAATTTTTCCATCGACGAATGATCTCCTTCTGAGAATAAAATCTTTTGAAAATATGAATTTGCTGCAGAAAAAGGAAAAAGATCGAGGCCCTTCGTCAATCCAAAGATTTGGAAAGGGATATAATCTATTAGTTCCAAATCAAGCAGCACAGACAGATAACTGTTTCAACTGCTCTGAACGAGGTCATATATCAATAAGTTGTCCCAGACCACCACGGCGTTCTAGATGTAATCATTGCCAAAAAAGTGGACATACGGAAACACAGTGTTTTGTCAAGAAATCAGAAAATAATGTTACGGGACGTCGGGTGAATTTAATAACCATCCCAGATGAGTATCATAAAATCATTTCTATAAACGGAGAGTCAAAATTAGCTTTCATTGATTTTGGAAGTGAGTGTAGTATGATCAAACAAAACATTTTTCGGGATATGAAGGTAACCTCTATGCATAGCCAGAACCAATTACTAGGTTTCGGAGGCGGATCATACCAATCATCCCAGAAAACTTTTGCTGAAGTTTCAATTGATGGGGTTATTGCAAATATTTTTTTGCTTGTGGTTGATGATGCGTTACTGAAGACTCATGTTCTGATTGGAAGAGATTTTATTGATCAAAGTCATGTTCGTGTTGTAAAAGAACACAACAGCTTGGTCTTTGAGATAAAGCCACAGCCAAACAATGTGAGCGCGTACCGAAAAAGAAAGATGATATAGTAATCTCAGATATAAAGTATAATGTCGAGCTTTCGCATGATGAAATTAAATCTCTTGTTAATTTATTGAATACATTTCGACAATGCTTCGCAAAAGATTTATCTGAGATAGGACTATGTAACATGTCTGAATTTACAATTCAATTGAAATCGAACGCAGTCATTAACAGGAAACCATATCGACTAGCTTTTACGGAACGTGATAAAATCAAAACGATCATAGATGATTTACTCAAAAATAAAATCATTCAAGAAAGTACATCAGAGTTTTCTTCTCCTCTTTTGTTAGTAAAAAAGAAGAACAATGAGTTGAGACTTTGTGTTGACTATCGGCAACTTAATTCAATAACTGTAGGCCAACATTTCCCTATGCCAAATGCAGAAGAACAACTCGCACAGCTTGCTGGATTTAAATATTTTATATGTCTTGATTTTATTTCCGGATACTATCAAATACCAATTCAAGAGTCGTCAAGAAAATTTACGGCTTTTTGCACTGATGACAATCAGTACGAATTTCTCAGAATGAGCTTTGGACTGAAGAATGCTCCAGCCGAGTTTCAAAGCACGATGAATAAAATCAAGCAGCGAATCGGGGATAAATCTGTCTTGATTTATATAGACGATATAGTTCTGCCTTGCAAAACAGTTGGTGAAGGATTAAATAAGCTGAGAAATTTACTAGAAGTAATATCGGAATATGGAATGACATTCAAACTAGGAAAATGTAGTTTTTTTCACACTGAGGTTGAAATGTTGGGTCATGTTATTGCAGAGACGGGAGTAAAACCAGGATCAAAAACTCAGGCCATTTTCGACTATCCAGCTCCACGGAACGTTCATGAAACCCGCCAATTTTTGGGATTAAGTGGGTATTTCCGAAGGTTTATCAAAGAGTATGCAATTTTAGCCGAGCCATTGACAGCATTACTTCGTAAGGATTCTAGATTTGTATGGGGTGAGAGGGAAGATACAGCATTTCAACATTTAAAAAATATGCTCTGTCAAGATCCTGTGCTGGCAATTTATAACGTAAATGCAAGACATGAGCTCCACACAGATGCTTCTTCTATTGGAATATCAGGGATTTTAATGCAAGAAGAAGGTGGAGTGCTAAGACCCGTACAATATTTTAGTCGTCAAACAAATGGGGGCGAAGAGGGCTATTCAAGTTTTGAGCTTGAAGTTCTTGCTATTGTGGAAAGCCTTGAACGTTTTCGCATATATGTCTTGGGTAAACACATAAATATTGTCACAGATTGTCAAGCTATTCAAACACTCAAAGTTAATACACCCCTGAATAGAAGAATTGCGAGATGGTGGTTGCGTTTATCTGAATTCGATTTCACCATTGTGCATAGGCAAGGAAAGCAAATGCAACATGTTGACGCCTTAAGTAGGTGCCCTGAACTTCTAAATCAAGACAATAAAACAACCAAAGTTTTAAAAATTACTATCAATGACGGAGATTGGGTTGTATCTCTGCAAAATCAAGACCCAAAGTTAGTGGAAATCATTGAAAAACTCAAAACCAAAAGAAATGACACCGAAACGAAGCAACTGCAGTTGGATTACACCTTTAAAAATAACAAGTTATTCAGAAACGTAAACGGAAACAAATTGTGGGTAGTTCCTGCCGGTGTTCGTTGGCAAATTGTTCGAAATTTCCACAACGAAAGAGGGCACTTTGGAGTGGAAAAAACTTTGCAACAGATCTCATCATCGTTCTGGTTCCCTAGAATGCGTCAATACATTACGAAACACATACGTGCTTGTGTCGAATGTTGTTACAACAAGCGGCCTGGAGGAAAGAAGGAAGGCGAACTCCATATTTTTGAAACCGTGCCAGTTCCTTTCCATTGCATCCACTTGGACCATTTGGGTCCATTTCTCAAAAGCTCTTGTGGAAACCAGTACGTAATTGTACTCATTGACGCTTTTACTAAGTTTGTTTGGTTCAAAGCAGTACGGGATACAAAAACTTCTCACGTGTTAAAATTTTTAAATGAAACCACCCTTATTTTCGGTTGCCCGACCAAAATTATAACTGATAGGGGTACATCATATACTTCTAATTCATTTGAAAAATACTGTGAAGAGAATATCATACAGCACATTAAGAATGCGGTTCGAACGCCAAGGGCCAACGGTCAGGTCGAACGTACGAACAGAACGTTATTGAGTGCCATAACGACTATGACTAAAAAAGAAACTGGACGAGACTGGGACAAAACTTTACGTAACATACAGTGGACGATAAACAGTTCCTCAAACAACACCACAGGAAAAAGCCCAAACGAACTTTTATTTTATTTCAGACCCCGGGATATCTTGCAAAATAAGCTCCTTTTATTTTTGCAAGACAACGCAGAACTTACCCCAAATCCAGTTGCTATTAATAGAATAGAAGCATCTAAGAAAATAAAGGAACAAAAGATCAAGTGGAAACAGCGTTACGATCAACAGTATAAAAAGCCAATGCTATACAACAAAGATGACTTAGTCGTAATTGAAACCGAACCACCATCGACGGGCGAATCTCGAAAACTTGAACCCAAATATAGAGGACCCTATATAATTTGTGCAGTATTACCGAACGATCGCTACGTTGTTGAAGATGTACCTGGAATGCAAAGATCAAGCCGATTTTACAACTCAGTATTTTCCTCAGACAAGATGAAACCGTGGTGCCAAATAAACCCTGATGTTGATGACCAGGTGGACGCAGACGAAACGAGGTCGTTTTCTTCACAGGATGGCCGAATGTAAACCCTGTAAACCCTATAAAGAAATACATACCATGTAAACCCTGTACAGAAATACATTTAACGAAATGCATAAATAAATGCCAGTTGGTGTTGAACGTTCGATCTTTACTGACGTGTTTTATTTAGACTTTACAATATAATATAATAAAATTTTGTACTTCGGTTCAAAAATGAAGGAGACTGAAATATTAATATTTTGAAATATTGACCCATATCCACAAAAAAAAGTATAACATCTGAAAGACCACAATATTTCCATAATAAGTCAACTAGTTTCAATGATTGATCAACAATATTAGTCCAGTCAACGAAGGAAAAATATCATGCTCTCCCGGTTATTATTTTATATGGAGGAGTGAGGTATAACAAACTAAAAGTCCCCAGCCCAGGGCCGCGAGCTTTAGGCAGGAGGGTGGATTAAAGGTCCCTTGTTGTAATTTTTGGTGAAAAGTTTCCACAACAAATTGAAAGACTTTTAAATTTCCAACAAAAAAAGTTCTATTCATATGTTCGCTAGGAGCAAGGTTAAGAAAGATACGGGGAGTAGAAATTTCAAATGCTTTGGAAATTTTGTATGATTCAACAACTACTGCAGTTGTCTTTGGAAGCACAAAGTCCGAAAAGTTCGAGGTGGAAATAGGATTGAGACAAGGCTGTACTTTTTGCTCTATTTATAGACGACATAGAAGAGATGCTTCAAGGTTGAGCGCGACTTTCAGCTGATCTCTTAGTCAAAGCCCTTATGTTCGCCGATGACATCGTGGTGCTGGCACAGTCGCCTGGAAGTCTCCAACTAATGATCAACAGATTATTTGAGTACTGCAACAAATGGAGGCTCCAGGTGAACCTAGACAAATCCAAAGTAATGATTTTTCGCAATCGAGGTGGACGTAACTTTCGCAGTGAAAAATGGAAATTCGGAAATCAATACATTGAAGTCGTCAAAGAATATAACAACCTTGGTGTAATGTTATGTAGAAATCTCAACTGGAGGACGCATATTTCAAACAAACTAGCTAAGTCCAAAAATGCACTCAATGCAACATGGAACACTGTGATGCAATGCAAGGACGTGGATTATAAGCCAAAGTGTCGCATTTTTCAAGCCACAGCCAAAGCAATAATATGCTATGCAGTCCAAGTTTGGGGCCATAAGGAGTTTGACGAAGTTGTGCTATTTCTTAAAACGGACTCTTAAGTTACCTAACAGTACTCCAAACCACATACTGATGCTTGAGACGGGCCTTCCCCCCTTATTTATCTCAACACTGAAAATGCAGGTTGACTATGTTCTTAACACCATCAAGATGGACGACAGGAGACTACCAAAGAAAATCACGATGATGGTGATTCAGAAAAAAACAGCATGGTTCTAGTCCTGGAGAGATTTAGCTGAGTACTGTGGACAGTCACTCTCATTCAAAGAGATGAAACGGATATGTGGAAAAGCAAACTCTATGGCCTCATTTAATTTTTCACTGTTAACATCACTGTGAAGTTAGCAGTACATATCCTTTTCTCAAGAACTGAGCCAGCTAGAAAATTGCAGTTAGAGTCCAAATTTGCAGTTTTTTGTGTACTTCAAATTTGGACCTTAACTGCAATTTTCTAGCTGGGTCAGTTCCTGAGAAAAGGGTATGTACTGCTAACTTCACACTGACGTTAACAGTGAAAAATTAATTTATTCGATTTTTTTTTTTTTCAAATTTGGACTTCAAAATTTGGACATTAATTTTTCTTGAACTGCAAATTAAACTGCAAATTTGGACCCTAACTGCAAATTTCTAGGTATCACCGTAGCTGAGAAAAGGACTTTTATGCTAACTTCACAGTGAAGTTAGCAGTACAGTATGAAATTTTTTGTATGTAAGGATTTCAAAATTTGGTTTTTTCCTTTTCTTGAACTGCAAATTCAGAGACTTATTTCAAATTCCTAGCTAGCCCTGTTGCTGAGAAAAGGATAGGCACTGCTAACTTCACAGTGAAGTTAGCCAGTATAGCAGTACAGTCGGTTACTTGGGGAACTTCAAAATCCGGGATAGAAATGCATAAAAAATGCAAAAAAAAACTTCAAATTCCTGCCATGGTCCCATTGGTCTAGCTCAAAAATGTAATGCCAACTTCACACACGTACCAAATACTGAAGATGCATTTGAAGAGGTGCAGATGGGGAGAACTTGGAGGTCTATTAAACTAGAATATTTGCTTTGGTACAACCTTACCACATGATACATGCTTTAAAGGTAGTTTTTAACGTTAAATCTAATGAAACAAAATTCAAAATGATACAATCACCCAAAAAAAAGTTATAGTCCCTTTTATGTAATTGTAACAGGTATTGCCTGTCATACGAACTAAGAATTAAAACAGTCCCTAAAAATATACATGGTGAAAGGGTGTTTTTTTTAAGGGGGAGGAAGTGTAGATTGTTTACCATAACACCCACGAAAAACTTTTACACTCATGAAACTCACCAAAAATATTAAATTTGTCATGGCAACCAAGAATCAGTATAGTCCACATAAATATATTTGTCCTGGGGGATTTTTTCATTGAAGAGAGGGAAAATCTAGGAAGAATTTGGAAGATTTGAGCAAAAATTCCGATTTGGTGTATATGGTAGATGATTTAAGGTTATTTTTTAACGCTGAATCTAATAAAAGCAACACGAAAATGATACAAGCACCCTTAACAAATTTATGGTCCTTTTCAAGCGAAAACCAATTTTTGAAATCGTATTTTCCGTAGAACAGGTCAAAATGTAACTGCCACAAAAAAACAAACACGTCTGCTTGAGTAGGATGACGATGGAGAAATCTCGGTGCTCTGTCAAAGAACACCACTAGGGTTGGCCACGATACCAAACCAAACGATACTTTTGTAAGTATTGTCTCGGTATCGTTAAAATCAAAAAATTTCAGTATCGTCTCGGTATCGGTCTCGTATAAGTCAGTATCGTATCGGTCTCGTACTTGTACAATAAGGTCTCGCCTCGGTATCGGTATTAGTCTCGTCTGGTTTTGGTCTGGTGTCAGTCGAAAAAAAAGAACGACTTGGTTACAATCCAAGGTCTTGTCATTTAAAATTCTTGGTATTTTTAAGATTTAATAAAAAATTCACTATTAGAAAATATGCATAATGAATGGAAGACATTTATTTTTTAACTTAATTTTTTGTATGACTTAATAATTTTTGAGGAGTTATTTCACAATGTCTAAGTAGAGTCCCGAATATGATCCCATACAATAATATTGACGTAGGGCCATAAGTCAACAGGAAAACAATTCACAAACTGTTCTATGGCCCATTTAAATGGGTTGTTAATCCCAAAAGTATTATTTTTTTGTTGATTTGATTACCTTAAAACGTATACAATATGTTAGATAACTAATCAGAAGTAAGCTCAGATATTGTATACTAAGCGTTAGCCGTTTAAAAAGTTTGATCCATATCAATTAAGCAACTAATGAACAAATAAAAAAAAAAAAAACGTTCTATTGTTGGTACTCTTTAATAAAAATTGGGTTAGGTAAAATGCTTAGGTTGGAACCCACAAGCGTGGCTCGTGAGTGGCTTTAACTAAAATTACTTCACCCAGGTAAAAGTCTTGAAAATTTATCCGAAAATCAGTTTTCAATAAAATCATTTTCTACACTCTAAAAATTTAATCCAAATCGTTGGAGCCGTTTCCAGGATTGTTTACATGTAATAATAAAAATCCATTTTTTCTGCCGATACCAAACAATACTACCGAGAGTGTCGGCATATTTTGGGTCCCAAAAGTACGGTATATAGGTTCGGTATCATCTTGGTATCGTTTGGGTTTCTGATAACGATACCAAATCGTCCCCTGATTGCAAGAACTAGGTAACTCAATTTTCTATTTTTATAATATATCGGCAAAAACGGTATTATATTGTACAGTTTTTAAAGATTTTTTGTGCAATCCTTTTATACCATTGACAAATATAGGATATTTGTGAAGTTTGCGGAACATACAAATTAAACTTTCCATCGTCCTCCAGTATCTAGACTTCTATAAAGGTTGCTATCTCCAAAATTTATAAAATTGAGTTACCTAGTTCTTGCAATCAAACGTGGACTCTGACCACTTTCTTGTTGTGACAAAGTTCAGAGCCCGACTGTCCAACGAAAAAAAAACGAAGACCGCCCAAAGAAAGAAGTTCAACATCGCATGCCTTAGCACATCTGAGAAAGCCAGCGACTACAGTGAGCAATTGACCGGGAAACTCTCTGCCGTACACCCAGCCACAAGCGTCAACAACCAGTGGAACCAGTATCGCGACATTATTAAGGAGACAGCCGAGACCACCATAGGCTATCAACCACCCAGAAAAAAGAACCCGTGGTATGATGATGAATGCGCGGTATTGAAGCAGGAGACGGAAACGAATGCAAATGCTGCAACGGAAAACAAGAGCAGCAAGAGAGGAGTACCGTGAAAAGAGAAGGAAAGAGAAAAAAACCCTGCGTAGAAAGAAAAGAGCATCCGCAGCCTCAGACCTCAAGTATCTCGAAGAGTCCAGCACCGCCACCAACACCCGCCGGTTCTACAAAACAGCCAAGCGACTGGCATCTGGTTATAGGACTGGCACGCAAGCTCTTCGAAACAGCGAAGAGAACCTAGTCACCGAAGCACAGGGAGTTGTAGACGTGTTTAAGCAGCATTTCCAGCAGCTGCTTAATGGGCATTATGTAGAGGAGGCGACAGGGGAACAAAGAAGCATTAGACCAGTCAATGAAGATCCAGTCCCAGCACCCAGTACTGAAGAGGTTAAGAAAGCCATCCACAAGCTTAAGAACAACAAATCCGCCGGCTCGGATGGCCTACCAGCGGAACTCTTCAAGTATGGAGGAGATGTTCTGGTAGGGTGCATGCACCAGCTCATCAACCAAGTTTGGGAGGAGGAAAGTATGTCCGACGACTGGTCAAATAGCTCCATATGCCCAATCTACAAAAAAGGCGATCCTATGTTCTGCAAGAACTACAGAGGCATATCCCTGCTTAATGTTGCCTACAAGATCCTATCCAACGTGCTATGTGAGCGTCTAAAGCCTTTTTGCAACACTATGATCGGCACGTACCAGTGTGGCTTCAGGCCAGGCAGATCAACGATAGACCAAATCTTCACATTGGGGCAAATCCTGGAAAAGACCAACGAATTTCAAGTCGAGACCCACCACCTATTCATCGACTTCAAAGCCGCATATGATAGCATAAGTCGCCAAGAGCTTCTATTGGCGATGTCGGAACTCGGGATCCCGAAAAAACTGATCCAGCTATGCCGCATGACGTTACAAAATACGCGGTGCAACGTGCAAATGGGTAACAGCTCATCCGAGTTATTCCAGACGTGTACAGGGTTCAGACAAGGAGATGCGCTATCATGTGATTTCTTCAACCTAGTCCTGGAGCAGATAGTGCGCAAGAGTGGTGTTAACATGGAAGGCACTATCTTCAACAGGTCTTCTCAACTGCTTGGTTATGCGGACGACATCGACATCATCGGCCGTTCCAAGAGAGCTGTACTTGAAGCATTCACAGGTATTGATGAACAGGCGAAACGCGTTGGTCTTGAAGTGAATGAGGACAAAACAAAGTATATGCTATCAACAAACAAAGCCTCATCTGTCCATCGCCTAGGACAAAACGTCACTGTTGGTAGCAGTAATTTCGAGGTAGTCAAGGAGTTCACCTACCTCGGAACAAACATCAATCCCACGAACGACACCTTAGTGGAAATCCGACGAAGAATTACCCTAGCGAACCGCTGCTACTTCGGTTTGGCCAAACAAATGGGTTCAAAACTCCTTTCTCGAAAGACAAAGTGCACGCTATACAAAACTCTAATTTTACCAGTTCTACTCTACGGCGCCGAGTGCTGGACGATAAGTAAAAAAGGGGAATTGATCCTGGGCACTTTCGAGAGAAAAATTCTTCGGCGGATATTTGGTCCTATATGCGAAGAGGGCGATTGGAGGAGAAGATTCAATCGTGAACTGTACGAGCTGTACCAAGATGTGGATGTAGTCCAAAGAGCCAAAACACGTCGACTACACTGGCTCGGCCACATCGAGCGAATGGACAACAACGCTCCAGCCAAGAAAATCTTCGAATCCCAGCCCGCAGGTTCGAGACGACCAGGAAGACCGAACCTCTGCTATAGGGACCAGGCGGTCACAGACGCAAGAGCGCTTGGTCTCGACGACTGGAGGGAGCGTGCGAGGGACCGCAACCGATGGAAGACCGCAATATCTCAGGCAGAGACCCTTCATGGATCGTAAGCCGGATAAGTAAGTAAGTAAGTTCTTGCAATCAGGTGACGAAATGATAACGAGACTTATTTCTGGTATCGTCTCGGTATCGTTTGGTTTTCCGATACTGATACCGAGACTTTTCTGGTATCGTGGCCAGCCCTTAACACCACCGAACACTTTGATGTCAAGAAAGGTTTGAGGCAAGGCAACGAGTTATCATTCAAACTGTTTAGTATCATTCTTGAAGCAATTGTACGCAACTTGCAAGTCAACAAGAGGGGTTTAATTTTTCCGAAGTCTGTACCATGCTTATGTAGATGATATTGACATCATTTGGAGAACGAAGTGAGTTCTTATCGGCTTGTGGACAAGTATTGAATCGGAGGCGGCAAAAATGGGTTTGGCTGTTAATGAGGCCAAGACAAAGTATGCTATCATTGAAAACGACTTGGACAAAACGTCACGATGGCTACCTAGGTGTACAACTTCGAAATCGTCAAGGACTTTGTCCATCTGGGCTTTTCTATCACATCGCAAAATGACATCAGTGCAGAGATCAATAACGCACAAGCTCGACGAGTCTTCGAATCTACCCCTGATAGTGTGTGGAGTAGAGGAGGACCCTACCTAAGGTGGCGCCGTAATAAACCCTGGACTTTTAAGCGCTATCTAAAGAAAGTAAAGTAAGCAAGAACTTGATCATCAGACTCCTGGAAACAAATCATTTTTTCAATTTACTTCACTGGCAAATGTTTGTTCTACATATCGTGCTGCTGTAGTACCTCGTGGCATAATGGTTAGTGTGTTGGACTTTAATGCCGAAGGTCTGAGTTCGATTCGAAGCGGTTAGCACCTAAAACCAAAAATGCTTTTTTCCAAGGTACTGCCTCTTGCGAGAAACTGACAAATCCTCCGACAATATCTGCTGTCATAAATAAGTGCTTCTCATCCAGCCCTTCGGACTCGGCAAAAAAAAGAAAAGTCCCCTCCATTCTTACAACATGCACACAGGAATGGTTGAGAGTTGTAAGTCACTAGGCCTTGGTTTTCCACGAACTGTTGCACCACCAAATATATTTTTTTGTCGAAGATAAACTAAGTTTTTGAGAGCATATAGGTACCTTCCCTTAAGAATGTATTAAGCTACATTTTCAAAATTTTAAATTAAAATTTTAAAAAACCTCTTGCCTAGTTATTTATTTGTGATTTTTAAAGGGATTTTGAGTTGAAAACCTGTGCCAAATCTTTTTATTCCATTAAATACACAAATAAATAACTGAAAAAGAGGTTTTTTCGATGCCTTTAAATTTTTTTATATGTCACTCAATGCATTTTTACGGGAAGGTATCGATATGTATGTAGGTTTTAGTGTTTTTGATTTTTAAAGCAGTTTTTTTTTAATTTTCTTAACATTCAAAAATATGGAGTTATTTGGGTTTTGCACTGGATGCTTCAATTTCTAAAAACTTAGATTTTTACTTGCGCACACAGGTTTGTACTCGTGAAGCAGTTACATAAAACTCCAGCCCTAAAAGTTAGTGTAAGAGCACTCAAGATGCTGTTGTTCATTCAAAAATATTTAATTTTTTTTTTTTTACTCGTAAGGTCGAAAACTTTTTGACAAAATCAACAAAAACTGTTTTATAACTTTTCCATAGAGCAAATAGATCCAAAAAAACTGTGTTGTCAGGATCAAAGATAAATATATAACCACTGACCAGGAAGCCATAAATATAGGTTTGAATTATTTTCTATGAAACAGTAATGAAAAATTGATAACGTTTCTAGACTTTTTGTACAAAAATCCAACCACAAATAGTTGCTTACCTTTTTCCTTGCTTAATATTTAAAGAAATAACAAAAAATAAGGTCAGTAACTTACCTAGATTATCCACCTTATCTTATAAACTTTATATAACAACGTCATCTTCATAAATGAATATTTATTTTTAGATTTTCAGAAACACATTTACTGATGAGGTCTATTTTTTTTGTTTCGTTCAAACACCCAACTTCTATGCTGCAAAACAAATGGCATCTTTCCTTATTTATCTTCATGACAAATGTCATCAATTTGTGAAGTTAAACAAAAAGTTGATAATACACCAGAACTGTGCTTCAATTGCCGCTACCAAAACTTTAATAAGCTCACAAAAGTAAAAGCAACAACAAAAAAAATTCAGATAAAATGGCTTAGTAATCTGCGGTAAAAAGAAGTTAAAATAAGCTTACAAAACAATTTGTCCAGGCATTTTGCAATTAAAAACAATACCCACCTCGTAATTCAGTGTGGTCGTGTATTTTCGTTTTTTTTTTTTTTGCTTTGCGTCTTCTTCTCTTTCCACAGGTCTCATTTCAAATTCCTTGTCAAGCTATAAATTCACCAAAATCCTTAAATTGTCCCAAAAATACAAAAAAAAAGGGAACCTAACCTTACGAAAACAACAGCAAAGCATCGTTGTCGACAAAAAAAAAAAGAAACCATTGGCCTTTCGGAAAACGGAGAGGAGCATCAAGATGAAAAATGTAGGTATTCGAATTCGCTGCTCTATATTGTATACTGGCCACCACCAGAGGACATAGGAAAACCACAATTTGTTTTGTAGCGCTGCTAGGTGAATAGTGTCACCACATTCGCTTTTATGGTTTCACAAATTGCAACATTAATTTTCAAGATGAATGGATCCCGTTTGCTCGCGCCTATTAATGGTCAAAAAATCTACTACAAACATTTATATATGCACGCACACTAACAGTTTACACTTCACTAATACATATACATCCATGCATTCATGCAGCGAGCGACACACTCAAAACAGATGTCCAAGAGGCTGAAAAGTAGAAGTATTATGTAGATGATATGTGTACAGTTCACATCCTGTGCACTTTCTGAACCATTCATTTGACCACAACAACCGAAAGGGATCTTAGAACGCATTCTGTTTTGAGAAAAACAATACTTCACATTCGTGTGGGACCTTGTGGTACCCAAGCAGTGTCAACCCTGCTTCCATATAAAGAATCACATTTCCTTGCACGCCATTTAACAGACAAGAGCCCCCCCCCCCCCCCCCCAAACATTCACATACTCCAGACTCCACACAGGATGACTGGTGTGCCAAAAGAGGATCCTGCGAAAGGGCGTAATTAAAAAATTGGGAAAATTTATGTTTTGTAATACACGTTGCAAAGAAATATAAATATGTCGTCCTGTTATATGGAATAGTGCAGATACGTATGTAATCTCAATCTGTCATTTCAATTCAAGTCTTTGTATGAAAATGTTTTGTTTTTTTGGATGGAATAGGAATGCCATTCATGAAATATTAATTTGCTTTCGTTTGATTTTTTGGGAGCCGTCCAAAATGTCTTTTTTTTATTGTTTAACATAATAAAGCAGATTAAATGGATTAGGAAGCCAAGCTGAGACTACAATTTCACTTACGCCTGCTGTATAGGAACTAATTTTTTGAACGTTAAATTCAGGTGCGGATGTAGGATTTCATTCAGGGGGGGGATATTTTTGATTAAACTTGCTAGCTTTGCTGGGGTCACGCCACTTCGAAAAAAAGCGATAGCAATATTAGCGACAAAAATGACGATAATTTTACAATCGAGTTGACACAGGTACTGTAGTCGTTTCGGTTAAAAATAAAATGCACGACTGGATCGCACGTACTTGCTCTTATGTTAAAGTTGTGTGGTACTTAAGAACTTTAAAAAATTTTCAAGTCAAAATAGAAAAAGTATAAAAAGCATTTATTTCGTTCTTTTAATTGTATAAACAGTTTGATAAATAACTTAAAGCTAAAAAAAAGTACGTCATTTGATTAATTGAAAAAATATGAATATATGTAAAAAAATTTAAATCGTTGGAGCCGTTTTCTTAAAAATTAATTTTTATTTATAAAATTGTAACATTTTTCAAAAAAAAATTTGGTATGCCAATTTTGAATATATATTATTATACATTTAAAACTTAAATTACAGAATAATTCATCAACACGTTTTTGAAATATTGAATTTTCAAAAAAAATTTGGAATCTTTTTTTAAAAATCCAAAATTTTATTTTTTTCAAAATTTTGGTATGCAGTATTATTTATATTCTAATAAAGCATTTGTGCAAAAAATTATATTAAAATCGGATTAGCGGTTAATAAGGAAACCGAAAATAAAAAAAACCGTTATATGGCAGGTACCTACCGTTATTTTGTTACCATATCTACAATAATAAACTGATTTTTTTTTATCAAAATCGTTGGAGCCGCTTTTGAGATAAATAAGCTTTTTCTTAACGGTTGAGTGGCAAGTACTGTTATTTTTTGAGCTAAAAAAAAATTGGAGTGTTACAAAAAAAGCTTAAGTTCAAAATTTGAAAAAAAAATTACTGATTTCACTCCTTGAGTAACGACGGGGACATTGAAAATGACTTGCTAATGCTGGATAAATCCTTAATTTTTATAATTTATACAATCTTTCTTCTATTTTGAATGTTATCTTTACCAATTTATACATACATATCAATTTAATTCATTTTTTTTATGAAGACCAATCCAAGCATTATATTGAACAAAACAACTAAAAATTTGTTAAACAAACTTTATTCGCACTTGCACATGTACTTACATCTTTACTTGCACCTAGTTACACCAAATTGATTTTTTTTCTTCAGCTTCAGAAATAATTAAGGAAGGATCATTTTTAAGCCAACAATTTCTTCATCGGAACTCTTAATAATTGCTTAATACTACATACATTTCATTTTCCCTCCGTTTTATCTTCAACCAAATGTTGATTCTTCCCTAAGCGCAAAATGATGTCAGCATATGTATCACTATTTTGTTTTTTTGCTATTTCGTCCTGTATTCGTTTCTTCTTTTCCAAAATCACGTTTTTTGTATCACTAACTAAAATTAGATTTTCCAAAAAAACAAATATTCAATGTTTGTAGGTAGTTGTTACCCCTCCCAAAAATTTTTCTTCTCTTATTCCCACTGTAGTTTTTTTAATTTGTTTCATTTTCAAATATACAAAAGAGGTGTTTCTTTTTTGTCATTTTATTGGCCCACATATATTTTTTCCCGCTTGTCTTCTAATCTAATATTTTTCACTTACTTCGTGCGGTACCTCACTTTTTTCTGTTTGATTTAGCTTTGTGGTAACACCAAACAAAAATTCAAAATACCTATTGCTTGTTTATATTGGTCTATATTTGTATAGATTGTTCCTAACTCGTGTAACTCGTCGCCCGAGAATTGTTTTGTTGTAAACGCCAAAATGCACTTTTTTAAAGTGGGTATGCAGTAGTATGTTTTCGAAGGTCCTCTTTCTATTTCTGCAATCAGAATTGACCTATCATTTACCGTTGCTGAGATAATTAGTATGCATTTTGTCGTATATCCACAAAATAAGCATACCCTTAGTTTTGGGTTGTCGTAAGCGCCACTTTTTGGCATATACGACAAAAATTCCATGTGTTTTGCCGCAATTTTTTTGTTAGTATTGTTTTGTCGCATATCCATAGGCTTAACACATACGACCGAAAATTTATAATAAAATCTTAAAATGGTTTTGTCGTACGTGCATGAAACTCACATAGAATGTAAGACTGATAATCAGTCAGTACACATACATATACAACACATATGGAAACAAAATATGCTACCAATAGACTTTAAAGCATTTTCTGCCAGAGCAGGTCAATTAAATTATTTCTCTGCTATTCCATTCAGTAAAATTAAATTTCTGAAATATAATAATACCGATCTCTTTACATTGTTTTACAAAACAAGTGGTAGAGAAATGGACTTTCGAAATGACTCAATATTTAAGAAATCAACCAAATCTAATCTGAAAACTCCAAAAAATTTGTTCAGCCTATGCCTTCAAGTCACAAGCAACTCGAAGCCTATATCAAAAGAGAAAATTAGTGATCTTAAAAGTCTATTTATTTTTATGCTTAAGGCAGACCAAGCCTATTATGAAGCCTTATTCAAATCGAAAAATTAGAACAAAATCATGAATTTAATTATGATTTTATTTTGCTTTATTGTTTTCCAAATAAAATAAAATATACTTTGAAAAATATTCAATTCCGTAGGTTTCAGTGTGTTGAATTCGAATCGGAAGTCAGAAAAATTTTATCGGGCTACGTTTTTGAGATATTCTTGTTATAAAATCGAAAAAACTGCTTTTTGGCTGTTTTCTAAGTTGTATTGTAACGTGAGGTAAATTATTCCAGCAAAAATTTTAATTGTTTCTGAAAGAACTAATTTTCTTCTTTTAAAATCAGTTTAAACCTTCCCGAAACCTCTTTTTTCTCAATCTTCAAATCAAATCAAATCTTCAGTTAATTGTAGGCCTTCCATTTATGACAAAAATACAATGTAAAGGAGAATGGGCAAACATTTATGGAAGCTGGTCCATTTCCCAATACAAATGTGTCATACATCTTTGAAAAGGTTATTATGAGTACATCATTTCATTATAGCAGTTGAGCTCTAAACCATGGGGTTCACGAGATATTCATCTAATGTTGATTAGGAACAAAATGTCCAAATATGGAGTTGCATTATTGTTTTTTTCGGTGCTTTGAAGCCGAATATCTCGCGGAACCCATGGCTTAGAGCTTAACAGCCATATAATTAAATGTTGTACCAGAATAACCTTTTCAACGATATATGAAACATTCGTATTGAAAAATGGACCATTTCTCATAAAGTTTTGCCCCTTCTTTACATTGTACTTATATCTTAAATGAAAGGCCTACAGTTAACTGAAGATTTCTCAGAGATGAAAGGAGGCATCGGATAGATTTAAACTGATCTTAAAAGAAAAAAATTAGTTCTTTCAGAAACCATTAAAAATTTTGTTGAAACAATTTACCTCACGTTACAATACAACTTTGAAAACAGCAAAAAACGGGGTTTTCGATTTTATAACGGAAATATCTCAAAAACGTAGGACAGTTTTGAATACATTAATCAAAAGAAGATATTCCACACAATATTATTAAAAAAAAGAAAAAACAAACTTTATCGTTCAGATTTTTTTTTATATGAACGCATACCTTTAAATGCGATTTCCCAAAAACGTAAAATTGGCGTATACAACAAAACAATTCTCGGGCGACGAACTGTATAATTGTGGTAGGCAACGCTAACTTATATTTGATTTTCCCTCACATATATACCTACAAACTAATTTTCAACGCTGGTGTTTGTTACGTGTCAGAAAAATTCTATTTTTCTTATTCCCTTTGTAGTTTTATTTTTAAATTTTGGGGCTTATTACGAGTCTTTTCGAAAAAAATCGATCAAAATTTCTTGATGGACTTGAAATTTCATCAAATAGGAAAATATTTAGGTACTTATAAAAATTAGCAATAACGATAGATCGACTTTTAGTCTAATCAACCAGTCTATTTTGAAGAGACTCTCGCAATACGGTCCTTTATTTCAAAAAGAGGCTGGGATGTGACCCACACTATAGTAACTTCCAATTGGTGGTGCCCCGGAAGCTAGAGGCCCAATGTTGTTTTTTTTTTTATTCAACAATTTTTGGTAAATTATTTGTATTTTTTTCGCGTAAAAAAAACAGTTTGTTGAATTATTATACAAAACCTATCAATTGTCAATTATAATCTAGTTCATACTTACATATATAGAAGCTCGAAGCTAATATGATTATTTGTTCCTAACATATTCGAGACTAAAAACAGATCAACATTTTTTGGTGGGGTTTTATGTTGTTATTTTTACAAATTCTTATTTATAGAAAAAAATTACCCTAAAGCTAATATCATTGTTTGTTCTCAAGATATTTGGGACGAACAAAAATTTTTCCACAATTTTGTTAAGTTTCTATTGTTGAATATTTTTACAAATTTTATCAATTATTTATTGAGACCTCATTTAAATAATAAAATTACCCTGAAGGCAATATCATTGTTTGTTCCCAAAATATTTGAGACGACAAAAATTTCTCCACAATTTTTGGTGAAGTATCTTGTAGTTTTGTTTTCGCTTAAAAAAAAACTACTTGTTGAATTTTCTTACAGATCCTATCAATAATCTTTTCTAAACTAGTATATAGATTTAAATTAACCCGATGCCAATATCATTATCTGTTCTCAAGGTATTTGAGGCAAGAAACAATTTTTTAGCAATTAGTGTGTAGCATTGCTGGCTGTTTTCGCTTTAAAAAAAGTTATTAAGCCAATACTTTTAAAAAAGTTCATCAATTTTTATCTTAAACTAGCGTATACAAAAAAAATTACCACGAAGCCAATATCATTGTTTGCTGTCAAGATATTCGAGGCAAACAACTTTTTTCAACAATTTTCATCAACATTTTTTGTTGAATAAAATTAACCTGGGGGTCAATTCTCGATCTGTGAAACTGTGAAATGAAAACAAAGTTATCATTTCAGTTTTCACAGAGTCTTATCATTTTATCACTTCACAAACACGCGCAAGGCGATTCCCGATGTCGTTATGAAAAACAGCTGTCAAAGTGAGTACTAAAAAGTACTAACATAAAAAATGGTACCACTTGCTCATAGAAAAAGATGATTGTGACGTCATAGAATGACCAAGATGGCGACTTGGGTGTTTCAAATGAGTATAATTTGTTTGTATTTATCATTTTTCTTTTCACAGGTTTTCACAGAATGAAATGGATGTGATAAACGAATTATCATATGAAAACATTTTGGCATTTGTTTTCATTTTTTTACCACTTCTTGAATCGCATTTGGCGTGAAGGCGTTATCATATTTATCACTTCACAGTTTCACAGATCGAGAATTGACCCCCTGAAGTCGATTTGTTCTCGAGACATCCGAGACTAAAGAAATTTGAACTGCTCCTTGAATTTATTGGAAGGTCCCTTCTGCATGTAATGAAACTACTGTGTATAAAATAAAATCCATCCGAAGTCGATATCTTTATTCGTCCTTGAGATACGGTGAACGAAAAATGCGAAGGAACGTACGAACGTACGAACACACACAGACATCTCTCTACAAAAATGGATTCCGAATCTAGGGAGCGAAATGTGAAGATATGTTAAAATTTTCATTTAGACAAATCGGACCACTGTTGTTAACTGTTTATGTTAATTAACATATAAGGTACATACTTACATATGCGAAACTTTTATTACAAAACTTGCTTGCAATACTTCAATTTTGCTAGATTTAAATTTGATAAATTCAATGTTTTCGATTGATTTTTAATTGCGAAATTGTTGAAATTGGGATTTTGTAGATGCCGTTTTCTTAAATCTTCTCGAACAAACTGTCTTAATCATTTTTATTTCTTCTGTTATATCGTTGTCCGGTTCTGTCGCACAGTACACATTTTGTAAGGTCACATGATTCTCTTTTTAATTCACTTTATCTTTTTCGTTGAATGTTAAAGTGAATCGAATTTTATAAAAGTGTATTTGTGTACTCTAGCAAAGTCGAGTGTATCGAAAAAAGTACAGTTTTATCGACTTTTGCAACCCTGGCAGAGATAGAAAGAAATCTTGAATGAACTATGGCACTATATTTGTGTTCTGTTTATTTGGGCTGATTGTCCAGCACAAAAACTTGCAAATCGACGACGATGAATTAATTATAGGAATATTGATTAAGGATTTAGTACCACTTTTTAATTGAATTGTATTTTCGATTTGTGAAGCTTGTATAGAATGTACAGCTACGTTTGATATATCAAAATAATCGTCAATTATTGAAGCTGCCAATAAAAAAAAAACGAATTGTATAGGTGCACAGATTAAAGAGTTATTAGGTGATATGTAAATTAACAGACATATGTTATTATCTAGGCTTTGGTATGATTAAAAAAATCAAGTTTTACATATTATATGTGAATCTATATAATCTATTTCCGGTATGAATTTGAGATTTTTAAATGCAACCGTTAAAAAGATAAAAAATAATAACTGCGAAAAATCGATCAACAAAAATTATATAAAATACCTATATAAAATATAAAAATTTTTTTTGGAATTTCAAAATCTACAAAATTGTTATATTAAACTTAACCATCGATAAACAAAAAAAAAATATTACTCTGGCACTTCTCATTTGTGTTTTTTTTTTGTTCGACCATTTCACATAAGAACCATATTTTAAATTCCTTACAACTCGAATTAAAAAAAAAAAACCGTCATATTGCACCTCTACATTATTTTCATATCATAAACATTTATCAAAAAATTTCCAAAGCTTAGATTTAGTTTTAGAAGCACAATGCACTGCTGAGTGCTGAGTGCTGACTGCACTAGCTCTTGCATTTTATAATTATTATAGTAATACATATGTATAGTTCAAACTTATATTGTTCATTTTAGAATCACAAACCAAAAATTCAACCGTACCCTCCCTATCCGCCTGCAATCATCTTCTATACATATTTGTTCATTCCAAAATGAATGGTTACACCAACCAAATTTTCTGTCGTACCCCCCATATACTCCAGGCGTTTATCTCATATTAGATTTGTTCAATTTATTCATTTTAGTAACACCACCAAAAATTCGATCTTACCCCCCATATACGCCAGCGTTCATCTCTTGTTCACTTTATTCATTTTAGTAACACCATAATTTACTAAAAACGACCCTATAAACATTTTCAATATTAAAATCGCTTCAGTGGTTTAGGCTGTATGTAGGTTGAGGTACGGAGAGACAGAATTGTGCCACCCACTTTCTTCGTGTTCTCTATCATCGTAAATGTCATGTTTGATTGTTATCTCGAATTTTTTTTTTGCACGAATCCAAAACTTTCCCTATATGTAGTACCTATATCGCAAGTAAAAACAGATGTGCAGCAAGTCGGCACGCATCGTTGCGTATAGGGCGTAGCGACACAACGCCCAAAGACAGATCGCCCAAATCGCAAAATGACACAGCGCCCAAAAACCCTTCGAAGAAATTGGTGCTATCTGTCATAAAATTTGGGCCTTATGTCATTTTTATTTGGGCTTTGTGTCATAACCCTATCACCTAAAAATAAAATTTTTGTTGGGCTTTGTGTCATGCTCTCAATATGTTAAATATCACACGACACGAACCAGCGCGACTTGTCGAGGCACGAACCGGTGCGGCGCGATCACTCACCAATCTTTGAAGAGTCCTAAATTTAAAACAAAGTTTCAATTTTTTTTGGAAAATTCGATATCTCAAGAATGGGCTGACATTTTTTTTTTAATATTGTTTTTATATACATATAAATACATACTTTAGCTTTGCATACCAATAGTTGTCCTTAAAAATGTTTTAAGAATTATAAAGGGTCCGCCAAATAACTTTTTTTTTTTTGAAAATGCTACTACTACATGGAGTGTAGCTTCGGCTGTGTGGCACGTAGCGCCGTCCAAATGTTGCCAATATCCTCTTCTTCAATTTTTGTGAACAAAAATTCGTTCAACATGGCCCAATAACGATCGCCATTGACTGTAACGCACCAAACAGTGACTCGTTTTGGGTATATCGGCTTTTCAATGGCGTGTGGGTTTTCTGTGCCCCAAATGCGACAATTTTGCTTGTTTACATACCCGCCAAGATCAAAATGAGCTTCATCTGAATAGATGATTTTTTTTGCAAAATCGGCATCTTCTCTAAGTCGATCGCAGGCCCACTTAGCGAAGCAGCCATCATTTGAATGAAATTATTTTCCATTATTAACCGGAAGGATTGTACTTTCAAATAAAAAAAGAAATTTGAGAAAATATTTAGTAGTTTTTTTGTATAGCAAGTTATTTGGCGGACCCTTTAGTATAATAAGAAATTATTTTTTTAAGAAACCGCTCCAACGATTTTAAATTTTTTTCCCATACAATCATATTATCAAGAATTAAGATAGCATTCTATTTTTTCATCTCAAACTGTCAAAGGAGTTGTTTCAGCCAATTAAAATGTCGTATTTCATGCTTCTCAACATTTTTCTCTCATAATTTCCATATTTTTATATACAATTTTCTTAAACCCGCAGTGTCAATTTATTTTAAAATGGTTTCCCACTTAAAGGAAGTCTTTACTTATATTTATTAATCGAATTTTGTTTAAGAAAAGTTGATTATCTATTGCTTAAAATATTGTATGGCAGGTACCGTTATTTTGGGTTGAAAGAAAAATTTAAAAAATGTGTGGGCATAATCATCAAAAACTACTATGTACCCAGGGCTACCTTTCTAGATTGTCAGAAAGAGCCAATAAAAAGAGCATTTAAACAAAAAAAAAGCCACCACTGCAAACGTCCCCCAAATAAAAAAAATGCCAAAAACACAAAAACTTAAAAAAAAAAAACAGTTGTAAAAAAAATTACATTGATGTCCAATCTTGTAGCTCTTTGTTAACAGTTAAATTCAGAGCTGCAAGATTCGATTGACATGTTTCTAATTTAAGGAAGTTTGTACATTTATTTTTCATTAAAAACACACACGCTACTATGCGGGAGAGTGAAAATGTGTGCTGGAAACCTGTATAAGTTGGGACAGAGTTACTCGTCCAAATGATTTTTAATATGAACATATTTCCAATTTTGAACCGAAATTCCTCCATAATAGTGATTACAACCTGTAAGCCTTTTCTTTTGCTTTTAATTCAAAAAGTTTAAGTCAATTTATATTTTTTCTGGACAGCTTATTAAATGGCAGAATTCATAACCTAGATCGAAACATGATATGTCTTCATCGGAATTAATAATGACTGGATCTAAAAATCTTAGCACAAACAATCTTTTATATTTGAAATCAATTCTTAACGTGATTTTATCGCAAATTGTCTGATATATAGTAAAACAGTTTCTTATAGCAACAAAATCATCATGAGAAACATTTTCTTTTTTCAAACAAGCTTCAGCTTCGTGGCCTATATGTATAAATATCTTCCAAATTTTTAATGAGCAATTCGTTTTCGTAGTTAATATTTTGAATTTGTTTGTGTTTCAAGAATATATATCGATTTTTTAATGAAACAAATTTATTTTTTAATGAAAGTGAACGCGTTCAGATTTCAAAGAATTATTTACTCAGATGAAGAATTTCCAAGAATTTTTTTATTAGAGGGAAATTCGAAAATTTTGAAAAAGGAAATTTAAGTAGATAGATATATTAAGGCCTAACTACATTCAATTCTCTTTTGTACAAAAGTGAAAAAGTGTTTTGTCTTTTTCCAATAAACTGTTCAATCCTACCTTTTATCTCAAGTTTTACAAAAGTAAAAGTAAGAGCGTTCCTAACTTTTACTTTTGTAGAAAAGTGAAACACAACTACATCTAAACAAATAGTAAAAGAAACTAATTCATAGATGTCACTCACATCGATAATAGTTGCTGAACTAAGGTAGAACTATAGTGGTCAGAAAGCCACTGAAGTTAAAGTCAAAAACCAACGAAAAGTTGCTTTCCGTAGCGTCAAAAGGGGAACACACACATGATGTACTTATCATCTATCTCTTTTTGACATTCCTATTTCACCAAATGTCATTTTGACTTACATAAGTGAGGTGCGCTCGGGAGCAAACCTCACTTCCGTAAGCAAAGTTGAACGAAACTTGACGAAACGCTCCCCTCCGCAATTATAGTCGTGTCATATGCTTTCCTTGTATTTGCTTGCTTTCTTCCGACCACTTAAGTGCCCCTCCAAGCATTATAGTTCTAGGTCTAGCCTTTTCGGTGTTTGAATGCATTCAGCTCAACTCAAATCTTTTTCGCAGGAAGGTGTCACTAGAATATATTTGTATTTTTCACTTTTGCACTTTTGTACAAAAATGAAATGAATGTAGTTAGGCCTTTATTCTGAAAAAGAGTGAAAAGAGCCATGAAAATGTCAAAAAGAGCTAATTTTGGATGATTTTAGAAAAGTGGAGCCAAGGAGCCATACATGAAAATAAGAGCCAAATTGGCTCTTTAGAGCCATGAATGTAGCCCTGTATGTACCCAAGTTTAAAGAAAATCAATCAAGCCGTTTAGGTTGTAGACGAATATACAGACTGACAGACAGAATTTTGCCACCCACATTTTTGGTGTTGTCTATCATCGTAATGTCATGTTTGATTGTAATCTCAAAAGTCTTTTTTGCACGAATCCAAAACTTACCTTATAGTACCTACATAATATCGCAAGTAAAAATGGCTGTGAACGTGAGGACGTTAACACAAATTAAAATTGTGTACTGTGGAGATGAGTACACGCACCCTACTCATTTTTTAAGCTAACTTACTGCGTAATAAATTATTAAATACAAACATAGGTACCTATAGCTGATCTACAAAACAACACTGCCCTG
This sequence comes from Dasysyrphus tricinctus, assembly GCA_963921185.1. NCBI lineage: Eukaryota > Metazoa > Arthropoda > Insecta > Diptera > Syrphidae > Dasysyrphus > Dasysyrphus tricinctus. Next base: position 54,290,957 of record OY992530.1, on the reverse strand, counting down.
AAGATGTCCTCATAAGACGAAACGCGTTGGCCTTTAATAAAAAACTTTTGATATTGTGGAATAAGCAAGTGTTTTTCTTTTATTATTTAATTATTTTAATTAAACAATATGTTAAAATTATTTTAGTTCTTAAGAACGGCTGTCCGTTCAGAGAATTAAAAAAAAAATTAATAAGTCAACCAAATTCAAACAATTACCCAGAAGTCAATAAAAAGTCAATAATTCTGAGTGAATGTATTTATTTGAGTTTATCATACTTTTATTAATTTTTTTTTTGATACAACCACCCAAAAGTCATGTTCAGTTCATTCAATCAATACTGAAAAATTCTGTTAAATTAAATTTCCAGTGTAAAATAGAATAAAAACAAAAATAAATTATTATGTATATTATTATATTGTATAATTAAAAGGGTTACTGTGACACTTTTTTATATATTGACCTTTTAAATCCGCAGATTATGTTATTCCACTTTTGTACGTATACATCATTTTTTATGCTTGTAGGAATTATTTTTGATTTTTTTTTTTTTCTGAGTAAATGAACAGCTGTCGAATAACGAGCACAGTACAACATGATTAATCGTAATTATGTACTTTTAATTCAGTTCCGCGCATCAAGCGAAATCGGTGAAAGTTCCAGATCAAGAGGTCAAATGTCAATATTATTTGTCGTTTAAGAGGCTCTCAAAAAATCATTTTTCATAAATACTTGGGCTCAGCAAAAACTTTGACGGTATCAGAAATCGGGACAATAGATGATTGTAAGGAACTGGGGCTTTTAAGGTCGTGAATGGAAGAAAGTGATACTGCTGCATACAGTTATCTAGAAGATACTATAAGAACTATGGTAAGAAATGAAGAGGACGCAAAGCATAAACATCCAAGGAAAGTGGATAATTCTGCAGAATACCTCGAATTCCGTTCTATTATTGCCAAGAATATGGGTTCTGGACCTTTGGCACCTCATATGAGGGAAATTTGATGATAAAAAGGATGCCATCTAATTGGTCAGAAAAGGTCAACTGATCCCAGAAATTGGTCAGCCCTAGATAACTTTTAATCAAGGCTTAAACTTTCTCAAGGTCGCTAACGGTCACGCGCGATTTTTGGCACCTCATTTAAGGGAAATTTACAAAAATTTAATACCACCTGAAAGGCCCTAAAATCAGTATAAAAGGTCAGCTAGTTTCAGTAATTGGTCAGTTAAAGATACTTTTATACGATTTTTTTAAGTTTTTTTTTCTAGGTCATGTACGGTTCGTGACCTTGAAAAAAAAAATCGCTTTGACCATGAAATTTTCATTTAAAAAAATCTATACCTGACCAATTACTGAAACTAGCTGACCTTTTATATATGTAGATCAAGAGATCTTTCAGATGGTACACTTTTTTGGCAAATTTCCCTAAAATGAGGTGCCAAAAATCGTTTTGACCTTGAATTTTTGTTTAATTCACTAAATATTCATAAAAAAAATCTTTGGCTGACCAATTACTGAAAATAGCTGACCTTTTACAGTCGTGAATAGGCCATTCAAATTGCATACTTGTTTTTTTTTAAATGACCCAAATGAGGTGCTGAAATTTGTTTTGTGACCTTGAAACGAACTTCAAAAATTCATAGAAAAAAATCTAAGGCTGACCAGTTACTGAAAATTTCCCTTAATAGTTTCCCAAATAGTTGGCCTTTTATCACGATCTAGAAATCTTTCGGATGGTATAAAATTTTGGTAAATTTCCCTTAAATGAGGTGCCAGAAATCGCGCGTGACCGTGAGCGACCTTGAGAAAGTTTAAGCCTTGATCAAAAGTTATCTAGGGCTGATTAATTTGTGGGATCAGCAAAAAACATTTTGACGGTGTTCCAACGAAACAAATGTTGTCGAAATTGATCTGTCGCCTATCAGCAGTTTTAAGACTCTACTTTTGATTCCATCCAGTAAATTGTAGTCATGTTTTGGAAGCACCTGACCAGATATGAGAGTTATACTCTAGCCTTGGGCTTATGTATGCTTTCTATGTAGTAGCCAGATCAGAAAGGGAAAAAAGCTCATACATCGTTTTAGGGAACCTAAGCATTTTGCAGCATTTTTAGCAATATGGTCGTTCCACAAGAGTTGATCAGTAATGCACATACCAAGAATCAAAAGTTTTTCAGTTTCTTCGATGCAAGTTACATTCATGTAAAGGGTGTTTTTTTTTAGTCGTGTGCTTTTCAATCTGGCAATACTTTTTTCGGACTTGGTCTTTTTGACATCTGTCACTTGACTTATGCTCAGTATGGTTTGCCATTTCATAATGAATAGACTTACTCCTGAACAACGTTTGCAAATAGTGCAAATTTATTACCAAAATAATGGTTCGGTTCGAGCATCGCGTGCTGCGTCCAATATTCGGGTGACATAATTGCCCAGCAGAGTCGGTAATTCAAGCAACAATGAATCGGTTTCACACCACGTTTACTCTAGTGGATAATGCGCATCCTCAGAGACGTGGTACAGTGCGCACCGAAGACACTATTGTTGCTGTGGAGCAGAGTTTCGAAGAAGACCCGAATGAGTCCATCCGCCATCACGTCAAAAATTGGTGGTCGAAAATTGAGCCTCTCGGCTGGTATTTATTCGAGTCAGCCACGGCGGCCATTTGCCCGAAATCATTTTTAAAACATAATGGCAAACCCTTATCTATATATAAATAGCCTTAAAAAAAATTTGTGGTACAATTTTCTCAAAAAATATCCAACCGATTTCGATAAATTTTATATGGATAGAAAGCTATTAGTCGTGAAGGTGTGCGAATCGCAAAATTAAATTGTTTGGGCCCATTTTAGTAAAGTACCATTTTACACTGCCGCGCACTTTGAATATTGATAAAAAATATTGTTTTTTGCTTAAAGTTTCAAACATATAATTTAATTGAAAAACTATATACATATTTACCTACATACGTACGTTCATACATATTGTATATTGCTGTCATACGTGGACCTGAAATAATTAAGAAGACGGTGGGTATCGATCTGAAGTTTTTGGTTTTTTTTTCAAAATTTCTTGAAACATCTTCAGGTTTTCAAACGGCATGGGAGAAAGCAGTGTGAGAAAATCCGATAGGTTTTAATATCATAACGGCTCGATCGAAGTGTAAGATAATAGACTAAGAGCCCACAGCAGATTTTGGGTGTGAATGATAGCAAAAAAAGAAGTATAGGCGTCAAAAGCTTCATGAAAGGCTATTAAAAAAATCTAAGTCTTGCAGTCCACAACTGGGACATTTGCGACAAACAGTGCATCGAAAAAGATATATGAATGCAACTTCGATTATAATCGTGTTGGCCGAAATTGGTATTTATCCCTCTCTAGATAAGCTCCGCGGAGTCCATATCACGGAATCTGAGATCATGTGAGTGTTTTATTCGCCCTGCCACACTATTAAAAAAAACCGTTTTTCACTTAGAATTTTGATATTTTTTAACGGTCCGGTAGAGCGAACTATACACTTAAATGGTCTCAGATTCCGTGATATGTGATCCGAAGAGCTTCTCCGGGGAGGAGTGAAAAACAATTTTGCGATACGATTATCCTCGAAGTTGCATTCATATTTCTTTTTCGATGCTCTGTTTCTCGCAAATGACCCAGTTGGGGACTGCAAGACCTTGCTGTTTTTTAAATAGCCTTTAATGAAGCTTTCGACGCCTATACTTCTTTTTTTGCTATTACTCACACCTGTGGGTACTCGGTCTATAAGAGATAAGGTTAGTCTAAGAATAATCCTAACAACTCAATTGATGTTTGAATTAAACTTAAAATTAAGCGATTTTTCCACTCTGCACTATTTTAAATATTTTAATGGTAGTCGTTTTGCTGAAACGCCAAACATCACTTCTAGTATCACAACACAAGCAGAAGTTTTCATTTTGCTGAATTACATCTTTTAAATTGAATCACAGTTGAGCTGCAGTGAGTATTTTTTGTTTTCAAATGACACATTTTGTTATGTATATAAAGTTAGCAGGACACTTTTGAAAATTCATGTTAAAAACTATCCTATCATTAGTTGCTAATTAATTGCGAATTAGTTACGCAAAAAAAAAATTAATTGCTTTTTTGGTTTAGGAAAAAATGGGTGTCCTGCTAACTTCATATGAACTTAGCAGGACAACTTTCTCAAAAATAGAGATAATCGAGGTGAAAAAAGTTTATTATTGAGGACTAATTAATTGCGAATTAGTTACGCAAAAAAAATTTAATTGCATTTTTGGTTTGCGAAAAAATGGGTGTCCTGCTAACTTCATATGAAGTTAACAGGACACCCATTTTTTCGCAAACCAAAAATGCAATAAAATTTGTTTTTGCGTGACTAATTCGCAATTAAATAGTTCTCAATGATAAACTTTTTTTTGGCTCGATTATCTTTATTTTTGAGAAAGTTGTCCTGCTAAGTTCATATGAAGTTAGCAGGACACCCATTTTTTCGCAAACCAAAAATGCTATAATTTTTTTTTTGCGTAACTAATTCGCAATTAATTAGTTCTCAATTGTCAAATTTTTTCATCTCGATTATCTTTATTTTTGAAAAAAATGTCCTGCTAAGTTCATATGAAGTTAGCAGGACACCCATTTTTTCGCAAACCAAAAATGCTATAATTTTTTTTTTTGCGTAACTAATTCGCAATTAATTAGTTCTCAAAATCATTTTTTTTTTAATCGCTTATACACATTTTTGAGAAAGTTGTCCTGCTAAGTTCATATGAAGTTGGCAGGACACCCATTTTCTCGCAAACCAAAAAAGCAATTAATTTTTTTTTTGCGTACCTCGTGGCTTGATGGTTAGTGCGTAGGACTGTCATGCCGAAGGTGTGGGTTCGATTCCCAGCCGTGCCATCTAAAAACAGAAATGTTTTATTCGAGGTACTGCCTCTTGCGAGGAACTGACAAATCCTCCAAGAGTATACTTGTCATGAAAAAGTGCTTCTCATTTAGCCGTTCGGACTCGGCAAAAAACTGTAGGTCCCCTCCATTCCTGCCAACAAACACGCACACAGGAATGGTTGTGAGTTGTAAGTCACTAGGCCCTGGTTCTCCATGAGCTGTTGCGCCACCCAATTTATTTTTTATTTATTTTATAGTTAGAAAGAGTAGGAGGATAGGAAAGATTTGGCACAGTGGATTGAGATTAAGGTGTTTATCTCATTAAATCCCACGGGTGGCATCCAGTTAAGCTGGGAGAATATAGAAAAGAATGCTGCCTAGAATGGGGCTCGAACCCCCACCTCTAAGTTAGCAGTCAAGCACTACATCCAACTGCACCATTGCCAGTCCACCTAAATCTCATGAACTAAATAAACTGTAACAGCGCTATAAATAAAAAACGCTTATTCTACCTTTATTCCACGATTTTACTAAACCACGGAATAAGAGTTCAGCCACGGGTTAAAATTTCTCATTAAAAAAAAATTATATTCGTGGAATAGTAAAGTGACGTTTACCGTGCGAGGCCTGTTAAGTATCTTGAAATTTGTACCAAGTTTCGGAAGCTTGGGTTTTTTCCGTATGGGTTTTGACATCTTAAAATTTCAAGTAACCAAACACACCGTAGAATTTTCTTGTTTATGTCTATCTAAATTATTAGTAGGTATTATGGAAAATTTAATTAAAAAAGAAAAAGAAGCGAGAGTTGGAGCACCGAAGACAAAGTAAGCTCATACAAATAAACTAAACCATTTATAAATAACCTTTTGCTTTATATTCTTCAGAATATAGCGAAATCATTGTGCATAGAAAAAAAAATGTTATTGAAAAGGTAAATCTTCTGATACCAACACCAATAAAAAAAAATAGTCTGGCTGCTTATTCCTTCGCTAAACCATCTGCTTCGGTGGTCTAGCAAAGTAAACGTCACATAGCAGAAATTTTGTTTTATTATTAACATTTTGCACACCGTGCAAGTAAAGTACTTGCAGCAAGTAAAATGATTGCTGCAAGTAAAACTTGCCTGGTGTGACGACCCGAAAAGTACTTGCAGCAAGTAATTGCCGCAAGTGATTTACTTGCGAGCAAGTACTTGCGGCAAGTAAAACTTGCCTGGTGTGACGACCCAAAAAAGTACTTGCAAGCAATTAATTGCTGCAAGTGATTTACTTGCTTGCAAGTACTTGCGCAATCAATACTTGCACGGTGTGACTACTTCCTGCAAGCGCTTGCAAGCAAGTAAATCACTTGAAATCACTTGCCGCAAGTACTTGCCACTTGCAGGATTTGCGCAAGCAAGTTTTTTACTTGCTTACAAGCGAACGTATGTTTTTCGATCAAAATTACAGAAAAATCGTCTCCCTCTGCCCAGAAAGTCTATCATCAGTGTTTTAAAGAACGGATTTTCAGCACGACTTTTAAAAGAGGGTCATACCAATATGATTTATAATCGATCAGCCACATTTTTTGGTTTCAAATGCTCCAACATAGAACAGGGTCTCGTATTGTTTTTGAATGCATGTTTTTTGATAATAATAATATATGAACGACTGAATCGTACGTAATTGCTCTTATAGTTCAACTTGCTTGGAACTTCAGATCATTTAAAAATATTTGTGTTATTAAAGAAAAATGCAAGAAGCATGAAGCTCTTTCTATCAATTGTAAAAACAACTCGCCAGATTTTGATAGAAATCGGTAGAGCAATAATGAGAAAGTCGAAATAAAAAAAAATTATGAAGAAGGTACCACTAATAGCAGCTTTTAGTTATTTTTTATCAGAAAGTTCAACTCGCTTACAATCAAATCACTTGTTGCAATGAATCGCATGTTATTTTTACTTATAATAACCTACCAGAATCAATTGCCTCGATTTCAACAAATCTTCATGTTCAAAAACCATTTCCTCGTAAAATATTCTTCTTCCAAGTCTGGATTATTCATTTAAATCTATTTCTGAAGAAACAATAAACCAAACTGAACTGAAAATGGCAAAATCACGCCCGTTTACACGTGCGAGTACTTTCAGAAACTAATTTCAGCAAGTAATTTCAGCAATTACTTGCAGCAAGTACTTTCAGCAATTAATTTCAGCAACTAATTGCTTGCTCGGTGTGACGACCGGAAAAGTACTTGCAGCAAGTTTGTTTTGCAAGCAAGTAAAAAGTCGTTTCAGCAAGCAATTTACTTGCCTGGTGTGACTGCTCTCTGCAAGTACTTGCACGAATATTTCAAAATCGAAATTTTGAAACAATTGCTGCAAGTACTTTACTTGCACGGTGTGACGGCACCTTTAATCTATGGAATAAGGCTAACCCTTCGTTATTCCGCGTTTTTTAATTTGGCTGTAACAATTTAGCTCGAGAATAAAGTGGCGAACAATTATTTCATGCACTAAATTTTGACAGGTATCTTGGTGATATACAGTTAGAAACTATTTTTAATTGGAAATGCGTACCGCTCAGCAAAAATACTAGGCAGAATTTAGGGGAAAATTTTGTATGGGAGCAAAATTTTATCGCGTTTCAAAGATATTGGTTAAAACATATTATTGATATTGGTTAAACGCTAAAGCAAGCATTTACAGACACGCAATTTTGTTTGATGATTGATTGAATTAATTGATTTATTTCATTTTATTTATTTATTATTTTAAGGAAATCCAAAGAGAAACTTAGATTAAAAGTAGCATCGTTTTAAGGAAACGTATGAAATCATCAAAACATCTTCGAACTGCAATTTTTAGTTTTCAATTTCGAGGACACTGATTATAATAAACAGTAATTGTTTGATTCGGTTGCTCGAAAAAATTTCATGCTGAGTTTTTTTTGCATCGGAAAAACAGTTTTTAGAGTTATAAGCTATAAAATTTTTGGGGGGTCATCTAAGTCCGAAAGATATCAACAGAAGAGCTTAGGAAAAAGGTGATATTTGCTCTTGTGGTCAAATTCAATTCTATCGATATCATTAGCTTTCTATAATTTAACTTAAAGAAATAGCGTGCTCTACTCAAAATTTTACATGAAAAGGAATTTTAAAAGCAAAAGGTAACATTTTTCACTCAATACAAACACCTACATATCTAAATTTTGGTTTTAAACTTCCGAAAAACTTTATTTAATGCAAATATCAGGTGTTGTCCTTAAGCTCCTCAATTGCATTGAACATGTAAATTTGCTGTACCAACCTCGTTTGTTTCGCCATTCGCCCAATGCTCTTCGGGCTTGAACATAAACTCTGAATTTTTTTGCGTCTACCTTGTTTTTGCGGCTAATTCCCTAGGGGCTTAAAAATAAACACAGTTTACATGTAAATTATTAAGCCCCAACATTATATTTTCGTTCAGTTTCCTTGAAGCTTGGGAAAACAACAGCTAATATGTAAAATTTGTAAAGCCCCAGTTCTTATCGAATTTCTTTAAGGCTTTTGAAAAACACAGCCGACATCCAAATTTGCTAGCCCCATTCTTGTTTTTTTTTCAATTCTCTAAGGGCTTGGAAGAACACATTTTAGGGGTAAATTTATTAGCCCCAACCCTGATTTTTCGTCCCCCTTGTAGGGCTTGGAATAAATAGAACCTACGTTTTTATATATAAATTGCTTAGTCTCATCTTCGTTTTTTCATCGAATTGCTTTGGAGGCTTAGAAAAACATACTTTCATGCCAATTTTTCAGCCCCAAACTTGTTTTAATAAATATTATATCAATGACTTTAGAGATCATTCTTTGTTTCACAGTGTTTTTGAAAATTCTATGTTAGAAAACGAACACAAAATTGAAACATCGTAATAAAATCCTAACCCCTCCATCCCAACATTGTATGGTCTGCCTAAATTACACAAGGCTAATGTACCAGTACGTCCGGTTTCCTCTTCTTTTAACGCGCCCTCACAGAAGTTAGGCAAAAAACTTTCAAACATTTTGCCAAGTATTTTAGAATTCAAACCTAAATACTCCGTTAAAAATTCAATGAGTTTCATTGATAAAGTGAAAGATTTAGTTTTGCCTTCAAATGCTAAGCTTGTTTCTTTTGACGTTAAAAGCTTATTCTCATCGATTCCAACCGACAAATTAAAGGTAATACTTAAAGAATCTTGTTCGTTGCGTATTCAAGATATCGAGAAGTGTAAGCAAATTGAAAGGCTTGCTGCATTATGCATTGATCAAAACTATTTTGAATTTAATGGGAAGATGTACACACAAACATCTGGCTTAGCAATGGGATCGTCGTTTTCACCTTTTGGAGCTGAGTTGTACATGGATAACTTTGAGCAAAGAATGTTTGCATTAAAAAATACTGTTTTAAAACATATATTTCTGTGGATTCGTTATGTGGATGACATCTTCTGTATTTGGACAGGTACTCATCGGAACCTCATCATATTCCAAAATGAGATCTTAAATAAAATTGATGATAAAATTCAGTTCACAATTGAATATGGGCCCAATGAGCTAAACTTTTTGGATTTGACTATATCTGTTGTAGGATGTAAATTGGAATTCAACATTTTTAGAAAAGAATCAAGCACTGATATGATTATTCCAATGTCTTCGGCCCATACTTGGAGCACAAAAATTGCAGCTTTCCACTCTATGGTGGACAGGTTATTAAAAGTGCCACTTAATAAAAAGAATTACTGCAAGGAACTTTGTACTATCCTTCACATTGCAACACAAAATGGATACAAAAGACAAGTGGTTTTTAATATTCTTCGTCAGAAATCTCACCGGTATGCAATTCAGTCTACATTCCCTATAACCAAAGAAACAGGAGATACAAATTGGCGGAAAATCCCTTATGTCCCTACCGTATCAGAAAAGTTGATACCGTTTCTTTCGGTAGCTAAAATAAAACCGGCCTTTTTTAGTGATCACACCCTTCAAAAAACCCTATGCAATAACAAAATTAAACGCAAAATTGACGATATTAAAAAAAGTGGCGTATATAAAATATCATGCAAAGGATGCGACGGTGTATATATTGGTAAAACAGCTAGGACCTTACAGACGCGCTTTATTGAACATCAAAGGGGTTCCATGCTCTCGGATCCAACTTCAGGCCTTTCACAGCACCTCAAAGACTCTGGACATGTTTGTTCTATAGACGATATACCTCTCTCTTTACCTTCCGGACGCGTACTTGATAAGTACGAGATTTTAGAAATAAATAGACACAAGACGCTTAATATTTTAAATTGCCAAATAGACCTATGTAACAATAGTCCACTTTTAAAATAATTTATTTATTTTTCTTTTAACAAATAATGTTGTTTAATTTATAATTTTCATGTCGTTAATTTTTGTTTTTTCAATCTTTAATTTTCTTTATAAAAATTAAATTACTACACATCATTCTCATTAACCATTGAGCTTTGCACAAGTTTGTTTTTAAAATGTATAATCAGTGCCCTGAGGATGTCCTAACCAGACGAAACGCGTCGGCCAAATTATTAAAATAAAAAGTTTTATAAACCGTGGAACAAAAATACAAGTGTTTTATCTTTTTATATTCTAAAATTTTTTTTGAACTAAAATTTTTCAAGCGAACTATTTAAGCTTAAGTGAGTAATGGTTCGATTAAATTCCATTGTTATCCTCATTCGTAATTTGAATACTTCAAAGGCTTTAGTCAATGGTACAAGAATGAGAGTGAAGTTTTTGCATTGTAACAGTATTGACTATGAAGTATTAACAAGAACCGCAAAAAATAAAAGAATTTTGATTACAAGGATAAATTTGACATTTCTTGGGTCGATTCTTCCCTTCCAATTTCAGAGGACTCAATATCCTATAATACCGGCGCGCGTTTGCAATACTATAAATAAATTGCAAACTTTCGATAAATTTGGCGTGTTATTGAGAAGTAGAGTTCGGTCCTTTGATAGTTTAAAGTTTTATGTGTCTAATGAAAAGGGGCAAGGAAATTCACTGGGTGCTTTGCTTACAAGGAATATATGTAGTTTATAGGGAAATTGTGATCCGAAATTGATTTACATAAGATCAAAATTCATTATTAATTGTAATTTGTTTTGATAAAAATATTTAGGGCTGCATACACGTTTTTTTTATTATTGATTTTTATCTTTTTACCAGTTTAAGGTAGAAAATTGAAATTTTGCAGAAGGATGACTATCATTGATACAAATTTTTGATGAAAAATTTTATCTCCTAATTTGCTGTATATATTTAGTTAAAAAAATCAGGTGTTTTTTATACAAAGCTATCACAAATGCTATTTACATATGAACCTAGAGAAACAAGAGAAACCAACGGCAACGCCAGCGTTTCCGTCAAGTTATTTGTTTATTATTATGTCATGCTTTTTCTATTCTTAAGTGCGTGTGTTAGTTTTTCCTGGCCGAAATTCGGCCACTGGGTGATACTAGTTTTTATAATAAATCTAAATTAAAAGTCCTTTGATGAGTTTCAGTGATAGCTATAACTGGCACCTAAATCTGAATTTAATGAGCTTAACGTATTCGGTAATTGATGTTCCACGTATGAGGAACAGGGACGTGAAAAACTAAGGATGCTTTCATCAGCGATATGTAGTGTAGTGTAGTGCACTAGTAGTTTCATCAGACAAGAGATCATTTATGAAAATAAGAAATAGTGTCAGGAACAATACAAAACCCTGGGGCATCCAGTATTATTTTGTGAACTTCAGATTTGAAACCGTCCAAAAAAATTTGGATTGAACGGTCGAAAAGGTAATTACTAATCTAGCGAAGCAGTAATTCGTTAATACCAAAAGCACCCATTTTCGATAAAAGAGCTTGTTGCCAAACTATATCAAATGCTTCAGAAATATCGGGTGCAAGAATTTTGCTTTCACCAAAACGATGCCATGATTGATTCCACTTTTCCGTGAGAAAAGCCATCAAATCACTAGGGGATCTGTAAAATTGTAAAATTTCTTTCTACAAAAACCGTACTGATACGGTCACTAACAAACTTTCGTTGTTCAAGATAGTTCATAAGCTGACGATTAATCAACGTTTCAATGACATTGGTAAGAATGGTTTTCAGAGCAATGGGTCGGTAACTGGAAGGAGAAGATAAATCGCCTTTTTTAGAGATTCGCTGCTCAAAATGCTTTTTTCCACCCAGAGGGAAAGTGGTGTAAGGAAAAGAAAACGTAAAAAAGCTTACACAGTGGTTTTTTCAAGAAGAATACATCTCCACTACCATCAGGGCCAGCAGATTTCCGAATGTTGAGATCTTTTAGTACTCTGGCAACTGTACGGGTATGAAATGTATTAGTCCAGGGGGGACCCTATCGCTATATGGCAGCGTGGAGCTTACAGAGAATTGTTCTACAAGCACATTAGCCTTTCCAAATAACATTTCAGCTTTGTTTCGACCTTACGAAATAGGGTTTCTTATTTCTGTAAAACACTTTTAAAATTTCTTTAAATATAAAACGGAGAACGTTATAGAAGTTCTTAAGGAAGTCCTTGTAGGTCTTTAAGAAGTTTAAACGAGCCCTATTCGAAATATTAAAAAAGCTCTGGTTTTGACAGATAGCTTCAGAAAGTTTTCTATAAAGGTAAGATCACAGGTATAAAAAAGGTATGAGTTATTTGACGGATAGGTTGTATAATATCTATTAGAAATGGATAATATAACTCTTACAGAGGTTGGAAAATAAAAAAAAAAATATAATTTATTTTGAATTTTTTGAAGTGATTTTAATTGCATTTAATCCATTTTTAACCTGAAACTGTGTTTCACAATCGAAGCCAATGAAGATTATATAAGTTACCATGTCTGCACCTGCATCAGCATCTTCATCTTCAAACAAATCGACCAGTTGTTGAATCTTGTTCTTTTCGGTGTATTTTTTCTTTAACTAGGGATTTGAACACGAAAAAGATTGCCGTACTGTCTAAGTTAGGCATTCGATAAACCAAACAATAATGATTGATTTGCTAACAGACATTAAACTTTAGCCAAATAATGTTAAACTCCGTGCGGAAACACTTGTTTTAGTGTGGAAGTGTTTGGTAAGCAACATCTTTCCGGATGTAAATGGCAATACCGTGTATAAGTAGTGGAGAATGAAAGATAGATCGTAGGATAAACTCTTCCAGATCAGAGCTTTCGACTACCTATGTTCCATTACGAGTCAAACTACGAATATTACAAACGCCAACTCTGACTTAAATTACCATTGCAGCGAAAAAAAAATTAAAAAAAAAACAAAGCTCAGCCGTGTAACTACACAATTATTACGAATTATGTTCAATATATTGCCATACAAAAACACATTACTATAATAGGTGTAATGCCCTTGTAGTGTTAGAGCCAACGACATAAGAAGTAAAGTCATTTGCGTTACATCACATCAATAATATCATTTGTGGTGTTGAACCAAAAACCGTTTGTCTGCCTACCCAAACAAGTGTCGAACAGGCGTAAAATTTGATGTTCTTTTTTTGCATCGATTTATTTCAATGTCTTTTGGTCGAAGGGAAAAACTGTGCACACAAGAAATATTTGGCTTGCAATTTGGAACAATTGTGGTCATATTATGGTCATCTCTCTATAATAAATCTCTAAGAAAATAGAGAGCCACGTAGTTCCCAAACATCACTTGTTTTTTGGAAATTTTGCCGCTTTCTATCTTTTAAAGGACAAGCAACAGAGAGTTTGACCCATGACAACAATACTTACTTACTTACTTACTTATCCGGCTCCCGATCCATGAAGGGTCTCTGCCTGAGATATTGCGGTCTTCCATCGGTTGCGGTCCCCCCCCATTTGTTTGGCCAAACCGAAGTAGCAGTGGTTCGCTAGGGTAATTCTTCGTTGGATTTCCACTAAGGTGTCGTTCGTGGAATTGATGTTTGTTCTGAGGTAGGTGAACTCCTTGACTACCTCGAAATTACTGCTACCAACAGTGACGTTTTGTCCTAGGCGATGGACAGATGAGGCTTTGTTTGTTGATAGCATTTACTTTGTTTTGTCCTCATTCACTTCAAGCCCAACACGTTTCGCCTGTTCATCAATAGCTGTGAATGCTTCAAGTACAGCTCTCTTGGAGCGGCCGATGATGTCAATGTCGTCCGCATAGCCAAGCAGTTGAGAAGACCTGTTGAAGATAGTGCCTTCCATGTTAACACCACTCCTGCGCACTATCTGCTCCAGGACTAAGTTGAAGAAATCACATGATAGCGCATCTCCTTCTCAGAACCCTGTACACGTCTGAAATAACTCGGATGAGCTGTTACCCATTTGCACGTTGCACCGCGTATTTTGTAACGTCATGCGGCATAGCTGGATCAGTTTTTTTGGGATCCCGAGTTCCGACATCGCCAATTGAAGCTCTTGGCGACTTTTGCAATCATATGCGGCTTTGAAGTCGATGAATAGGTGGTGGGTCTCGACTTGAAATTCGTTGGTCTTTTCCAGGATTTGCCCCAATGTGAAGATTTGGTCTATCGTTGATCTGCCTGGCCTGAAGCCACACTGGTACGTGCCGATCATAGTGTTGCAAAAAGGCTTTAGACGCTCACATAGCACGTTGGATAGGATCTTGTAGGCAACATTAAGCAGGGATATGCCTCTGTAGTTCTTGCAGGACATAGGATCGCTTTTTTAGTAGATTGGGCATATGGAGCTATTTGACCAGTCGTCGGGCATACTTTCCTCCTCCCACACTTGGTTGATGAGCTGGTGCATGCACCCTACCAGAACATCTCCTCCATACTTAAAGAGTTCCGTAGGTAGGCCATCCGAGCCGGCAGATTTGTTGTTTTGAAGCTTGTGCATGGCTTTCTTAACCTCTTCGGTACTGGGCGCTGGGACTGGATCTTCATTGACTGGTCTTATGCTTCTTTGTTCCTCTGTTGCCTCCTCTACATAATGCCCATTAAGCAGCTGCTGGAAATGCTGCTTAAACACGTCTACAATTCCCTGTGCTTCGGTGACTAGGTTCCCTTTGCTGTTTCGAAGAGCTTGCGTGCCAGTCCTATAACCAGATGCCAGTTGCTTGGCTGTTTTGTAGAACCGGCGGGTGTTGGTGGCGGTGCTGGACTCTTCGAGATACTTGAGCTGAGAGGCTGCGGATGCTCTTTTCTTTCTACGCAGGTTTTTTTTTCTCTTTCCTTCTCTTTTCACGGTACTCCTCTCTTGCTACTCTTGTTTTCCGTTGCAGCATTTGCATTCGTGCATTTTCCGTCTCCTGCTTCAATACCGCGCATTCATCATCATACCACGGGTTCTTTTTTCTGGGTGGTTGATAGCGTATGGTGGTCTCGGCTGTCTCCTTAATAATGTCGTGATACTGGTTCCACTGGTTGTTGACGCTTGTGGCTGGGTGTACGGCAGAGAGTTTCCCGGTCAATTGCTCACTGTAGTCTCTGGCTTTCTCAGATGTGCTAAGGCATGCGATGTTGAACTTCTTTCTTTGGGCGGTCTTCGTTTTCTTTTCGTTGGACAGTCGGGCTCTGAACTTTGTCACAACAAGAAAGTGGTCAGAGTCCACGTTTGCACCTCGGAAAGTTCGCACGTCCAAGATGTTCGATGCATACCTTGAGCCAATCAGTACGTGGTCGATTTGGTTGGCAGTTCGACCATCTGGAGATCGCCAGGTTGCTGTGTGTATCTTTCGCTTGGGGAACCTAGTGCTACTTATCGCCGTAATACGAGCTGCAGCAAAGTCGATTAGTCGGAAGCCGTTATCTGTTGTCGTTTCGTGGAGGCTGTGCTTTCCAACTAATCCGCCAAAGATGTTTTCTTTTCTGACTTTAGCATTGAAGTCTCCGAGCACGACTTTGACATCGTACTCCGGACAGGCTCCGTAGGCTCCGTCCAGGAGGTCGTAAAACTCCTTCTTGTTAGACTCCTCAGCTTCGTCGGTAGGGGCGTGTGCACATATTAGGCTGATGTTTTGGAAGGTAGCTTTGATGCGGATCACAGCCAGGCGATCGCTAATCGGCTTAAAATCGATGACTTTCGATCTGAGTCGATTTCCCACGACGAATCCGTATCCTTACATGTGCAGTCTTTGATGGCAGCTGTAATAAATGTCGCTATCTTTTCTTTTCGTTATATTCCTGATCCTATCCATCGTATCTCCTGGATCACGGTAATATCTGCCTTGTACCGCGAGAGGACAGATTCAAGTTTTTGAGTAGCACCTGGTGTATAGAGTGTCCTTACATTCCAGGTGCATATACTCGTAGGACATAGTCCATTTTCGTTCCGGGTCTGGTTGCCATTTGAGGGGGGTCGTTATCCGAGGCTTCTTGCGTCTCTCTCATAACAATTGGCTTTTTTACTGTGGTTGGGTCGTTAGCGCAACGCACTAACCTCCAATCTGTAGGGCCATGGGTTTAATGTTGCAATTCTTTCCTTGGTCAACAATAATTGTTCAAAATTGCTAGCTAAATATTTCTGGTATGCACACTTTTACCGTCCGACCAGTATGCATTGAAATAAATCGATGTAAAAAATGTACGTCAAATTTTACATCTATTCGACAAGTGCAAAGGTAGTTAGACAAACGGTTATTGGTTCAACACTCCAAAAACGTATATTATACAATGTAAGACTTGACTTTGTATGTCGTTGGCTCTCGGTCTATTATTGAATGTGCCCCAAATGACAATCACTTAAAAAAAAATGTTTGGATAAAACCACACAGTTGTCGCAGGGACTAAGCTACAAAGCAACGAATAGAGTTGGAGGAGGAAATGGATGACAACCGCTCGTCACTGATCACTTGCACTGGATTATTGATATTGCTGTTTTATTTTTTTCTAATGATTGACTGTTGATTTTTTGTTTGCTTTTTTTGTTGTTGTTGATAAGTCCTTAGCCTAAAGCCACTCGAACTGTTATTCCTTAGATATGTTTTTTTTCTTTATTGTACCTGAACATTTCTGCTCCTTTAAGTTTCCGTCCACATTTCGTTTATTTATTTAATATATTTTTTATCACCGTTTCATGTTTCGTTTTTCTTGGAAAATTATCTTTAGTCATTGACACCATATTGGCCTCCATCACCATATGCATCCGATGGTCGATTTTTGCTATCATCACCATGTACGAGTACCTATATGTTGTATATGCTCATTTGCAAGGAAGGCTCTTTTTCTCTCTCTACAAATATACATAAGCAACATTAGGAAGAAATTGGAACGTTTTCGATATCTTGACTTAATGCCTTAGACAGATAGTGGCATCAGAATTTAGCCGGCTGCAATTGGCCCATATGGAAGATAAATTCTTAGATGGGATTTTAAGATGTTGTATAAAAAAAATCTCTACTTCCCTCTTGCAGGACATTGAAAATTTTGAAAAAAAATACGGTGGCGGGCTTGTTGGCTGAAATATAAGAAAAGAAAGAGAAAAAGTAGAAAAAGGTAAAATGGGGCGAAGCTAGAAAGTTTAATTTCTGTGTTTTATAATGCTTATTACTGATTAGGCATTAATGACCGATTTTCAATTTTGAATATTACTGCATACATATGTGCAAAATGATCCACCAGCCCTCTAGTTTTAGTCAACCTCTATTAAAAAATTCCTATAAAAGAAGTCCGGTCTTAACCAGGTTTTAGTGTCCAATTTTTGTAACATTTCATTGAATATCTTAACTAGGTATTAAGATTTGAATGACACAGAAAAATTTTTATACCACTAATGTGACAGTAATAGACGAAATACAATATTAAAATCAATTACAGTGCTCTTTGTAGAACCGATAACAAGGGCGAACAAATTCATGGGCCCATTTAAACATACTTCCGTGCTTCCAAAACAATCTGATCCTGGTCATCTGCCGCATGAGCGAGAGAATTGTGTACACCACAGACATATACATAGCACTACAACCATTCATGTGGCAAAGGCGAGCAGGAGCAGCTATAGTATTAGAGAACAATTTTAAGAAGAAGATTTCTCTTATGTCTACTTTGGATCCTGGATCCGGTGTATTTTATTGCTTAATTTTCTCTCAAGAATTCGAACATAAACTCAGGATGTTCGCATTTATACATAGGTATCTATACTAAATATAATATACACGTGTGCGTTTTTACCGTTTACCGAAGCTAAGAAATTATACTTATGTGTTTATGTGCATCGTTTTATTATATATAGGTAAACAAACATTAGATTTATTTGCGATCTAGTTTAGAGTTTAGACGACACGTTTTTCAGCATCATCGCCATTGAGATATTGCAATAATTGCGGACATGAAAGTATAGGATATAGCTATAGCTTTGTGATTCTATAGGGGCTATAAAAGCCTTCCGGTTCAACTGTATATCTACCTCTTCCTATAACCTAGAACAAGGAGTTAATGTTCATGTGATGTTTCTTCGTTTATATCTAACGACAAAGCAAACCATTATATTGTGAAAGTATATTTTTCGTGCATACCTACATATGTACATACCCACATAATGTTCTGTGAATATAAAATTTAACCTAGTGAAGGTTAATCCGTAAACTGCTCATAACTTCTTATATTGTTTGCGGTGAGAAAAAAATTGCTTTTGGTTTTTCATTGAATAGCTAAAACGAATTTAAAAGGAAAAAAAAATATGTTTGAATTTAAAATTACTGTTGAAATAGAAACAACGGATGTGGTATATACGATAGCAATTTTGTAAATAGGTAGGTTCCTATATATGAAAAAAAATAATCAAAACTTCTAGGAATGTTGGGTAGTACCTAAAATATTGTTTATTTAGCCTTTTTTTGCCTATTTTTTTTTTGCAGATTTTGCCTATTTTTCTTCAAAGTTAATTGTTTTTCAAGATCCAAAAATAAAAAAACGATAGTTTTGAGTGTCTGTGTTCGTACGTTTTTATTAAATAACATTAGCATTGTTCAAAACATTGACCAAAACGGCCTATGTTACTATGTATTTGTATACCTAAATGCTCTAATGAATGGTGTTGTCAATTCCAAACTTCCCGAAAACATTGAAGTGAACGAATGAATCGGGTTTTAAAAGGGTTACGAACTCTTATAGTAACAATTTTTGTAGTTCATAGAATACCTTTCCAACGATATAGATATATGTATATCACGTCATTATTGGTCTTGGAGTTTGGTGTGTCCAATTCTCCTTTGTATGGAAAAGATAATGGCCTAAGAAGCAACTATTTATCACCTTAGACAATTTTTTGATAAAAAACTTTATTTTAGGAGGGCATATAATTTTGATTTTAGGGGTTTCTGATTTAAAAAAAATGATTTTGGGAAATAACAGACACCCTAATATACATTTATATGACTTTTTATTGAACAAAATTAAATTGCCTTCTTTGACTAAATATTTAATATTTTCTACATTTATCGTCTGATTTATAAAAACTTTAGCTCAAATCTTTGTTAAAAAGATCGTTTTTCACTTGAGTCTTTAAAATTATTTTAAATATTTTTTTTTATATCCATATGGAGCAACCAAAAACTAGAAATTTTTCAAAAATACTCCTGTAACTTATAAAATGTCAGTCCGACTTATACAAGCAGTAAATTTTCTGAAGGAGACAGATCACATCATTCAGAAAATACACATTTTATTTTAATTAGCTAAGCCATTAGCGAGATTTATGGGAATATCTGAAAAATTTGCTGATAAAATGATTTTGGCACATATTTCAAAATCGCTTCTTTGGAAAAAAAAGTAATTTTGATTTTCGTGTTCAGTGACCCGAAATTTGTCTAAAAAAATATATTTTCTCTAAGGACCCTACCATGACCCAAAATTTTGTAAACAAGAGTGTAATAAGTATGTTCGTGTAGGTCCTCACACAAAGCAGAAAATTCATGTTCGGATACAAACAAAATGTGAAGTTTTTAGCGGAAGAGAACGCTCACGAGAGTAAGGAATATCCCCTTCAAAATTTGATAAACTGCCAAATTTAGCTCAAAAATTACGCGAACAAATTTAACATTTGATTACTGAAAAGAGTTGTCAAAAGTGTTTGTAAAAAAAAATTAAGAGAATGTTTTTCCTTGAAAACTAAATTTAAAAAAAAATAAAATGCACGACTGGATAGATAGCACGTACTTGCTCTAATGTTCAAGTTGTGTGGGACTTAGAAACTTAAAAAAATATTCAAGTAATTATAGAAAAAGTATAAAAAGCATTTAAATCGTTCTTGTTTTTGTATAAACAGTCTGATAAATAACTTAGAGCTCAAAAAAAAAATATGCCATTTGATAACTTAAAAAAATATGAATATATGCAAAACAAAAATTTAAAATCGTTGGAGCCGTTTTCTTAAAAATTAATTTTGTATGTATACAATTTTTGTAACATTTTTCAAAAAAAAATTTGGTATTCCAATTTTGAGTATATATTAATATACATTTAAAACTGAAATCTCAAAACAATTCATCAACCCGTTTTTGAAATATTGAATTTTCCCAAAAAAATTTGAGTTTTTTTTTTTAAATCCAAAATTTATTTTTCAAAAATGTTAGCATGCAGTATTATTTATATTCTAACAAAGCTTTTGTGTAAAAAATTTTATTGAAATCGGATGAGCAGTTAATGAGAAAACAAAAACATCAAAAAAACCGTTATATGGCAGGTACCGTTAATAATGTTTATGGTGATTTCTTTTTTTCTTACTAAAAGGTACATCATATCTCTGATTTCTTTTATCAAAATCGTTGGAGCCGTTTTTAAGATAAATAAGCTTTTCCTTAACGGTTGTATGGCAAGTACCGTTATTTTTTGAGCTAAAAAAATTTCGATTTCTCCCTTGGAGAGTCATAAAAAACCTTAAGTTCAAAATTTGAAGAAAATCGCTTCAGTGGCTTACTGTTGAAATAGAAACAACGGATGTGGTATATACGATAGCAATTTTGTAAATAGGTAGGTTCCTATATATGAAAAAAAATAATCAAAACTTCTGGGAATGTTGGGTAGTACCTAAAATATTGTTTATTTAGCCTTTTTTTGCCTATTTTTTTTTTGCAGATTTTGCCTATTTTTCTTCAAAGTTAATTGTTTTTCAAGATCCAAAAATAAAAAAACGATAGTTTTGAGTGTCTGTGTTCGTACGTTTTTATTAAATAACATTAGCATTGTTCAAAACATTGACCAAAACGGCCTATGTTACTATGTATTTGTATACCTAAATGCTCTAATGAATGGTGTTGTCAATTCCAAACTTCCCGAAAACATTGAAGTGAACGAATGAATCGGGTTTTAAAAGGGTTACGAACTCTTATAGTAACAATTTTTGTAGTTCATAGAATACCTTTCCAACGATATAGATATATGTATATCACGTCATTATTGGTCTTGGAGTTTGGTGTGTCCAATTCTCCTTTGTATGGAAAAGATAATGGCCTAAGAAGCAACTATTTATCACCTTAGACAATTTTTTGATAAAAAACTTTATTTTAGGAGGGCATATAATTTTGATTTTAGGGGTTTCTGATTTAAAAAAAATGATTTTGGGAAATAACAGACACCCTAATATACATTTATATGACTTTTTATTGAACAAAATTAAATTGCCTTCTTTGACTAAATATTTAATATTTTCTACATTTATCGTCTGATTTATAAAAACTTTAGCTCAAATCTTTGTTAAAAAGATCGTTTTTCACTTGAGTCTTTAAAATTATTTTAAATATTTTTTTTTATATCCATATGGAGCAACCAAAAACTAGAAATTTTTCAAAAATACTCCTGTAACTTATAAAATGTCAGTCCGACTTATACAAGCAGTAAATTTTCTGAAGGAGACAGATCACATCATTCAGAAAATACACATTTTATTTTAATTAGCTAAGCCATTAGCGAGATTTATGGGAATATCTGAAAAATTTGCTGATAAAATGATTTTGGCACATATTTCAAAATCGCTTCTTTGGAAAAAAAAGTAATTTTGATTTTCGTGTTCAGTGACCCGAAATTTGTCTAAAAAAATATATTTTCTCTAAGGACCCTACCATGACCCAAAATTTTGTAAACAAGAGTGTAATAAGTATGTTCGTGTAGGTCCTCACACAAAGCAGAAAATTCATGTTCGGATACAAACAAAATGTGAAGTTTTTAGCGGAAGAGAACGCTCACGAGAGTAAGGAATATCCCCTTCAAAATTTGATAAACTGCCAAATTTAGCTCAAAAATTACGCGAACAAATTTAACATTTGATTACTGAAAAGAGTTGTCAAAAGTGTTTGTAAAAAAAAATTAAGAGAATGTTTTTCCTTGAAAACTAAATTTAAAAAAAAATAAAATGCACGACTGGATAGATAGCACGTACTTGCTCTAATGTTCAAGTTGTGTGGGACTTAGAAACTTAAAAAAATATTCAAGTAATTATAGAAAAAGTATAAAAAGCATTTAAATCGTTCTTGTTTTTGTATAAACAGTCTGATAAATAACTTAGAGCTCAAAAAAAAAATATGCCATTTGATAACTTAAAAAAATATGAATATATGCAAAACAAAAATTTAAAATCGTTGGAGCCGTTTTCTTAAAAATTAATTTTGTATGTATACAATTTTTGTAACATTTTTCAAAAAAAAATTTGGTATTCCAATTTTGAGTATATATTAATATACATTTAAAACTGAAATCTCAAAACAATTCATCAACCCGTTTTTGAAATATTGAATTTTCCCAAAAAAATTTGAGTTTTTTTTTTTAAATCCAAAATTTATTTTTCAAAAATGTTAGCATGCAGTATTATTTATATTCTAACAAAGCTTTTGTGTAAAAAATTTTATTGAAATCGGATGAGCAGTTAATGAGAAAACAAAAACATCAAAAAAACCGTTATATGGCAGGTACCGTTAATAATGTTTATGGTGATTTCTTTTTTTCTTACTAAAAGGTACATCATATCTCTGATTTCTTTTATCAAAATCGTTGGAGCCGTTTTTAAGATAAATAAGCTTTTCCTTAACGGTTGTATGGCAAGTACCGTTATTTTTTGAGCTAAAAAAATTTCGATTTCTCCCTTGGAGAGTCATAAAAAACCTTAAGTTCAAAATTTGAAGAAAATCGCTTCAGTGGCTTACTGTTGAAATAGAAACAACGGATGTGGTATATACGATAGCAATTTTGTAAATAGGTAGGTTCCTATATATGAAAAAAAATAATCAAAACTTCTGGGAATGTTGGGTAGTACCTAAAATATTGTTTATTTAGCCTTTTTTTGCCTATTTTTTTTTTGCAGATTTTGCCTATTTTTCTTCAAAGTTAATTGTTTTTCAAGATCCAAAAATAAAAAAACGATAGTTTTGAGTGTCTGTGTTCGTACGTTTTTATTAAATAACATTAGCATTGTTCAAAACATTGACCAAAACGGCCTATGTTACTATGTATTTGTATACCTAAATGCTCTAATGAATGGTGTTGTCAATTCCAAACTTCCCGAAAACATTGAAGTGAACGAATGAATCGGGTTTTAAAAGGGTTACGAACTCTTATAGTAACAATTTTTGTAGTTCATAGAATACCTTTCCAACGATATAGATATATGTATATCACGTCATTATTGGTCTTGGAGTTTGGTGTGTCCAATTCTCCTTTGTATGGAAAAGATAATGGCCTAAGAAGCAACTATTTATCACCTTAGACAATTTTTTGATAAAAAACTTTATTTTAGGAGGGCATATAATTTTGATTTTAGGGGTTTCTGATTTAAAAAAAATGATTTTGGGAAATAACAGACACCCTAATATACATTTATATGACTTTTTATTGAACAAAATTAAATTGCCTTCTTTGACTAAATATTTAATATTTTCTACATTTATCGTCTGATTTATAAAAACTTTAGCTCAAATCTTTGTTAAAAAGATCGTTTTTCACTTGAGTCTTTAAAATTATTTTAAATATTTTTTTTTATATCCATATGGAGCAACCAAAAACTAGAAATTTTTCAAAAATACTCCTGTAACTTATAAAATGTCAGTCCGACTTATACAAGCAGTAAATTTTCTGAAGGAGACAGATCACATCATTCAGAAAATACACATTTTATTTTAATTAGCTAAGCCATTAGCGAGATTTATGGGAATATCTGAAAAATTTGCTGATAAAATGATTTTGGCACATATTTCAAAATCGCTTCTTTGGAAAAAAAAGTAATTTTGATTTTCGTGTTCAGTGACCCGAAATTTGTCTAAAAAAATATATTTTCTCTAAGGACCCTACCATGACCCAAAATTTTGTAAACAAGAGTGTAATAAGTATGTTCGTGTAGGTCCTCACACAAAGCAGAAAATTCATGTTCGGATACAAACAAAATGTGAAGTTTTTAGCGGAAGAGAACGCTCACGAGAGTAAGGAATATCCCCTTCAAAATTTGATAAACTGCCAAATTTAGCTCAAAAATTACGCGAACAAATTTAACATTTGATTACTGAAAAGAGTTGTCAAAAGTGTTTGTAAAAAAAAATTAAGAGAATGTTTTTCCTTGAAAACTAAATTTAAAAAAAAATAAAATGCACGACTGGATAGATAGCACGTACTTGCTCTAATGTTCAAGTTGTGTGGGACTTAGAAACTTAAAAAAATATTCAAGTAATTATAGAAAAAGTATAAAAAGCATTTAAATCGTTCTTGTTTTTGTATAAACAGTCTGATAAATAACTTAGAGCTCAAAAAAAAAATATGCCATTTGATAACTTAAAAAAATATGAATATATGCAAAACAAAAATTTAAAATCGTTGGAGCCGTTTTCTTAAAAATTAATTTTGTATGTATACAATTTTTGTAACATTTTTCAAAAAAAAATTTGGTATTCCAATTTTGAGTATATATTAATATACATTTAAAACTGAAATCTCAAAACAATTCATCAACCCGTTTTTGAAATATTGAATTTTCCCAAAAAAATTTGAGTTTTTTTTTTTAAATCCAAAATTTATTTTTCAAAAATGTTAGCATGCAGTATTATTTATATTCTAACAAAGCTTTTGTGTAAAAAATTTTATTGAAATCGGATGAGCAGTTAATGAGAAAACAAAAACATCAAAAAAACCGTTATATGGCAGGTACCGTTAATAATGTTTATGGTGATTTCTTTTTTTCTTACTAAAAGGTACATCATATCTCTGATTTCTTTTATCAAAATCGTTGGAGCCGTTTTTAAGATAAATAAGCTTTTCCTTAACGGTTGTATGGCAAGTACCGTTATTTTTTGAGCTAAAAAAATTTCGATTTCTCCCTTGGAGAGTCATAAAAAACCTTAAGTTCAAAATTTGAAGAAAATCGCTTCAGTGGCTTACTGTTGAAATAGAAACAACGGATGTGGTATATACGATAGCAATTTTGTAAATAGGTAGGTTCCTATATATGAAAAAAAATAATCAAAACTTCTGGGAATGTTGGGTAGTACCTAAAATATTGTTTATTTAGCCTTTTTTTGCCTATTTTTTTTTTGCAGATTTTGCCTATTTTTCTTCAAAGTTAATTGTTTTTCAAGATCCAAAAATAAAAAAACGATAGTTTTGAGTGTCTGTGTTCGTACGTTTTTATTAAATAACATTAGCATTGTTCAAAACATTGACCAAAACGGCCTATGTTACTATGTATTTGTATACCTAAATGCTCTAATGAATGGTGTTGTCAATTCCAAACTTCCCGAAAACATTGAAGTGAACGAATGAATCGGGTTTTAAAAGGGTTACGAACTCTTATAGTAACAATTTTTGTAGTTCATAGAATACCTTTCCAACGATATAGATATATGTATATCACGTCATTATTGGTCTTGGAGTTTGGTGTGTCCAATTCTCCTTTGTATGGAAAAGATAATGGCCTAAGAAGCAACTATTTATCACCTTAGACAATTTTTTGATAAAAAACTTTATTTTAGGAGGGCATATAATTTTGATTTTAGGGGTTTCTGATTTAAAAAAAATGATTTTGGGAAATAACAGACACCCTAATATACATTTATATGACTTTTTATTGAACAAAATTAAATTGCCTTCTTTGACTAAATATTTAATATTTTCTACATTTATCGTCTGATTTATAAAAACTTTAGCTCAAATCTTTGTTAAAAAGATCGTTTTTCACTTGAGTCTTTAAAATTATTTTAAATATTTTTTTTTATATCCATATGGAGCAACCAAAAACTAGAAATTTTTCAAAAATACTCCTGTAACTTATAAAATGTCAGTCCGACTTATACAAGCAGTAAATTTTCTGAAGGAGACAGATCACATCATTCAGAAAATACACATTTTATTTTAATTAGCTAAGCCATTAGCGAGATTTATGGGAATATCTGAAAAATTTGCTGATAAAATGATTTTGGCACATATTTCAAAATCGCTTCTTTGGAAAAAAAAGTAATTTTGATTTTCGTGTTCAGTGACCCGAAATTTGTCTAAAAAAATATATTTTCTCTAAGGACCCTACCATGACCCAAAATTTTGTAAACAAGAGTGTAATAAGTATGTTCGTGTAGGTCCTCACACAAAGCAGAAAATTCATGTTCGGATACAAACAAAATGTGAAGTTTTTAGCGGAAGAGAACGCTCACGAGAGTAAGGAATATCCCCTTCAAAATTTGATAAACTGCCAAATTTAGCTCAAAAATTACGCGAACAAATTTAACATTTGATTACTGAAAAGAGTTGTCAAAAGTGTTTGTAAAAAAAAATTAAGAGAATGTTTTTCCTTGAAAACTAAATTTAAAAAAAAATAAAATGCACGACTGGATAGATAGCACGTACTTGCTCTAATGTTCAAGTTGTGTGGGACTTAGAAACTTAAAAAAATATTCAAGTAATTATAGAAAAAGTATAAAAAGCATTTAAATCGTTCTTGTTTTTGTATAAACAGTCTGATAAATAACTTAGAGCTCAAAAAAAAAATATGCCATTTGATAACTTAAAAAAATATGAATATATGCAAAACAAAAATTTAAAATCGTTGGAGCCGTTTTCTTAAAAATTAATTTTGTATGTATACAATTTTTGTAACATTTTTCAAAAAAAAATTTGGTATTCCAATTTTGAGTATATATTAATATACATTTAAAACTGAAATCTCAAAACAATTCATCAACCCGTTTTTGAAATATTGAATTTTCCCAAAAAAATTTGAGTTTTTTTTTTTAAATCCAAAATTTATTTTTCAAAAATGTTAGCATGCAGTATTATTTATATTCTAACAAAGCTTTTGTGTAAAAAATTTTATTGAAATCGGATGAGCAGTTAATGAGAAAACAAAAACATCAAAAAAACCGTTATATGGCAGGTACCGTTAATAATGTTTATGGTGATTTCTTTTTTTCTTACTAAAAGGTACATCATATCTCTGATTTCTTTTATCAAAATCGTTGGAGCCGTTTTTAAGATAAATAAGCTTTTCCTTAACGGTTGTATGGCAAGTACCGTTATTTTTTGAGCTAAAAAAATTTCGATTTCTCCCTTGGAGAGTCATAAAAAACCTTAAGTTCAAAATTTGAAGAAAATCGCTTCAGTGGCTTACTGTTGAAATAGAAACAACGGATGTGGTATATACGATAGCAATTTTGTAAATAGGTAGGTTCCTATATATGAAAAAAAATAATCAAAACTTCTGGGAATGTTGGGTAGTACCTAAAATATTGTTTATTTAGCCTTTTTTTGCCTATTTTTTTTTTGCAGATTTTGCCTATTTTTCTTCAAAGTTAATTGTTTTTCAAGATCCAAAAATAAAAAAACGATAGTTTTGAGTGTCTGTGTTCGTACGTTTTTATTAAATAACATTAGCATTGTTCAAAACATTGACCAAAACGGCCTATGTTACTATGTATTTGTATACCTAAATGCTCTAATGAATGGTGTTGTCAATTCCAAACTTCCCGAAAACATTGAAGTGAACGAATGAATCGGGTTTTAAAAGGGTTACGAACTCTTATAGTAACAATTTTTGTAGTTCATAGAATACCTTTCCAACGATATAGATATATGTATATCACGTCATTATTGGTCTTGGAGTTTGGTGTGTCCAATTCTCCTTTGTATGGAAAAGATAATGGCCTAAGAAGCAACTATTTATCACCTTAGACAATTTTTTGATAAAAAACTTTATTTTAGGAGGGCATATAATTTTGATTTTAGGGGTTTCTGATTTAAAAAAAATGATTTTGGGAAATAACAGACACCCTAATATACATTTATATGACTTTTTATTGAACAAAATTAAATTGCCTTCTTTGACTAAATATTTAATATTTTCTACATTTATCGTCTGATTTATAAAAACTTTAGCTCAAATCTTTGTTAAAAAGATCGTTTTTCACTTGAGTCTTTAAAATTATTTTAAATATTTTTTTTTATATCCATATGGAGCAACCAAAAACTAGAAATTTTTCAAAAATACTCCTGTAACTTATAAAATGTCAGTCCGACTTATACAAGCAGTAAATTTTCTGAAGGAGACAGATCACATCATTCAGAAAATACACATTTTATTTTAATTAGCTAAGCCATTAGCGAGATTTATGGGAATATCTGAAAAATTTGCTGATAAAATGATTTTGGCACATATTTCAAAATCGCTTCTTTGGAAAAAAAAGTAATTTTGATTTTCGTGTTCAGTGACCCGAAATTTGTCTAAAAAAATATATTTTCTCTAAGGACCCTACCATGACCCAAAATTTTGTAAACAAGAGTGTAATAAGTATGTTCGTGTAGGTCCTCACACAAAGCAGAAAATTCATGTTCGGATACAAACAAAATGTGAAGTTTTTAGCGGAAGAGAACGCTCACGAGAGTAAGGAATATCCCCTTCAAAATTTGATAAACTGCCAAATTTAGCTCAAAAATTACGCGAACAAATTTAACATTTGATTACTGAAAAGAGTTGTCAAAAGTGTTTGTAAAAAAAAATTAAGAGAATGTTTTTCCTTGAAAACTAAATTTAAAAAAAAATAAAATGCACGACTGGATAGATAGCACGTACTTGCTCTAATGTTCAAGTTGTGTGGGACTTAGAAACTTAAAAAAATATTCAAGTAATTATAGAAAAAGTATAAAAAGCATTTAAATCGTTCTTGTTTTTGTATAAACAGTCTGATAAATAACTTAGAGCTCAAAAAAAAAATATGCCATTTGATAACTTAAAAAAATATGAATATATGCAAAACAAAAATTTAAAATCGTTGGAGCCGTTTTCTTAAAAATTAATTTTGTATGTATACAATTTTTGTAACATTTTTCAAAAAAAAATTTGGTATTCCAATTTTGAGTATATATTAATATACATTTAAAACTGAAATCTCAAAACAATTCATCAACCCGTTTTTGAAATATTGAATTTTCCCAAAAAAATTTGAGTTTTTTTTTTTAAATCCAAAATTTATTTTTCAAAAATGTTAGCATGCAGTATTATTTATATTCTAACAAAGCTTTTGTGTAAAAAATTTTATTGAAATCGGATGAGCAGTTAATGAGAAAACAAAAACATCAAAAAAACCGTTATATGGCAGGTACCGTTAATAATGTTTATGGTGATTTCTTTTTTTCTTACTAAAAGGTACATCATATCTCTGATTTCTTTTATCAAAATCGTTGGAGCCGTTTTTAAGATAAATAAGCTTTTCCTTAACGGTTGTATGGCAAGTACCGTTATTTTTTGAGCTAAAAAAATTTCGATTTCTCCCTTGGAGAGTCATAAAAAACCTTAAGTTCAAAATTTGAAGAAAATCGCTTCAGTGGCTTACTGTTGAAATAGAAACAACGGATGTGGTATATACGATAGCAATTTTGTAAATAGGTAGGTTCCTATATATGAAAAAAAATAATCAAAACTTCTGGGAATGTTGGGTAGTACCTAAAATATTGTTTATTTAGCCTTTTTTTGCCTATTTTTTTTTTGCAGATTTTGCCTATTTTTCTTCAAAGTTAATTGTTTTTCAAGATCCAAAAATAAAAAAACGATAGTTTTGAGTGTCTGTGTTCGTACGTTTTTATTAAATAACATTAGCATTGTTCAAAACATTGACCAAAACGGCCTATGTTACTATGTATTTGTATACCTAAATGCTCTAATGAATGGTGTTGTCAATTCCAAACTTCCCGAAAACATTGAAGTGAACGAATGAATCGGGTTTTAAAAGGGTTACGAACTCTTATAGTAACAATTTTTGTAGTTCATAGAATACCTTTCCAACGATATAGATATATGTATATCACGTCATTATTGGTCTTGGAGTTTGGTGTGTCCAATTCTCCTTTGTATGGAAAAGATAATGGCCTAAGAAGCAACTATTTATCACCTTAGACAATTTTTTGATAAAAAACTTTATTTTAGGAGGGCATATAATTTTGATTTTAGGGGTTTCTGATTTAAAAAAAATGATTTTGGGAAATAACAGACACCCTAATATACATTTATATGACTTTTTATTGAACAAAATTAAATTGCCTTCTTTGACTAAATATTTAATATTTTCTACATTTATCGTCTGATTTATAAAAACTTTAGCTCAAATCTTTGTTAAAAAGATCGTTTTTCACTTGAGTCTTTAAAATTATTTTAAATATTTTTTTTTATATCCATATGGAGCAACCAAAAACTAGAAATTTTTCAAAAATACTCCTGTAACTTATAAAATGTCAGTCCGACTTATACAAGCAGTAAATTTTCTGAAGGAGACAGATCACATCATTCAGAAAATACACATTTTATTTTAATTAGCTAAGCCATTAGCGAGATTTATGGGAATATCTGAAAAATTTGCTGATAAAATGATTTTGGCACATATTTCAAAATCGCTTCTTTGGAAAAAAAAGTAATTTTGATTTTCGTGTTCAGTGACCCGAAATTTGTCTAAAAAAATATATTTTCTCTAAGGACCCTACCATGACCCAAAATTTTGTAAACAAGAGTGTAATAAGTATGTTCGTGTAGGTCCTCACACAAAGCAGAAAATTCATGTTCGGATACAAACAAAATGTGAAGTTTTTAGCGGAAGAGAACGCTCACGAGAGTAAGGAATATCCCCTTCAAAATTTGATAAACTGCCAAATTTAGCTCAAAAATTACGCGAACAAATTTAACATTTGATTACTGAAAAGAGTTGTCAAAAGTGTTTGTAAAAAAAATTAAGAGAATGTTTTTCCTTGAAAACTAAATTTAAAAAAAAATAAAATGCACGACTGGATAGATAGCACGTACTTGCTCTAATGTTCAAGTTGTGTGGGACTTAGAAACTTAAAAAAATATTCAAGTAATTATAGAAAAAGTATAAAAAGCATTTAAATCGTTCTTGTTTTTGTATAAACAGTCTGATAAATAACTTAGAGCTCAAAAAAAAAATATGCCATTTGATAACTTAAAAAAATATGAATATATGCAAAACAAAAATTTAAAATCGTTGGAGCCGTTTTCTTAAAAATTAATTTTGTATGTATACAATTTTTGTAACATTTTTCAAAAAAAAATTTGGTATTCCAATTTTGAGTATATATTAATATACATTTAAAACTGAAATCTCAAAACAATTCATCAACCCGTTTTTGAAATATTGAATTTTCCCAAAAAAATTTGAGTTTTTTTTTTTAAATCCAAAATTTATTTTTCAAAAATGTTAGCATGCAGTATTATTTATATTCTAACAAAGCTTTTGTGTAAAAAATTTTATTGAAATCGGATGAGCAGTTAATGAGAAAACAAAAACATCAAAAAAACCGTTATATGGCAGGTACCGTTAATAATGTTTATGGTGATTTCTTTTTTTCTTACTAAAAGGTACATCATATCTCTGATTTCTTTTATCAAAATCGTTGGAGCCGTTTTTAAGATAAATAAGCTTTTCCTTAACGGTTGTATGGCAAGTACCGTTATTTTTTGAGCTAAAAAAATTTCGATTTCTCCCTTGGAGAGTCATAAAAAACCTTAAGTTCAAAATTTGAAGAAAATCGCTTCAGTGGCTTAGGATGTAGGTTGAGGTACGGACAGACAGACAGACAGACAGAATTGTGCCACCCACTTTTTTCGTGTTCTCTATCATCGTAATGTCATGTTCTATTGTTATCTCGAAATTTTTTTTTTGTACGAATCCAAAACTTGCCCTATAGTACCTATGTACATATTATATCGCAAGTAAAAATGCATTCTCAGGGGTAACAGAAACCGATAAAGTCGAATAGACGCCTTATTCATATCGAAAAACAAATTACTTAATTTGGATAAAACTCATTATATCTATAATTTCAGTTTCCAATCCTTTCTAAAAATATCCACATTTGTCCCTCTTATCTGTTCTTAAAGTAGACTATGCCTTATGTACATTGTCCGGTTGAAAATGATGTTTATCTTTACTTGAACAGAAGTGTTTAAAGATGAAAAGTGGGTAGATGGGGAATTTTAATTGAATCCATGTTACGAAGCTTAATGATAGTTTGGACTCAGTTATTTCATTTTGTTTGGCTTTCAGTTGGTGCCCCCTTTATCATGATGCCCTAGGCCTGTGCCTAGTCGGCCTTACGAAAAATTCAGCCCTAGAGGAAAGGGACGAAATAACACAAATTTGCTCAATTTTTTTTATTGGTGCTATTTCTAATTCGATTTGGGTGCTTTTTATTATTTCTATATGCCTATTTCCTTATGCCACTAAAAATTGGAATAGCTTATCATTTTCCTTATCAAAAAATTAAAATAAATGACTCTTCTAACCGTGCTCAGAAGTGAGAATATGTCATTTTATTCCTACTGTGAACTACGGAATTATCTATTACTGTGCTCCACACGTAGTTTCTCATCATATTCTGCTAGCATTACCTCCATGATATTTAACTATGTCAGAATGACACTTTGTCAATATTTTTTCAATTTTGTACACCATTTATGATTATGACTATGACTTCAACGACCAACGAGTAAATTTTCAGAAGACTGCTAGCGCTCTCTTCACAACACTGACAGGTGCAACTTACACATTATTTCGCTCCATCATTCTTCGTTACGGTCAAATACAAGACTTATAATTAACTTGCTCATTATTTTCTAAATTGCAAATTGCCAGTATATTCAGAGTTCACTGCCTCTTGCACAGTGGCGGATCCAGAGGGGAGGTCATGGGGGTCATGACCCCCCCCCAGAGCTCCAGCGAAAACAAATAACACGAGCAATCTTTACTGATTATTAAAAAAATAAGACGACAGAGAAAAACTTTTTGGGTTATTCCATTTTTGTTAGTAATCTACTATTTATACGCAAAACAAGACCTATTAATGGTTAGTTTCTATTTTCTTAACAAAACCAAGCTTCTTAATGAAATGGACAGCAAAGAAATATTGATCAAAAATCACTACTAGCTCTCGAGGATACACTAAATTGACTAAGATATCCATCCGACTTAAAATTCTGCGGACTCTCTTAAATAATAACGGCTCCCCACAGTCACCATCATCGCAAAAAATAAGACTCTGCCGTAGGTTGAATTTTTTGCAATTTTGTCTATCTGTTTCATCTCAAACTTACGCTTGATACTTGAATTACCCCTTTTGATTTTGTTTCGGTTTTACATATGTACCTATACGTAATGTGTAATCCATTACTGTCAATTATTCTTGGTAAATTGCTCAAAAGTTTTCAAAACAACGGTTTTCTCGTCAATTTCGATTCCAATCTTAAATGTTTATCTTTATCCTCATCATAGTCCTAAAAGTATGAAATGAAGCTAAATCTTGTTGACGAATACAGTTTCTAGCTCAAACTACATATAAGCGGGAGTCCGATTAAGTCTTAAACTTCTCCCTGATCAAGCCTTTGACTGGAATGAAGCCATGATTAAACTGGACTTTTGCTAAGCAGTTCTAATTGATGTTAAAATTTCATGACCCCCCCCAAACTGGATTCCTGGATCCGCGCCTGCTCTTGCGAGGAATTGACAAATCACCCAAGCATATACTTTTCATGAATCAGAATTGCTTCTCATCTAGCCGTTTAGAGTCAGACTTGGCAAAAAACTGTAGGTCCCCTCCATTCCTGCCAATAACATGTACACAGGAATGGTTGAGCGAGCTGTTGCACCACCCGATTTATAAGACTTCGAATAAATTAATGGAACTTAAAACATATTTGGGCCTAAGTAATAGATCCGAATCTAACTAAAGTCGACTTTGACAAAAACATCCGTAGAAATAAAACACAAATTTCACTTCTAAATGCTTACATTAGATCATTTTAAACCTAGCTTGAGGTGCTTCTAAGCATTAAGTGGTGAGATATGTGTTTTATTTCTACGGATATCTTTGTAAAAGTCGACTTTTGGCTAGATTCGGATCTATTACTTAGGCCTCTAGTTTGTGGTCAAAATTCGAACAAGTTTGTAAAAGTGAAAATGTTTTCGAAAAGTGGGAAGATGTTTGATTTGTTTCATCTGTTTAGTGTGATATCTTGCCTCATAAAAATCATAGAATTGTTTGTTTCATAAGCCAGAATAAAACATTCTGAATGATTTAATTTATTTTAAGCCTCCAACTTTTTATGTTTTTTTCTACAAAAATCTTAAAGAGCGTAAAAAACATGTAGTTTTAGAAACATCTAGCACCTGCATGAATCAACGAAATATATCAGTAAGACCAGTAGATAAATAGAGAGGTTCTACCCTACAAAAGGTCGGGTAGTTCTAAATTTTTGATATGCTATATGGTATGGTTAGAAGATGAAAATTCCAAAATTCCACAACCACGCCCCCTCCGCCCCCTTCAAAATCCTGGAAAAACTAAAAAAAATTGGCACTTTTTTCAGTTTTTTGCTTATAGCTTCTTTCCAGTATATTTTTACAATATAATTTCCTTCAAATATGATCTAAAAAGTATTTTTGTACAACCACTACAATCAGCGCTATGGAGCTCCCAAAAAAGGCTAAAATTTCGTATTTCGTAAGATTTTCAGTTTATTCCCTCTTTACAGCACAATAACTCCTTAACCGTCAAGCTTAGGGCAAAATTTGTCATAATCAATCTTGTAGATAATTTAATTGGCTACCAACTTTATGTAACTACAGTCGACGTCCTCTAAGTCAAATTCCCCCTAAGTCGAATTACCCTCTAACAAGAATTTTTTCACCATGTTGGATGTATACTCCTCTCAAA
The DNA here is from genome assembly GCA_963921185.1 of Dasysyrphus tricinctus. Classification (NCBI taxonomy): domain Eukaryota; kingdom Metazoa; phylum Arthropoda; class Insecta; order Diptera; family Syrphidae; genus Dasysyrphus; species Dasysyrphus tricinctus. Next base: position 54,255,945 of record OY992530.1, on the reverse strand, counting down.
TTTCCAAACTTATTTATTTCTCTCTAAATCAACTTTTTGCAAAACTCTTTAACTTGAAATAATTTTGATATCCCGTGAGAATTCAGTTTAGAGGGAGTCGACTGCATTTTCATTTTGTGACAAATACAATTGGTTTATGCTGACTACACAATCCCACAGCTGAATTTCGATAAAAACTTTGAAGTAACCATACCTTTCCAGATCCACCTGGGAGGATGTGGAATTCTTAGAAGATCAATCAATTCACTTCTAAACCAACGAATCGAAGACCGACAGTGGGGTTGGTGGAGGTGTGTACTCTGATTTAAGTCTCTCATTTCGTCTTCCTTATCACTGTAGCGTATTCCAGGTGGAACTTCTAGCGATAAAAGAAGTACTATCTTGGCGTAAAGAAAACGTGATATCAACCTTCTCTGATAGCCAAGCTGCTATTAAATCCCTGGACTCTATCTCTTCAAACTCTTAAGAACGGTCCACACTATGCCGATCAACATTGTTGGTTAACATTGTCGATCAACATGCTAGTGTGTACGTGAAAAACTTTCGTAGCAAACATTTGTGTGGTTTGGAATTTTCTGATTGATGCGTCAGGATCCAACCGAAGGGTTCAGGGTTCGAATCCTGGTGGTACCCAACTTTTTTTATTTTTCTTGTGAACAATAAAGCTAAAACGATATTATTAACATTAAATACTTATTCACAATAAATATTGCATTTTTTATCTAGTAAAAATGTGATTAATAACGCACAAAACCAATAAATTATGTTCATGAATTTAAAACCCTACAAATGTGTTCAATAAAATGAAATTTGTTGAACAGCTTTGTCGATTGCTATCCATTTGAATCGGGTTACGTTCGGGTCAACAAATGTTGATTGGCTTTGTCGATCAACACGTCTACACTTACTCAACACTGTTGATCAACGATGTTGATCTACACAATTCGACATAATGTGGACGCGCCTTCAGGGCCCTTAACTGTCGATCATTTCTGTTGGCGATGGCGCAAAAATTTAATATTCTCCTCTGTTGGGTGCCGGGTCATAGTGACATTCCAGGTAATTGTAAGGCTGATGAGCTTGCTAGAAGTGGAACATTACTACCCATTTTACCTGAAAAGCTAAATATTGGTATGCCCCTACGTGTAAACTTTTGCTGAAGCAAGAAGCCTTGGAGAGAACAAACATTGGGTGGGACAACATCACTACTTGTTTGGCGACAAGACAAATTTGGCCAAGCCTTGACTTAAGGCGCTCCAAGTGTTTAAAATCTCTAAGCAGAGTGCACATCAGCTCTATTGTAGGTGTCATAACGGGGCACTGTTTAAAAGGTAGGCACGCAATGTGACTTGGTGTACTTTTAAATGATTTTTACAGAAGCTGTATGGACGAGGAGGAGGAAGAATCGATTCCTCACCTTCTCTGTAATTGCCCTGAGTTATTGTGCTGTAAAGAGGGAATAATCTGAAAATCTTACAAAATACGAAATTTTAGCGTTTTTTCGGAGCTCCATAGCGCCGATTGAAGTGGTTGTACTAAAATACTTTCCGGATCATATTTGTAGGAAATTTTATTGTCTACAAAGTTTCCATATACTTTTTTCCGTAACAATATACCGGAAAGAAGTTGTAAGCAAAAAACTGAGAAAAGTGCCAATTTTTTTTAGTTTTTCCAGGATTTTGAAGGGGGCGGAGGGTGCGTGGTTGTGGAATTTTGGAATTTTCATCTACTAACCATACCATATTACATATCAAAAATTTAGAACTACCCGACCTTTTGTAGGGTAACCCCCCTATTTTTACCTCTATTAACTGGACTAATTCTTGGCATTCTAAATTCGAAAGTTGCTATGGATATTTTATTTTTTATTTATTATCTACTATTCTTGTTTTTGTGGAAGTGCAAGTGGCCCTTATTTATATGTTTGCAATTAAGAAATGAGATCTAATAATAGATTTTTGGGTGGCAGGGCTAAAATTACTTTGACAAAAATGGCTATCGAAATTGTGCTTTTCAAAACGTGCATCGTACGAAAAGAATGGTAGATTTTTTTTAAAAGCTTACATAACATTATTTTATTTGTCTTTTTTAAAATTTATTTTCTTGAAAAGTTTTTCAGAAACTGAATTTTAAAGTCAACATTTTTGAAAAAAAATGTGAATTGTGAAGTTTATTGTTTTTAAAAATATATCGATACCTTCCCGCAAGAATGTATTAAGCGACATTTTAAAAATTTTAAATTAAAATTTAAAAAATCCTCTTATTCAGTTGTTTATTTGAGTAATTTGTAGTAATAAACAGATTTTTAGAAGCATTTTGAGTTGAAAATTCCGTTCCAAATCTTTGTAATCCTTCAAATACATAAATAAATAACTGGACCAGACTTTTTTTTCGATGCCTTTAAAATTTTTGAAATGTCGCTTAATACATTCTTACGGGAAGGTATCGATATTGAATCTAATATTTAAAAAGAACTTTTCACGAAAACAACTTGATTTAAAAAAGCAAATAAAAAATGGAATATTAGCTTTCAAAAAAGTTTACTTTTTTTCGTACGATGCACGGTTCACGAGATATTTGATAAAACGCGACTGCAAAGATGGCGGTTAACGCTCACGACCTCCAGTTGTGCCAACTTGGATGTATACAACCGGGGGACACCCCTGTCCATATTCCATCAAGAAAATCACTTCAGTACTTAATTGCAGAAAAAAGTAGGTACTCTTGGCCTATTACTCAATATCTTTCTCAGATTATTTTAAGTTCTAAGCTTTCCAAAAAAATTCTTTAACAGTTATAACCTCAATAACCCGTGAAAGTTAATAATATGAGTTCTTGATAGAAAACCGTTGGCCTGGATAGAATCTTTCTCATTGCTCTGAAGAGGTGGCGTAGAGCTCAAAGGTGGCAAAATTACTGCGTGACCTTTTTGTTCTGTCCTACTCTTCAGGTCTCCTTCCGAGTGGATAGAAAACAGCATTTGTTCAGCTTGTCCTTCAAAAGGCAAATTTTAGTCCACCCTGTAAATAAAATCCAATCGCACCTCAATTCCATCTTTCCAAGGTCATGAAAACGCTGGTAATAGCGATGCCAACTGAGGCTTTTTCATATGCCTTTTAGGCATTTTTTCATTAGCTGAGGCCTTGAGGCTTGTTTTTTTTTTAAAAGGCATCTTTATTTATAACAAATATTTTTAAAAAAATACTATGATCTGCAGGCAAAACAAACACACATATCTTTGTTTCAAAAAGGTGTAAGGTTTCAAGGACCAAGACGATCTGATGGACTAAAACTATGTATGTTTTGTATTCAACACTTTGTACCTAGGTACTTATGAAAATAAGATTACATGAATTTTGTTCCTTTTAAGAATTTTTTCTGTGATTTCATAATTTAAGTTTTTCTTTGGAGCAAAAATTGTATTTTCTTTATATTTGTATTTAATTTTTTATTTATTGTTTCACTTTACCTACAAACAAAATTACTGAAATAAGGCTTCTTTTTATTGAAATATGCATCTTTTTATTTCAAGTGAGGCATTTTTTTGTCAAAACTGGTTGGCAACGCTGGCTGGTAAATGTATTAACTTTAAAAAATATTATAAGAATGAAAGCTTCTTAATGACTAGCAGTATGACTTCAGTCAAGGTCCACTTGTCATCAGATGATATATCTCCTCGATCAGTGGAACAAATCTTTACATCGATTTCGAGAAGGATGATTATTGCACTTGATATTTCAGAAGCATTTGATAGAATTTGGCATCAAGTTCTCTTATCGAAAATGCGAGCATTTGGTGTCTATGAATCTGTTCTTCGTTGAATTAGGTATTACCTTTCAAGCCGCTCAATATAAGTTGCATTGGAAGGTTTTTAGTCTGAAAATCGCGAAATAAATAATGTGGTGTACCCTAGGGCTCCGTTATGTCTCAGACACCCTTTTTTTACTTATCAACGATCTCCTGTCTGAAACTTTAAATCTATAAAATTGTTTCGCAGATGACTCAGCTTTCTATTCATTTCAAGATTTTGCTCCTCGTTCCTTGGATGTGGAATTTGAACGGTAGTGTCTGATTAGCTCATTAAAATTCCTTTCTCAACAGCAAATGGAGAATAAAGATACATCTACAACTCGGCGCTGTCTTTTGTAGTTAAAAATAGATCCATCCCAAATGCCACTATCCATGAGTGGCATTTGCATTGATAAAACCATATTGACATATTTGGGCAGGTATTCCTAAGACCCATATTAGTCTCTTCGATGAAATTCAAAAAAGAGCTTTAAAATTATCTCGAACACTGCCACCGCAATGTTTCATGTCTTACTTTATTAGTGAAATAGGCGATTGCATTCCTCCCCTCAAGCAATTCCACCTTAGCAGTCGTACTTCTAGGAATAATAGGAATACACATCAGTCTATTTCGGTTGTACTTCGGATAAATTGTCAAGTACAGATATTCTTTCATAAGCCAGACTATGCCAATGTGGAATACCTAATGTACTCGACTCTATTTTTACATTCCATCTTAAAATTCAGACCTATTAGATCCTTCCCCTTTTCTACGCTTGCACTGTGTTTAATCATGTTAAGGGTAGTCAAAACCCCTTTAGCCATTATAAAAAAGGTTATCTGAGAAAAGCCGAATACGCAGAATTATATTGTTTAAAATTACAAATGACAGAATTTCGAAAAACAGAATTTTAAAAAGTAGAATTTGAACAGATAAACCTGGAAAAAGCAGAATTTTGAAACCAGCAGATAATTCTTAATTTTTTTCACCAGGATTTGACAGCACAGCTGATACCGACATAATATCATATCCTATTTTTCTGAACACGAGGAATAAGAGTTTGATTTTTCTGACCAATCTTTGATGAAGCAGAATTGAAATCTCATTGATCTCTGATCTAGGTCCATAATCAAAATTAAATGCACGGCTAATTAGTTCATTTGTAGTTACTTTTGCTAGAGCCTTTGAGAGTCTTGAAAAACAAAATTTCAATTTATCAAAATTTATAACGCACGATAACGGCCTGATCTATAAAAATAATTAAACCAGAAGCCTACTCAGGACTCGAATATGGTTTAAGCTTTAAGAAGTCACAATTGAAGAAGATTTTATTATAACTAGTCTCTTTTGTATGTTTTATATCTAAGAAAACTTAAAGGAATGGACTGGGTGCTTTGGATTTTGGCCCTTTTACCATAAGTGAGTGTTTTTATATCCGTAACCTAAACTGTATTAATTTACATTCAGTTTCAATAGCATCAAATATATCTCAAACAACGATTGTCCTTGGTCAAAAACTATATTGCACGTAACCTACTTTAAAACTGAAAAAATAAAAAAAACAGGTGAGATTTGTTTCAATTTCAAAGTTTTACTTCTCTCCTATATCCCGTTGCAGTTTCATCAATGATTATCTTTTCCTACCCATACCTTGATATTTTTTCAGTCCATGATGAATGAGCTTAAGTCAAAAGCTAACGAACGTAATTCTTCCTCCCTATTGAATGAGGTCAAAAAGTTGAAAAGTTGAATGACAATCATTGGTTTTAGTATTCTATGTATGTATGTTCCGTTTCGTTTGTACATATTCCTTCCGTCTCTTTCAATATAATATAATTCCGCTCTGGTTCTGACTTCGACATTAGTCTATATCCCTAGCTTTTTAACATCTTCTTCAATGATGTGCAGGGAAAACACAGAAATTCCTGCATATTGAATTTAAATATTTCTCTTGTCCCACGGTCACGTTGCCACGGTTAATGCTGCCATATCCTTTCCTCCAACCCGTTTATATATCCCCCGAACCCGAATAATGTGGCAAATATTGGCAGGCAATATAAGGGGATTGGAAATGGTAACATTGTTGTTAGGGTCTGAGAAGATGGACGAAGCTTTTATTTGAGGAAGGATTATGGTTCTGGCCACTTTATAGAATCCAATGGATTTGTCCTTGGTAAACATTCCCAAGGCATACTCTGCGAAGTTGGCCTTTTGTAAATTCTTTCCAAATGGTTTTGAGGATGAAAATAAGGAATTTCAAATTTCAGATACTTTCTCTTTGGGTAGGTATGGTGTGCAAAACTCTTTTAACTTAATTTAGAGGACTTTCTTTGAAAACCTCCATTTCTTCGTCGTAGTTTGCTCACACGACTTTTGATGTCTTTATGTTCCTGACCTTAGGCAAACGATTACAAAACTAAGAGAAAGTAAATTTTTATTCATTCCCGAATTCCAAAGATGATTGCTTAAATTTAAGATAAAATTTTATGAATTCCGATTATGACTTAAATTTATAACAGAGAGGCGTATATCTGTTTCCCAAAGGGATGTATATAGAAGTATTTCGACGAGAAAGTAAACATCAGTTTAGGTATAGAACAATGGCCTTTTTAGAAATTATTTGTAATTACATATTTTGAGACGATTGAATAAAGTTCTCCTTTTTGATTCGGTATTCTGTTTATGGACCTTAGGAAATATTTTGTTGATGGTAAATTATTTAAGATTGAGCCTCAGGACGGAATTTTATGCTTTTGCATACACAAAGCAGCAGTAAACTGAAAGTAAATGTATATTGATTGAGATTAACCAATTCCAAGTTTTCAAAATTACAAAGTAATACAAATATTTTCTTAATAGGGTCGTTTTTACCTTCATGGAATGCAATCATAGTTTTATGAAAAGGAAGAATTATGTACTTAAGGGTTATATCCTGTATTGCCGCTGGTGACTCTTTTTTCTCAATGCTGTCTGACTTACGGAAGGATATTGCTGATATTAAATTGCAACTATTCGTAAATACCATTCCAGTAGATCTTAACAAGAAGCTAAATAAAAACAACGATAACAAAGAAGGAACAAAGAACCGAACATCTCCCGAAACATCCGAAACTGAACCATCGGTATTTGTATCCAAACAAACAACAAACAACAATAGCCCAATCATCACAAATGACAATAGAACTAACCGAACCTTTAGATAAGGATACAGCTGCATGCCTTATTTTACCATCAATTTCTCCTCAAGTGCAAGCCAATGCCAATGATACACCTGCATGCCTTATTTTGCCATCAGTTTCTCCTCAAGCGCAAGCCAACGCCAATGGTTTGGTGGCTATGGAGTGTTGAAAATCTGCAAGGAAAATCCGATTGAATGTACTTCAAAAATGTAAATGGAAGTTAGGACATCAATTTAAACGGCACATTCAAGGTTTGTTATGGTTGAATTTGTATATTGTTTTATTTATTTATTTATTTATTTCATTTCATCAATCAGAGAACATCTTCCCTTACAGACTAATACATGGATTCTTAAAACTAATTAACAATAAAATAAAATAATTGTATCATGTTAACATTCTATAATAAATATTAAAAAAAAGATTAATTATTACAATTGTGGTAGATTTAACGAGTTAAATACGTACTGCTTAAAAGTTTCTCTAGAGCAATTATCAAAAAAGTCTAATCTATTGCAAACCAAATTAGCTTCCCTGATGCAACGAGTGATGGGCTCATTGCGACCGTAATTAGTTCTATGAAATTGTTCATGAAACAAAAATATGTCACGAGAATTGCTTCTAGGAACGCGTATACTGATTAATGTAAGTAATGAAGGTCATTTAATATGAAATGTTAGTAAATCTCTGATAAACATTATCCCAAAGTATGTACGACGACTTTCCAGACTTTGGATTCCAAATAACTGACACCTGGTTTTATAAGGTGGAGTATCAACTCTCCAATTTAATTTAAAAAATATATGCCTTGTAAATTTCCTTTGGATCCTTTCAATTCTGTCACACGAGTTTTTATAATACGGGTTCCATACTGTACTGCAGTACTCAAGCACAGATCTGACCAGAGAGTTGAAAAGAGACTTCAGAGTGTATGGGTCAGTAAATTCTTTCGTGTTCCTCTTGATGAACCCTTGCATTTGATTTGATTTATTTATTATGTAATCCATGTGTGGTAGGAAGGTAAGTTTTGTGTCTAGTACAACCCCTAGATCTTTTTTCTGCACCACACGTTCCAATTCTGAACCATTTATTAAGTAGTTGCAGTAAATTGGTGAAGTATTTCGGACACAGGACATCACTTGGCATTTAGAGACATTCAAGTGCAAAAAATTCAGATTGCACCAATCAGCCAGTCTGTTTAAATCATCGTTTAGTAAAATACAATCTTCCATGCACTTAATCATTCGATATAGTTTAAGATCGTCCGCAAATAGAAGACAAAATGAGTTTTTAAAGATTTCAGGAATATCGTTGATAAATAATAAGAATAAAAGCGGGCCCAAATGACTACCCTGGGGGACGCCAGATGGTACTAGGATCTGTTCTGATAGATGATTGTCAATTTTAACAATTTGAACCCTAAGAGTTAAATAAGATTTAAGCCAGTTAAGAAAATTCGAATGAAAACCAAACTGCATAAGCTTGTGTATAAGAACCTGATGATTAACGCGATCAAATGCCTTGGCGAAATCGGTAAATATAATGTCAGTTTGAAAATTGGATTCAAAATTGTTTATAATATAATTGGTTAACAATGATAGATTAGTAGCTGTAGATCTACCAGACATAAAACCGTGTTGGTACACTGATATAAAGTCTTTTAATTGAAAAGAAAGTTTATCAAAGACAATCTTTTCGAATACCTGTGGTAAAGCTGAAATTTTACAAATTGGTCTATAGTTGGTAATATCTTGTTTAGATCCTGATTTAAATACTGGTGTTACATAAGAAAACTTCCAACAGTCTAAAAATTGCCCCTTAGAAAGAGACAAGTTAAAAATGGTCAACAATGGTCTAGCTAAAGATCTTGCACATTTCAACAACAAAATAGGTGGAATCCCATCGGGACCTTCATTTTTGTTTGGATCCAACCCAAGCAGGGCTGTCTCGATTTCTGAAACCTGTAACTCCATAGAACCTATATTAACAGATTCTGGGATTTGTGGTAGTTCAAGATTAGATAGAGAGTTTGTGGAATAAACTGATTGAAAGTAAACACCAAAAAGATTACAGATCTCATTGACGTCATTTGATGATGTATCTAAGTACTTCATACAGCTTGGATACCCGTTTGATTTCCGTTTAGAGTTTATAAAACTCCAAAAACTTTTACTATTGTTTCTAACATTGGATTCTAAAGAAAACATATAGGATCGATACAAAAATTTATTGAGCGTATTAAATTCGTTTTGGCAATTTAAATAACTCGAGCGTAGTTCAATATTTTCACGATTTTTTTTTAAATATTTTAAAGGATTTATTTTTTTTATTTTTAAATTAATTAATCTCTTATTAAACCAAGCTGGATTTGAACTAGATTTAGATTTTTTGCATGGAACAAATCTTCGTACAGCCCCTTCGATAATAGATGAAAATGCTTCATTTGCGCTACTTAAACTAATTTTAGAAATTTGTGAGTCCCAGGGAAATGAAAATAAATATTCGTTCATTGCATCAAAGTTTGCTTTTTTAAAGTTTGGTACATAAAAATCGTTATTACTTTCATTTTTCATATAACTATAAAAACTAATAGTTCCTTCTAATGCAATGTGATGCATTGAGTTTTTGACTATGGGGATATCAGACTTTTCAACATAGATATTGAATTCCTTATCAACGAAAATGAGATCAAGAATACGAGTTAATTCATTAGAATTAGAGTTTATTTGTATTAAGTCAAACTGACTAAAAAAATCGATCAAATTAATTTCAATATCCGAGGTAACATTGAATGGAATTAAATACTTATCGTCTAAGTCCAATATCCACTTAATATTTCCCTGGTTAAAATCACCAATGCAAATAATATGTTGTGAACTGTTCAGATTTTCCATAATATTTTTACAATTTTCAAAATATATGTTGTAACATTCAAGAGAACTTCTCGGAGGAATATAATTTATAATAATGAACAATTCAGTATTATCATTTAAGGATAGACATATAATCAACTGGTCAATATCAAAGTTAGCAGTGACAATATTAGATTTAAGCTCTATTTCTTTGCAAGATAGAGAGGACCGAATTGCAATCAAAACGCCCCCACCTCTATTCATACCTGTAGATAATTTAGATCTATCTTTTCTAAATACAGTATAATTTGAGTTGAATATTTCAGTTGATAATTGGGTATCAGTTAACCATGTTTCAGTTAGTAAAATAATATCATATAAACAAGATGAAAAAGCAAGGTATAAAGAATCTAACTTGGATCTTATGCCTCCTACGTTTTGATAATATAATGATAAATTACTTAATGATAAATTACTTGTAGTTAAGGGATGGATATGCGAAATGCTTGCAGTGTTGATTTCATCGAAGCTCAATGCATCAGCTCTATTGATTGATGTTATGTCAACTTCACGGACTGTCGAACATCGTCGTTTTTTGAATGATTTACGAACTTTTTCACCTTAACGTACATGGGCCATATGGAAGAATCACTCATCAATTGGCTGTAACTATTCGCAGGAACACTCAGTTTAAAATTTACATGTGTAATATCCGATAGGGCAATCCCTTTTTTAATTAGCTTGTAGCATTGGAAAAAATGAATAGGTATATTAGTCTGAGTCGAGATATGGTTGATAAGATCTTCTGGTTTAGTATCCACGTTAAACTTAGAAATGTGCAGCCATACTGTAGATGCCACTGCATTCAGTTTACTTTGTCCACTTCCAACGATCTCATAATTAGAATTTTGGCCTTTTTTTTTTCTTTCCTACCACTACCTTGTTGTCATTGTTTTCGTTTACAATATTGCTAATGGGGTTCGGTGGTTGATTTGAATTTGTTTCATTTGAATTTGAAATTTGATTTGAATTTGAAATTGAAATTGCATTTGAATTTGAGTTTGAATTTATACAAATCCCATTTGATGTATTTCCTATATTTGATAGGCCAGCAGTGTTGTCGTTAGAAGCCGCGCTATCAACATCTAGATCATAGTTTTCTACGTGAGTGACCATCGTCATAGAACCAGAAGCTTCACCGGCGACTACGTCATCAATTAGGTCTATAGGTTTCTGAATAATTTGGTTTAATCTCCCTTCATCCTCTTCACAATCCACTTGAGCAGCTGATTGAGAGCATTGCGCTGTATTCTTGTTGGTATTTTCAGTAAGCACATCATCTGCATTGGAAAAAACATCATCAATGCTATCGACATCGATAGCATTTAGAGTTAAGGCAGCAGCGACATCCAAAACCGGTTTATTACTTGCACTCATGATGTTGTCTGCACTCACAGACTTCGCAAGAGTGTTTACAACAGCGGCGGGTGGAGGTGGTAGTGAAGGGTCCGAGACAAAACTTTTTTCGGCATTAACATTCGTAGGCATTGCACCTTCAGATGATCTCCTTCCAGAGATGGCAGACGTAGAGGGGCGAAAGGGTGCAAGGTTTGGAGATGAGCATATTAATTTAGATCTATTGCAACTTGAGTTTGAAAGAGAATTATTATTAGCTTTGGACGTAAGCAATACTGGTGCACGCTTTTTTGTTTGGCTATATAAAGGTTCATTCAACTTTGCATTGTTTTTTAATAATTTGCTACGCGTCAATCTACCCACATCACTCGACGAAGAATTAATGTTTGATGAAAGAATAGGGAATTCCCTTTTTATATCAATTAAGCTTTGATTTAGATTACTATACAATTCTTCAAGTTTATTAAAGCAAGTGAAAAGATCAACTGTGCAGCACTTATTACACTTGAAAGAAAAGTTTTTAATAGATTTAATTATATTGAAGTCTGATTTTTTAATTTTGGCACAATTTAAGTGACTAACATGTCCTACCCCTAGGTGCTTCGCAAGTTTAAGGGTTCAGCGCTTCAATTTAAAATATAATCAACTACTTTCATAATTCAAAGCCATACTTATTGAGCAAAACTGTAAAAAGTTCAAGCAACCTTGGAATATCTGGAAATGCTCAGCTCAAATTCAATTATCAAATTTTCATTTCCAGGGAAATGCTTTAGGGTTCAAATTTTGTAAAAAAAAATCTATTTTTAAGGTGAAATGAGGTAAAAACGAAAATGGTATCAGATTTTAAATATTCTATTTTAAAGGTTTTACGAAGAGGATAAACTTAGAATATAGGTTAAAGGCTCGACATGTTTTGAGAGTAAGCTTCATATTTCTATGAGGTGGAAAGGGGTAAAATAAGCAAGGGCGGATCCAACTTTTGCGTCACGTTCTTCAAAATTCATGGTATTGCACTCAAATTTTGTTTTATTGCAAATAGTTATAATATAGGAACCGTAATTTTTGGCCTTATATCAAATCAAATCCTTTAGCAAATTGAAGCAAAATGCGGTGGTAATTGCAATTGAGAAATTAATTCGGTACCGCAATTTGCTTTTCAAAGTCAAACATGATATTGGTACCTTATTTGGTGAGATATTTTCAAAAACTCTGTAACATTTGAAGAGCCAGGAACCATACTTTTTTTGTGGAATAACGATGTCTCGCATTTTATCAATAATTTTATCTCAAATTTGAAAACAAATCCCATTTTTAAAAACTTCGCATTTACATTTCGCAATAAAAGCTCGCAGATAAACAGAAATCTCTCAAATTAAAATCTGCAATATCAAATCCCGCAATTCCAGTAACATGTTGCGACTTCTTAAATCACTGAACTCTACTCGACGGGACTACACTTGGCATGCTTGCAGAGGGCACAGATAGCTAGTACGCCGGTGGGCGTGGTTCTTGGTCCACCGTGTGCCAGACGCTAACAAAGATTTTTGTGCATGCCAAGATTTAATATCTACTCTAAGACAGCGAACGGACGCTTTCACTTATCTATCAATTTTTGATCAACCATCAGATTTGAATTAATCTTTGTTCTTTGGGCAACAGATATAGATTGCCTCGAGTACCTTGTTCAGGTCCCACCCACTGACACTTTGTACGCACCTTGACAGCAAATACTCCGATTTTAAACAAGTGGCTGTCCCTTTCTTTTCTCAACAGGATAACTCACGTTATTCCATCGACCACTGAAATCCCCACGACCATATCACACCTAACCCCACCAGATAAACACTCAAATCTATATTAATTTGGTGTGAATTTGTATATTCTTTATTTTCAGAGAAACGGTGATTCCCTCGATCGGTTTATGTCGAGATGTGAGGATGGGTTTCAACCTTGAGAGGGAACTGTAAAGCTCCAGTCTTCGGTTTCCAATACGAATCGTAACGTAGTCGATTGCCACGAATAGAATTTTTGTTTTGGCGGGCTTATGTTCTTATCAGCGATCGGCTACAGTGAACAAATAAAATGCACGACTGGGTCGCACGTACTTGCTCTTATGTTCAAGACACTGCGAGTTTAAAAAAATTGTATATACAAACATGGAAATTATGAGAGAAAAATGTAGAGAAGCATGAAAAACGACATTTAAATTAGCTAAAACAACTCTTTTGACAGTTTGAGGTGAAAAAAAAGAATGCCATCTTAATTCATGATGGAATATGATTGCATGGAAAAAAAAATTTTAAAATCGTTGGAGCGGTTTTTTTTTTTTTAATTAATTTTTTATATATAAAATTCTTAAAACATTTTTAAGAACAAATTTTGGTATGCAGATATATGCATATATATATATGCAGACTATATATTATATACACATATGAAAACAAAATTTGAAAAAAAAATTGTCAACCCGTTTTTGTGATATCGAATTTTCAAAAAAAAAGTTTGAAACTTTTTTTAAAAATCCAAAAACTTTGTTTTTGAAAATTTTGATATGCAATATTATTTAATCTTATCTGAAATTTGTGTATAAAAAAATTTATTACAGTCCGTTAAGAACGAGAAAACTCAAAATAAAAAAATACGTTCTATGACAGGTACTACTAATAGTTTAGTGTAAAATTTTATAATTTTTGATGGTAGATCGTACTAATTTTAGTATATACAAAAGTTTAATCAAAACCGAAGGAGTCGTTTTCAAGCAAACAAATATTTTCCTTTGCGGTTTTTTCACTTTTGTATGGAAGGTACCGTTATTTTTTCATAAATGTAAAATTTTTTCTAAAAATATTTTAGAGAGTACTAAAAAAGTCTTAAATATCGAGTTTCAAAAAAATCTATGATGCCGTTTTCGAAATATTTGATTTTCCAAAAAAAAAATTGAAATATTTTGTAAAAATCCAAAAAATATTTTTTCAAAAATGTTGGTACACAAAACTATTAACATTTTTTGGAAGTTTTGTATAAAAAAATAATTGAAATCGGTCATACCATTTTGAAGAAAATCAAAAATTAAAAAAATGGTTCCTTGGGAGGTACCATTAATAACCATTTTTGAAAAATGGTTTTCCACCCAAAGAAAGCCTTTACAAAAATAAATTTATTGAATTTTTTCTAAGAAAAGTTGTCGAGCCGTTTTTGAGAAAAATACGATTATGTAAATTTGCCAAAAAAAAATGTATGACAGGTACCGTTATTTTTGGTTCTAAAAAAAAAATGAAAAAAATATGTCGGCAGAATCACCAAAAACCACTAAGTACCAAGTTTGAAGAAAATCGATCGAGCCGTTTAGGCTGTAGACGAACAGACAGACAGACAGAATTTTGCCATCCACTTTTTTGGTGTTCTCTATCATCGTAATATCATGTTTGATTGTTATCTCAAAATTTTTTTTTTGCACGAATCCAAAACTTGCCATATATACCTATAATCGCAAGTAAAAATTGTATACTATGTTTCCTATAGTCGTCGCTGAAAAGTTTAAATAAATTTCCTTATTTGTTTTACTTGGTGGTGTGCGTAAAAGCTGTCAAAAAATTCAGAGGATGTAGGTTGGAAGTAGACAAGAAAAACAAATCCTGCTGGAGGGGTGTAATATTTCCCCCCACTTGGACAGGAGGGGCAATTTTATAAGAAAATTAGATACATAAAATCGAAAAAAATATTGTAAATAAAACGACATTTAACGGACTTACCGCGATAATTAGATAAATCAAAACTATTTTTGATTATTTTCCCGACGTTTCGACCAGATTTCACTAGTCGTGGTCACGGGTTGACTGATGGCTAGTGGGTGGTTGTTGTTTTTACTCTCATTGTTCTGTTTTGTTCGTAGATTGTACCGGTGCGTTTGTGCTTGCAGTTGAGATGGAATATGTTGCTGCAACTGCATGGACTGTTGTTGTTGTGAATTTATGTATTCTTGAGAGCAGGCAAAACTAATAGCATCAGCTGGCAGGTTGTTTTGATTTTTGTGTTTGTTGTTTTTAGCTTGGATTTTATTAAGCTTTAATTTGTTTATCAGAGGATCCCATGCCGGAGAAAGATTAAAACTTTGATCTCGATTGAAGTTTGAGTGCATTTTTATTTCGATTGCCTCTCGTACCAATCTTGGAACATAAAAAATTTTCCGTGGCAATTGATTTTGCTAGATCGAAGCGTATAAAGTGATCCTCATTATAAGCTAAATGCTCACAGATTGCCGATTTGGTTACTTCATTCTTTTGAATGGCTCTTATATGCTCCATTAGTCTTGTGGAAATTGCTCGTTTTGTCTCACCTATATAAGATGAACCACAACTACACGGTACAGAATAAACTCCTGGATTTTGTAGAGGAATTTTATCTTTTGGAGATCTTAGAAGTTGGCGGAATTTTTCTGGTGGCTTGAATATTGATTTAATGCCATGCTTCGATAAAATTCTTCCAATGGTATCAGAAACACCTTTTCTATACGGAAGAAATGCTATTTTTTCATTTTGTTGTGTTGAATTTTCTGAAGCTGTTCTTTCCTTTGGTTTCCACGAACGTTGTTTGGAACTATAACCATTTTTCAAAAGAGCTGCGTCAACATGTCTTAACTCTTCTTCTCGATGATCATTGTCACAGATTGCATTTGCTCTATTAATAGGAGCTGACACCACGGAAGTGAAATTTGACGGGTGGTGATGAGAAGCGGCATGCAGATATCTGTCGGTGTGGGTGGGCTTCCTATATACCGTGTGTCTTAGGGTCCCATCCTGTTTTTTAATGATTTTTACATCTAAAAATGCCAACGTGTTATCTTCTTCAACTTCCATTGTAAATTTTATCTTTGGATGCACGGAGTTTAAGTGGTTGAGAAATGTATCAACCTCATTTTTGTTGAGAATACAAAATGTGTCGTCAACATATCTTTTCCAAATAATTGGCTTAATTGGAGATGTCTCTATTGCCTTTTCCTCAAAGTGTTTCATCCAAATATCGGCAATAACTGGAGCAAGTGGGGAACCCATTGCAACTCCGTCATTTTGTAAATAAAATTTCTCATTGTTAAGAAAATATCCGGATGTAAGGCACAAATGAAGAAGTTCTACTAATTTTGAGTCATCATCGGAAGAAGATAACTTTGTTTTTATAACATCTAGGCATTCTAATACTGGAACATTCGTGAACAATGATGTTACATCGAAACTAACCATTATTTCATTTTCATTTACATAAATAAATAAATAAATAAATAGGGTGGCGCAACAGCTCGAGGAGAACCAGGGCCTAGTGACTTACAACTCACAACCATTCCTGTGTGCGTGGTGTTTGTTGGGCAGGAATGGAGGGGACCTACAGTTTTTTGCCGAGTCCGAACGGCTAAATGAGAAGCACTTTTTCATGACAAGTATACTCTTGGAGGATTTGTCAGTTCCTCGCAAGAGGCAGTACCTCGAATAAAACATTTCTGTTTTTTCATTTTCATTTACATGCACATCTTTTATTATTGCTATAAAGTGCTGGGAGTTTCTTACAGAAGAAGAGCAATCAATGACCAACGGCTTTAGTTGCATAGCTAATTCTTTGGCAACAAGGTGAGTAGGGGAATCAATTTGGCTGACAATTGGTCTCAAGGGGACATTTTCCTTGTGTACTTTTGGCAGGCCATACAATTTTGGTGGTTGAATACAAGATGGTATAATATTTGTTTTTTTAATAACCGATTTACATTCTGCCATTTTTTGTCTCACTTTTCTTGTCACCCTTGCTGTTGGATCATAACTCACTTCCTTGTATGTTTCAATGTCACTGAGAAGATTTTCTATTTTTGAGCAATAATCTACTATATCGAGGACTACAGTGCAGTTACCCTTATCTGCGGGAAGCACAATCAACTCTTTGTCTTTTTTTTATGGCAATTCTCTCATTCACCGTGATGTTTTTTGTCTCAGTACTATCCAGAAATGTTGAACTTATTAAACATTAACCCGAACTTAGATGTTAGTTTCCAAGATATCCAACGTTTGTATGTAATTATTTAGAACTTTTAATTTTTTTCTCTGTTTTATTTGTGCTCCATCACCGAACTAATGTTCTCTTGTACACCATTAACCATTAAATAACAAACAAAAAAAAGGACTTTTTTCCCCAATTGCTTTGTTTTCTTTTTGCCTACTGTTTCACTTAAATGATACTCAAAATATTTAAATAATTATGTAAATTAAATTTTGACCTTTGTACATTAAAATACCAAATATTTAAATCACCTTAACTAAAATTTCTTATTTCAACAGTAAATTCTGAAACACCTTGTGAGTTTTTTTTTGGAACTCTCCATTTTCATAGCCTTGGAAATTTTTTCCAAGATAAAAAAAAATGTGGCGATATCTTCATTCGTTAAAAAGTGTTGAAATACACTCTCAGATAATTAAACACTTGTTAACAAATACTTTATTAATTAGTTATCTTACTAATATTATAAATGTGAAAGTGAGTTTGTTTGTTTGTTTGTCACGCTTTCACGCCTAAACCACTGTATCAATTATCATGAATTTTGATATAGAGATAGATGGGACTCTGGAAGCGTCAATAGGATACTTTTTTTTTAACATATGAGACGAAAAAAGAAAAAAATATTTGGTACCAAAACAACTTAATTTTATATGAAACAAAATTAAATCACTAAAGTTTGAAAAAATAATCAATCAATTTTTATATCGTTTCAGTGATAGTTTGTTTTTATTATTTTGAGGTTTTCTTATAGGTACCTTCTATATGCTTCACAAACACGGTTTAAATTAAACAGGAGCTCATCGCAATCCCGGGCAGTAATAGTACAAGAGCCGACAGAAAATTTTGGGAGTGGATGTATAACCAAAATATGAGCACATGGTTGTAGATTTAAGCATCGTGATATGGAAAACAAAAGTCGCAGGGTTAATTCTCAGCTTTTGGCGGTGGTGGGTGGTTGAAAAGTGCGATTTTTCCGATTTTTGTGTGAGGGGTATAACCACTTCAATTCATATATAAAAAATAGGAAATGACCTTCTGATCTCAAATAATTAATTTCCAGACGTTTCCTTTTCAACTTTCTCCCCGCCAAAAGCGCATCAAAGTGGGCTGAAAACCAGCTTTTGATGTCAAGGGTTATAACCAAATGTGCGACACATCAAAAAATCAGGAAAAAACTCCTAATTACAAATATATAGGTGCCAGACATTTTACTTTCAGCTTTCCCCCTGCCAGACGCCCCCAAAGTGGTGGAAACCCCCTTTTTTATTTTAGCGCTATAAACTAAAAAAATCTCCTGATTAAAAATATGCCAGTCCCAGACTTCTTCCTCTCAGCTTTCACCCTGCCAGACGCCCCCAAAGTGGTGCAAAACCGCCAATTTGATGCCAGGAGTATAACCAAAAGTGTGGTACACCAAAAATCATAAAAAAATCACCTGATTAAAAATATGTTAGTCCCAGACTTTAACCTCTCAGCTTTCACCCTGCCAGACTCCCCCAAAGTGGTGGAAAACCGCCATTTTGATGCCAGGAGTATAACCAAAAGTTTGGTACACAAAAAAACATTAAAAAATCCCCTGATAAAAAATATGTTAGCCCCAAACTCCTACCTCTCCGCTTTTACCCTGCCAGACGCCCCCAAAGTATTGGAAACCCCCGTTTTTGATGTTATCCCAAATACAAAAGCGAGCATTTTATAAATAAGCGAAATGATGAGTATTGCCCCAGCTACTTATTATTTGATGCAATGAGTGCTATATTCTGCTAATGCCAAAACGTATTTAACAACATTTTTTACCGTGTTTTTTTTGGGACTTAAGTACTAATAATAAAGAAGTATTTTTTAAATAAAGAAGAATTTTTCCCAAGCCCACAAATTTGAATTTTGTGACCTGAGTAATAGAACTCAAGATATGATCCTCTGCTAAGCTTATCGGCCTTATTTTTATTTGTTTCAAATCTCCAAATATTTCACTATATGGTGCATCTAAGATGATTATATCTCAAGTTCTATTAATCAGATTGTCAAAATTAAAGTCTATGGACTTAGCGAAAATGAAAGAGAATCATTTCGTGTGTTTTTGAAAATGAATTCCTGAACCATGCCATAAGATTTGGAAAACAGCTATTTTCAACACACCGTCCCCAACACGGGTGTCAAAAAGGTTCTGCCAGACTTTTGAATTCGATATTAAAATGCATGCACCTGCAAATTCTCAAACTCATATTTTGGTAATACTTTCACCCAAAAAATTTGCTACCAGCTATTGGACTAACAGAGGTATATTCAGTTCGCAGTGCGACGCAAAAGCTATGACTCCACAATAATTATTTTTCTTTTTGTAATATGAACATTTATGTAATCTGAATTAACTAATAACCTGAAAAATATATGTAAATAATAATAATCGTTAATGTTTTCTGTATCGATCGTCAACCAGAATCGGTTGACAAAATAAACATTGGCGCGAGCGAAGCCGCGGGTAAAGGCTAGTATTCTATAAATTAGAGTATCTGTAGATTTATAGTTCTTTATAGAAAATAATTTTATAAATTAAATACTTAATATCGTTCGTTGAAGAAGGTCAGTTTTTATTTCAAAAGGAAAAATCCAATAAAAAGTTATGATTTTTGCAACTAAAAAAGTCAATACGGGCCATTGTGCGGCGGCGGGCAATCAATCAATCTTACTAGATTATTTTATTACCTGGGTGAGATGTCCAAACTGGATGGTGGCCACGAGACAAAAGATGGATTGCTTAAGACATTTTGTTTTTCTACTTCCGGTCAGGTAGGTTTTTCGAAATAGATTTGGTTTAGAAAGATATGATGACTTCGAAAATAACCAGGGTCCTCAAAAAAATTATATCGAATATGAAGTTGACAGAATTCCGGACGACATCCGTAACAAACATTCACTTCCGAGCTTTGAACTGAAATAAAATTAAACTCCAAAACGAATCCCCAACATTTAGAATCTCAGTCAAGATTAGTAAATTTTTGATTAAAAAGTGTATTTAATCTTATTTTAAATAAATACCAATGAGAGGCCACTAAAGGGTCATAAGGGGTCAGCTATGTATTTTCAGTAATTGGTCAGACATAGATTTTTTTAATAAATTTTAAAAGCTTTTTTTTAATATTATAGTGGTTTCTAGCATCTCAATTATGGGTTTTCGCAAAAAATTGTATAGAGTAAGTTCGGGTTTCACGAACTATAGATTTTTCGCAGTTCGATGATTCTTGTTTTGGTGTGAGGTCGATGACTCTGATCGTAATAAGTACCATATTACACGAAGACTTTTGAGTAATGACTTTTTTCGAAATTCAATGAGTGCGAACGAGAAAAAACATCTGATCTCACCTTCTGCCGTGTTAAGAAGAAAAAACGTAAGTGTATTTTTGACATTTCGAGATAAATGCGTTTTTCTGTTTATGTATGTAACTTTTTATTTCTGGATGAATTTGTTTCATACTTTAAGGAAATGATAAGTAATCAAATTACTAATTTTTGATCCAAAACTCATTTGTTTATATTTAATTAATAGAGGTAGGTAGGTAAAAATGGTGGCAAGAGCGTAACACTCGCTGTTGCCCAATTAGCGCTGGATTGCGCCGTTTTGATACCATAACTCGTTTGACCTGTGTATGAAAGTAGATAAAAGCGTTCCTTGCTTTGAAATAGGACGGCTGTGGAGTATGGTTAATGTATCTTGTGAGTTGGGGTCATAGGACACTCACTCGATCGGATCGCATCTCGCCCGAGCTTGCCACATTATGCCGAGCTCGGCAGGTTGTAGAGTAGCAACGGAGCAATCGATCAGATCATGTGGTCATCATTGCCATTGAGCATCATGAAGCTCCTCAGAAACCCGGGTTCCGATTACTCGCGGACTTTGGATCTGGGGGGGAACATGATGCAGAACGCAACAGATTTCTGTCTCAGAACCATTTCGTGGCGTTAAGAAAAGAGATCAAGTCTTTGATCTTCATTTCGGAAAGTTCGTTTAAGTCGTCAAAAAAAGCCATTCCAAACGATTGTGCTCTCATTCTGGCTAGAGCTGGACATTTACAGAG
This sequence comes from Dasysyrphus tricinctus, assembly GCA_963921185.1. Lineage (NCBI taxonomy): Eukaryota > Metazoa > Arthropoda > Insecta > Diptera > Syrphidae > Dasysyrphus > Dasysyrphus tricinctus. The sequence goes on along the minus strand of OY992530.1, from coordinate 54,234,596 downwards.
AAAATGTAGGACTGTTTCCTTTTCTTGCTGGTCTCCACAACTGCGACAGTGAGTATTGTAAGGAATACCCAGCCTCGCCGCATGTTCTCCAATTGGCCAGTGTCCAGTGCAGGTTGCTACGACCCTGGCTATGTCCCGCCTGGGTCTACATATGAGATCAATTGTTCGGGATTTATTTAAGGCGGGCCAGATCGTTCTGGATATTTTGCAGTTGGTCAAACTGCTCCACCTACGGTTAGATTCCCTAAGGAAAATTGACAATATATTGCCCTTCACAACTCCAAGGGGAATGTAGACTCTTTCCGCAAGTGAGATGTGAAGGGCTGATCCTTGCCTGGCTAGTTCATCTGCCCGTTCATTACCCTCAATGCCACTGTGACCAGGAACCCAGATAAGAGTGACCTTGAGGTTAATGTTTAGACTTGCGAGCTCATCTCGGCATTGTTGGACCAATTTAGAGGATGATGTAGCCGAATCAATGGCTTTAACAGCCGCCTGACTGTCTGTAAGGATGGCTGTATTACGATTTTGGTTTGGATCTGCTTTTAGCATCTTGCAAGCCTCCCTGATTGCCAGTATTTCAGCTTGAAATACACTAGCGAAATTCGGTAGCCGAAATGACTTGGAGATGTTGAGAGACTCAGAGAAGACTCCTGATTAATTAATAGAAGTCTAGTTAAATAATTTTCACGTTAAGACTTTCTGCCGTATCTGCAAGTAAATAATCTTCCTTTCCCGATCCACGAATATTTGTTTGGTAGTTACGTTTATTTTTCTTATGAAAAATGTAGATACGTCAATTTATCTTAAAAAGGCATGCAGATACGTCAATTTATATTAAAAAAGTATGGTTTTTTGTACATACGTCATATTTCGTAAGCGTTTTTAACCACTAAAAATGCAAGATAGTGATTTTATTACTAAACAATAAAATAATAACCCTACTAAGGATGTCAAAATTGGCTCTAACTCAAAACAGACAAAATGTGAGTTACGTTTTTTCTTCTTAACACGGCAGCCTTGGTACTCATATAATTTCAAAAAAAATCATGACCCAAAAGTTGTCTTGTAATAGGGCACTAAGCAAAAATTGTTTAATTCAGGAGCTCGATGGGCTTATGCGTTCCCCTTCATTATCATAGATAGTTATTTTTTGCGTCGAAAACACAGCTCTTAGCGTAGGAAGTTGTGTTTGGGTTCATCTAATATACTCAAGCCCTGTCACAAAGCGGTCACATTACAACTCAAATTAAAAAAAAAATAACAATACAAACAATATCACCCCCTGACTCTTCATCTATAAAGTGCTATAAAGACTTCTTTATTATATTATGTCTAATAAAAACACAATCTCTTTGACCTTATAAATATAGAAAATTGTCATAAGTGTTAACAAAAAATTTTCTTTTACAAAATAGAAAGTTTTTTGTCGCTTCACAAAATATCTTTATTAAATATGTACCCTACCTACCCTATCTAAAGAAAAAAGTTACATTAAGACTCATTCCGAAGACATCGATTAGGATAGAAAAGTTTAATACACTTTGCCGGATGTTACATCAGGATAAATTATAATTCTCACATCCGAAGTTTTGCCCCATTTCTCATGTGATGTAGCAATTCATGCATGCAAGAGCACGAAGAAAAGGAAATTGTAGAATGTGCGAGCATCTATATAAAGGGGATGAAATCTAGCGAAATGGGCAGGGATGAGCTGGGGGGGGGGAGATTAAGGCCAATAACATTGTTGGCAGTTTGGCAGCGATGAATTGAACTCCCAACGGAGAGGAAGTGAAGTGAAATGCATCAATCGAAGTCGTTAATCAACGATGCCTGTCATTTAAAGTGCACTATCATTAAAGGCGCATTGTCATTTCACTAATTTATCAATAATTCTTCGAAAGGGAGAAGCAATAAAAAAAAATATTTAAAATTTAAAAAAGAGATAAAATCATATGACGAAGAGACATGTTAGTATTATATGTGATGCATAAACGATACAGTGAAGCAATCCCTACGGTAAATGACTTTGATTTTTTTTTATAAAAAATACCATTATTTTTGAATGAAAGGAAAGGAAACAAATGTATGAGCGAAAAATGTGAAACTCAGAAGAACTTACATTTAGAGAGAAAAAATGTGATTTCGCAGGAGTAGATATATGTATATGTCTAGAATACAATAACCAAGACTTTATGTCCCATCTAAGTTTGATTCAAGTCCATAATGATAATGAATGCATTTCCGGCGACGCCACCATTAATGTCTCAAGAAGGAAAGGATCCAACCATTAGGAGTACCACTAAAATCCCCAGCACCATCCGTAAATCCACTCCCTTCCCCCCTCTAGCCTAATCCAAACAATCCACCCAGCTACACCAGCAATCAAGTCACCTCACACTCCATCCTCACTTCCCAAGATACCCTTCCCCCTTCCACGCACACGCACCAGGTAATGCTACCATATCGATACCTTCCCGTAAGAATGTATTAAGCGACATTTTAAAAATTTTAAATTAAAATTTAAAAAAACCTCTTATTCAGTTATTTATTTGGGTATTTTGTAGTAATAAACAGATTTTTAGAAGCATTTTGAGTTGAAAATTCCGTTCCAAATCTTTGTAATCCTTTTAATACATAAATAAATAACTGGACCCGACTTTTTCTTCGATGCCTTTAAAATTTTTTAAATGTCGCTTAATACATTCTTACGGGAAGGTATCGATATTATGAGATGGGCCAGACTGACGACCAGATAGAGGGCATGGACATCTACCAACTTTTATATCTAGAACCAGAAAAGAAGTGTAAGACATAACGACGGTACTCCGAACATAAGCAGCTTGGTTAGGGAATGGAGAGTCTCCAGCGAACCCTCAATTTGTGACCAAATGACTAAATGATAAAGATAAAGACTTGAATCGGCAAAAAGCAACTTACAACCTTTTAAATCTCCAAGGTGGATGGTACTATCCCAGCCCTCTTACAACAAGGAAAGAGGAACTTATGTCTCAATTAACTAGCATACTTCTAAGTAGTATAGCACTTGGGTACATACCAAGCCTATGGAGAAGAGCTAAAATTATCTTCCATCCAAAGTCATTCAGGCCTATAAGTTTAACATCTTTCCTACTGAAACTTTAGAAAAAATAATTTATAACTTCCTTAGATCAGAATCACTTATCAACGGGGCAGGTAGATCTACGGAAACTGCCTTATACGACCTAACTATTACGAATTCAAATTGCATTAAATGGAAAAGAAATCGTTTAATGTACCTTCTTAGACATTGAAGGCGTTTTTGATAATACCACTCACGAGGGAGTAAACAAAGCTTTGATTAAGAAAAGTGTACCCATTACTTTAACCAGATGGATCAATCAAATACTGTGCACAAAAACGGTACTGGGTAAAGACTCTCTTGACTGCAGAATTATTGTCCATTCGCTCGATGTAGTCCAACCAATGCAGTCATCTTGTACAACTTATTCGAAGGTCCTTATTATTTCTAGTAACTCTTCTCAAGCTGACGTTGCGGAACAGGAGGTTGAAGCAGTGAACAACTTTATCTACCAAGGAAGCGCTGTCTCAAAAGGCGGTGGTGGTGCAGATGAAGATGGTAATTGGAAAAACAAAAGCTGCTTTTGGCATACTGTCAAAAGTTTGGTGGAGCAACGTCTACCTACAGTACAAACACCAAGCGACGACTGCTCTGCTTGAATTTAGACCTTTTACCAACTCAAACCAAGAATTCCATCGGAGAACTGGCCAAAAGCCTATCGACATCATTGTTCGTAGAAAGAAGTGGCAGTAGATTGGATTGGATTGTAGGACATACGAATGGAGTGGGGTCCTTTTACCCAAGCTGACAGAAGACCTGGGGACACAGAAAAACCTTGTGCAGAACAGTCAAAAAGTGATCTCGAAAGCTGGGAAAAAGTTTGGGGAGAGAACAAACACATTTTCAGAAAGAGAACAAAATAGCGTGTAGCGGTAGTTGACACCGGGAGAGGGTCAAAATTCTGGTTCCAAAATTCTGCTTTTCAAAATTCTGTTTTTTTTTTTTACAAACATTCTATTTTTCAAAATTCTTCTTTTTTTCAGTTCCGTCTTTCGAAATTCGGCTTTTCAAAATTATGTTTTTCAAAATTCTGTATTATAAAATTTTAAGCAAATTCTGCTAATTCTGGTTCTCAAAGACGGAAAAGAAAAAAGTGCTTTTTCAATTTTATTGTTTTTTGTTCTCGTGTACTTCCCAAAACTACGAATTTCTACGATTTTAATATTTTTTTATATGAGTTTTGACAGAACTTCGGGCTAGATTCGTAGAAATTCGTAGTTTTGGGTTGTACGCGATAGACATATTGTTTACAAAGTTTTGTTTTTTTTTTTGGGCATGGAACTGTAAACTATGCTCATACTTTCAATTATTGCCTTAGACAAAAGAGCAGTCTTAAAACCAAATACAAGAAATTTTCCCTATTTTATGATGAGACAAGTATGAGAAAATTGCTTTACTACGCGCACTTTTTAACATTTTCCAAACCTTCTTTTTATTATTGGCAGAATTTGTGATAACTTTATTGAAGTGAGTAATGTATAATGACATTTGTATATAGTGGCAGTAATGCCAGGGATAACAATTATTATATACTAGTTATACCAAATTACAATAGTTAGGTTTTATAATAATTGTACAACTATAATGTCCCTCATTACATCTTTCTTCTTTTTTTTTTTGTTTTTAAATTTTATTTGTATGTATGTATATACCTTCATTATTTATAATCAATGTATATAGTTCAATATTAGTAATTCAATTATTTAACATTTTTTTTTTTTTTATATTTTCTATGTGTACATAAGTCTCTGCACAGGTTTAACAACTCTGCCGCTTCGAGTCCGTAACATCCCTGGTGAGTTAGTTGCTGCTTGGTGTGTCAATTGAGAATTTGACATGTTTTTATTATTGTTGACCGTCGAATTATTTTCAATAGGAGTGTTGTTATTGTCGTCACTGGCTGTCAAATTATTTCCTTTATTTTCACGAGGTCCATGTTCTTTGAAATTCGCAGAAGATTTTTTAATTTTTGGATATGCTGTGATGTTGTATGGAATTTCTGCTTTCGTTCTTTGGAATTGTGTGGTGTTTCGACGATATGTTTTTCCGTCTTTAGTTGATATTATCATTGATCTTGGGTGTTGTGTTTCACGTTCAACTTGAGCTCCTATCCACTGGCGGTGTTTTTCTTTTAACCTAACTTTTTGCCCCTTTATAACATCGTTTTGTTTCTTTGCAGTGCGGTCATAATAAAACTTTTGTTTATCTCTGGATTTTTTTATTTCTTCAGAAACATTCGCTTGGACTATTGGTGACAACAATTGTTTGGTAATTGGAATTGTGGTCCTCGTTCGTCGACTGATCAGGCATTGGTTTGGAGACCCTAATGTGCTGCTTCTTGGAGTGTTGCGATAATTTAACAACGCCATGTAGTAGTCTGTACCATCGAGTTTGCACTTACGGAGCATACTTTTTGCTGTTTGAACGTATCTTTCGCTCAGTCCATTAGATTGCGCATATTTTGGTGTGGAAGTGATATGGTTGAAGTTCCAGTTTCTTGCAAATTCTCGGAATTCAATGGATGAATATTGTGGGCCGTTATCGCTTTCGAGGATGTATGGGATGCCGTGTACTGAAAAATTTCTTTTTAAGTGTGAAATAACCTCTCTTGAAGAACCTTGATGCAATTCTGTGACATCGAAAAATCCACTGAAACTGTCAACAATTAATAAATAACTTTTATTTTGAAACATAAATATATCAGTTCCAACTATTTCGTATGGAAAACTAGGAACCGGTTTTTGAATAAGTGGTTGTTTCTGTGGTTTTCTCTGAGTGCTCTGGCATACGTGGCATCGTTCTACAAAATTGATTATGTCATTCGTCATACCTATCCAAAACACGTTTTCTCGAGCTCTGGACAATGTACGCTGAATTCCTAAATGTCCTTTGTGAACTTGTTCAAGAATTCTTTGTTTTTGTGTTGAAGGAACTATGATTTTACTGCCTTTATACATAATAAAGTCATCATGTGTGATTTCTTCACAAAACTTGAAGTAAGGCTTCATGTCATCCGGGACTTTGTTTTCTTCGTCTGGCCAACCTTTTTGTGTAATCTGAAGCAATCTTGTCAGATGTTTATCGGTTTTCGTGTCTTTTTGTAGATCAAGTAATGCTTTATCTGAAATCGAATGTATTTGGAGAACTTCAAACTCTTCACTGCAGTGCTCTTCTGGTTCATTGTACGCACAGTCTCGACTCAGAGTGTCAGCCAGATTTAAGCTGGTCCCTTTTTTGTAGACGACAGTCGGAGCATATTGGTGTGTTTCCATTAGAATTCTTTTTATTCTTGCAGGTGCCGAATACACAGTTTTTTTGTAAATGGATTCAAGAGGTTTGTGATCGCTCTCTATTACTAGTCTTTTTCCGTATATGTATGGGTGAAATTTTCTGCATGCAAATCGAATGGCTAAGGCTTCCTTTTCTATTTGAGGGTAGTTTATCTCAGTTTTTGTTAATGACCTGCTGCTATACCCCACAGGTTGGTCCTCTTGCATTAATGTTGCTCCTATTGCATATGAGCTAGCATCTGTTTGGATCTTTACCTCGCTATTAACATTGTAGGGCCTTAAGACAGGGGTTGACGTTAACAACTTCTTGATTTTTTCAAGTGCAGTTTGTTGTTCTGAGTCCCAATAGAATTGAACATTTTTTTGTAACAATTTACGCAGTGGCTGTGTTATCTCCGAAGCATTTCGAATAAACTTTGACAAATATGTTACCATTCCAAGAAGTCGTTGGAGTTGTTTTTTATTTTCTGGCGTTTTTAGTTGTTCTATGGCCTTGACTTTTTCTGGATCGATATCTATTCCCTCAGCACTAACGTAATGGCAAAAACACATTTGTCCATATTTAGTTTAAGACCTTTTTCATGTAAAGTTTTAATGACTTTTTTCTGCGTTTCTTGTAATTTGCTCAATGATTCTGCGCAGTGACGTGCGGCACTCGAACGAGCTGGGTAGACAGTTATAAATTAAATTCATTATTTTCCATCTTATCCAGTCAAAAATTAAAACTGTTAACAAAGTCCAAAAAACAGCATATTTCTCTTTGAAATCAAACGTTAAACTTCACACAAGACTTCACGAACGTGTCTAAAAAACATGGCTACCAATAAGGAACTCTATTAATAATTAGCAAAAATTAAATACCTATTTAATACAAGAATACAAAAAATTGTACACATATAAGTATATTTATCAAATGCTTGTATTTTTTTGAAACAAACGTTGAAGGGCCAAGATATGTACATTAGGGTGGTCCTTATATAGGTTTTTTTTGAAATTCCAACTTGGATAGGCATCAAATGACTCTAAATAGAGAAACAAAATTTTCCTAATTTTTTCAGATTTTTATTTCACCCCCCTGGTCTCCCTTTTCTCACCTCAAGGTACAAATAATGGAGTAAGGGTGATTCTTATAAGACCCGAAAAAAAACCAGAACTTATAGATTACATTCAGACGAACAAAAAATCGTATTGGAGGGGGGGTCTATATCCCCCCGTTCAGGCGGGAGGGGTAATTTTCTAAAAATTTGACCCAAAATAGAAAAAAAATTATTAAAAAGCAACGGGACCACTTACAACAGCATGCTATAGCTTTTTTTAAAGCCATGAATCCAGTCTCTAATATGTTTTTTAGAACAAGTTTTTATTGTAAATAATTTCTGAAAAAAATAATTTTCAAACGAAAAAAAATATTATTTTTGTTTTTATTTTTGAGTTTGAAAATTATTTTTTTCAGAAACTCATCCAAGACAATGTCCAATTTAAGGACCACCCTAATGTACATAGCCCACATAAAGTTTTAAAAACATTATTTTGAAAACCTTTTCAAGTCTTAAAAACTGTCCTTGAATATGTCATCCTCATCCTTACTATTTTTTGTTGAGATAATGGTGATCAAAGACAAAAGTATGCATTTGTTTGACTAAAAGTTATATAGGTACACCAATCTCAAACAAACAAAACTGGCAGACCTAAATTGATTTATAAAAAAAAAATCAAGAAACTCATAAAACAAAGAAAATAATAGGTAGAACATTTGATTCTCGTACCATTTCTCTCAGTCGCAATGAGGCAATAATGGTACCATAAAATAAATATGTATTTGAAAAACAATTTCAAAACAAGAAGAAGCACACAGCTTCAAAATGCTTTTTGTTTCGACTCAATATGATCCCAAAGATACAGCTCTTCAAAACGCACAAGGGAGGATTATTATTCCCTTAATTTTGTTTTCGTCAGTAGTGTACTTCTGCGAAAGAGTCCAGCCTTCCTACCTATTGCATTTTTTAGGGTTAACCTACAACTGCCCACTCCTCTTTAATCTACTCCAAAAATAAAAAATTAAGAAGTTGTTCTCTTCACTTAACGGTCAACGAAAAAGTTTCGAATTTACTTCAAAATTCAAAGCAAAACAAGCAATAAGACAGATTCGAATCTGTCTACTTGCTCCACATAGAAATTCTACCTGAGCAACATAATCCGCTGATTTTATTTTCATTTAATTTAGGTAGAACGAAAGACTCTGTCTTCGTTTTCTGTCGGGTTTTCCCGAAGCACGTAGTAGATGCAGAAGGCAGAGCCATAGCGAAGCTAGTGTTTGTATTGTGTGAGAGCATTGAGATTTTTTGCTTTGTGGATTGTGGTTGTGGGTAGAGGTCAAATTATCTAAAGAAATAAAAGTAGGTGTGGAAAATGTGAGTGTGTGAATAGTAAGGGATGAATGCATGATTTATGTTCGTTAAATTATAGGTGTTGAAAATTTGAGATAGGCTATGGATGTTAGTGTTAGGGACTTAATGCAATGAATGTAAGTAAACACAGTTTTTTGATTGTAACAAGTAGGTTTCTTTTTTTTTTCTCTTTACGGTAGGGTAGACACTGTCTAAAACGTCTTATTGACGCACCGTCACTGATTCTGCGTGAATCAGAATGTCATCCATTGAAACTTCTACATTTTCGCTGAAAAATTTCTGGTGCTGGAGATAGACCAAATGGTAACACGAGGAAACTGTATCTTCCCCATGGTGTAGCAAAAGTAAAATATTTTGTGGTTCGCTGTGTTACCTTAATTTGCCAGAAACCTCGTTTACAATCAAGCAAAGTAAAGTGCTTTGAGTTCTTTATTCGTGTTGAGATTTCTTCAAGAGTATTTAATGGGAAGTGTCGGCGCAGTATGTTTTTATTCAGATCTGTTGGATCAATGCATATTCTCAACTTTCCTTTTTGCTTAACGACGACCATTGGGGACACGCATGGTGTTGCTTCAGTTGTTGGTTTTATGACACCTTTTTTCACCATGTCATCTAGCTCAGCCTTAACTGCATCTCTCACAGTAATTTTGTAAAACTGATTTTTTAAAAACAGAATTTTGAAAAGCAGAATTTTGAAAACAGAATTTTGAAATCAGAATTTTGAAAGCAGAATTTTGAAAAGCAGAATTTTGCAAAAAGAATTTTAACCCAGCCAGAATTTCGACCCAAACCCTTTGACACCCTATGCTCCACAGAGGCTCTAGGAGCTAAGTAAGTAAGTTGATACAGCTCATGGCGTTTGCGGTTTTATCTTTTAGTCCATTTGCCCTCCTCGCACACAGGGCCAAAAAAATAAAATCATACCTAGTGACTTACAATTCAACCATTCTTGTAGGAATCTTACAATTTTTTGCCAAATTCAAACGACTAGATGAGAAGCATTCATGACAAGTATACTCTTGGATGAATTGTTAGTTCCTCGCAAGAGGCAGAAATCCGGGTAAAACATTTCTGTTTGTAGGTGGCAGCGGCTGGGAATTGAACCCAGACCTACGGTATGACAGTCCAACGCACTAACTATTATGCCACGATGCCAAATATCCATCGATGAATTTTTCTTTCGAAAGATCCCAATATGAGCTCTCCATTTCCACTGCTAAGGCAGTTTTCATAAGGATCCAATAGTTAAGAGTGAGGAGTTTTGAACCCATTTGTTGTGCCAAACCAAAGTAGCACCGGTTTGCTTGGGTTATTCTCCATTGAATCTCAGCTAAGATGGATATCGTTCGTAGCATTACTGCCTGAACAGAATGCAAGACAGAGCCGGAATCAGGGCCAGCCCGAGCCAAATCAGCATTCTGCACAAGCTTCTTCACTAGCGCCCCTCAATTGCTGTTTTTGGGTGGAAGAAGTCATGTTCTCATTACCCAAGCTGTAGGCTTTGATATGCGATTTTTTTGAAACGAAGTGTCCCCAAGAGACGAACGAAGTATCCCCAAGAGGTGAACAAAATCGTGCACTTTGCAAAGATTTTGTGATTTAGTTTTTTTTTACTGTGGGTGTGTGAATAGGAAGCTAGGCATCGACTTAATTTATGAATAGTAGATATCTGTCTTTAAATTCACAATAAGTATGGATATCAATATTGGTGTAAGCTATTAATAATAATTGAAAATTAAGAAATACTTGCTCAGAAATACAGGGTTCAGCACCCTGTACATTTGCACCGCTTGCACGTATAGCTTGTCCAGCCCTGTCCGGAATAGATGTCGAAAATGCTGCAGTAAAAGTCAAAAATTGTTCAATTTTTGCAATTCCGGCTGCAGAATTTTTGACATCTATTCTGGCTTCGTCTTGTATTCTGTTCAGGCAGTTAATGCTTACTGCTAAGTAGATGAACCCCTTCACCCAAAAAATGTTACTGGTATATATGACCAAAAAAGCGGATACATTTTATCAGATCTCGTCATAACTAGAATCTCCCAGAAAAACTGATAGATTTTATCATGACCAACTGATGCCTAGTACCATGCAATATTTTATCGCATTTTAGCAAATTTTATCGACATTCAGATTGCACCTATCAGTTCAAAAATAATTTGCCAGATATCTGCTATCGGATAAAAGATAGCGAGTATCGTGTATATTATTTCAGTTCTGGTATACTCTATCGGCATTCTGATAGCATCTATCAGTGCAAGAGATACTTTGCCAGATAGCTGCTATCGGATAAAAGATAGCGAGTACCGTGTAAATTATTTCAGTTCTGGTATACTCTATCGGCATTCTAATAGCATCTATCAGTACAAAAGATACTTTGCCAGATAGCTGCTATCGGATAAAAGATAGCGAGTACCATGTATATTATTTCAGTTCTGGTATATTGTATCGGCATTCTAATAACACCTATCAGTGCAAAAGATACTTTTCCAGATAGCTGCTATCGGATAAAAGACACAAAGTACCACTTAATATTAAGCCTAATTCTAAAATTTTATTTCGTTAGAAAGTGAGTAGAATTCGAATTATTTGCATGTTCTAACAAAAATCATTCGAATTCTAAATACTTTCTAATGGATTTTAATTTCGAAATAAGGCATATTATTTTGGTTTTGTTCAACTTTGTCGTTTATCCGCCATCTTTAGAGGACAAAATTATTTTTTGCACTGTGTTTCTATAGAAATAAGAAAAAAGATTCAAGATAACTATAGAATGTAATCATAGTAGATACTTTCTTTTCCAACACACTTCCGTTCTGTCTTCGATTGGCTTTTAAGAAACTTCTTAATATGCCACATACACCTTCGTTTTAATAATTCTATATTTGCAGCTAAAACTGAAAATAAACTTAAAAAAGAAAGAGAAACTTCCCAGAAAGAAAAAAACTTAAAAAAAAATTGTTTCAGTTTAGGTAACTTTGATTTTTTTTTTTAATTTTAGTTTTCATTTAAAATGTTTACATTGGGTAAATTTGTTTAAATTAACGCCGACCCAACAAAGAAACCAATGAGCTGTGTGTCCAAGTTGCCCCCATTGCATCAGTATTATTAGATATCTATGTAAATGAAAAAATAAGAACAGAAATATCTAGTAAGTTTTAAAGTCGTTAATAAATGTTAATTTTTGCTTACATTTTCATATCCGTTTCGCAAGCTTGTAAAACTCCATCATAATGGAAATGGAGCTGTAAGAATTTCCCAAAGCTGATTTTCCATCTATGTAAATGAAAAGATAAGAACAAAAATATCTAATTAGTTTTAAAATCGTTAATAAACCTGATACTATTTACCAGACTGCAGATAAATGAAATACGTACTTTATCTGAACCCTGATATTTTTTACCAGACTGCAGATAAATGAAATAAGTACTTTATCGGAATGAAGTTCGAATTAGAAATGAAGAAGAATAAAATAAACAAATTGATAAAAAAAAAATGAAAATAAATATAAATTGTACTTCACATTTTTGGCGTAGATAAATCCTTTATTTGTTTCACACAAAAGGTATCTCCTGTTTATTGTTTATTGTTTATACTTTTTATTGTTTATCGTTTACACTTTTTATTGTTTACACTTTTTTTTGTTTATTGTTTATTGCTTAAACTTTTTAATGTTTATTGTTTACAATTTGTACTGTTTTTTTTTTTATAAAACTGAAGTTTTACAGTTTTTACTGTTTTTTTGTTGTTTAATAAAGTTTTTACTATTTCTAAATTTATTTTCTCACTTTCACGTCCGCACTCAATGATAGGATAAATTGAAGTGAATACTAAACCGCAAAACCGCGAGTTACTGGAGTGTGAATTGTTTTATGTTTGGTTGAAATTTTGTGTGTAGTGGTAATATTTATACTGAGACTGATAGAATCTATATGCATTCAGATAGCAAGAACCATTATTAAATCGATGTGTGGTTATATTTATCTCCAGCTGCTTAATGCTACCAGTAAAAAGGTTTGTGGGCTAGCAAGAAATATTCGTATGTATGCGTGAATTTGGAAGCTGATAAATAAAATTGCAATGGATGTAAATGAATATATATGTGGTTATATTTATCTGAAGCCGCTAAATGATATCAGTAAACATAACGATCGAGAAAATCTATCAGGAAAAATATTGACTTCAATTTTAGAGATTGGGTAAATGATAAATAACAACCTTCATATACATTATCATCTTTATTAACAAACATATATTAAATTTTTCAGGCCTTTAACTGGCATTAAATTCAAGAAAATTTTGTCATAATAACTTTTTGCCTAAAAAGTCGATAATTGTTATGAGAAATTTGACTGAAAAATGGTATCAAAAAAATAGAAATTATTTTATCTGACAGCTACAAAAAAGTGATACTATTTATCTGGAAGTTGATAGTATTTATCAGAAATTTGACTGATAAATTGTGTCAAAATTTCAGAAATTATTTTATCAGGCAGTTAAAAGAAAAATTATACTATTTATCTGGAAATCGATAGTAGTTATAAGATATCTGACAGGTACATGGTATCAAAATACGAGACAATATTTCATCTGTCAGTTAAAGAGAAACTGATATTATTTATCCAGGAAACGATAGTAGTTATAAGATATCTGACAGGTATATTGTATCAAATTACCAGACAATATTTTATCTGACAGATATCTGATTCCATTAACCACTAAAATTTTGAATGGCCTTTTTATGAAGAAAACGATAGTATTAAACAAGAAAACGATAGTATTTATTAGATTTTTGACTTGTAAATAGTATCAGAAAATCAGTACCAGTAGATTTTTCCGAGTGTTATAACAACATTAAATTTGTTGCTGTCATTATTGGAGTTTTTTCCTTGCCGCTTGACCGGTCTTTCATTGTTTGTTGATAAAATGTATTTGGTCTTGTCCTCGTTTATTTGAAGACTAACAAGTCTCACCTGATCTTGAGAACATTTGAAAAATAAGAATCAAAGAACAGGAAACAGTATAGGGTTGGCTGCACTTAGCGTAGTTATTATACCTTTATTCATTATTTGATATCTGATGCAGGTCCTGTCAATGGGGATGGGGATCTGCTTGCTAAATGCTTCTTTGGTTCGGAATTTCAACCAATATTGAGTAGATATTTTCTTTTTCTAAGTAAGAATCTCACTATATTTCAATCTCTGATTCAAAGTGTTTGTATATATTACATAAAGGTTGCTTGTACTTGGACACGATACATACAAAGGGAACAAAATACACTAATTTCAATAGTACCTACCTACAGTTTATTTTAATATCCCAAGTCCCAATACATCCTTAATCTCAAATTCAATCAAGTCCTTGTGATATAAACAGATTTTTAAACATGACAATCTTTCTTTTATATTATTCACAATATATAGGTACCTATCAGAAGTATTCCTTTATGAAATCAACGAATTGGAAAAAATGTATCTTTTCATCGATAACGGAATTCGTTACACTTCGAATGATTCGCCTCAAAGACCAACAACATACATTTTGCACGATCGCTTTTCAAAAGAATCAACAAGCACATTTTGGTAAACGTCGTCGTCAGTCGTCGTCGATGCCAAGGTAAGTGCACTAGCTCAGCTCTAAGGTTGCTTTACCGTGTGTCCTTATATAATCAATCCATCCAACATTCTATTGAATTCAGGATTGCAGTTTGTTGCAGCTGGATGTTCAAACACGTTGTCATCGTCATAGTCATCGTCGTTGTCGTTGGCGTTGTCCTCTAGTCTATGTCTCCATGGGTGCTTTCCGATGGTGTCAATGCATTTCTTGGAGTCACTACTCTATTCAATATAAACCTTTATACCTAGTAGAAATGGAACAAGGCGACATCGACACAACGAAAAAGAAGAAGATTCCCAACCGATGACGACGTCGACGCAGGGAAGTGAAATGCGAAATAAAAGCGTCATCACTTTGAAACTTATTCAATTTTAACTAAGCTGTAAGCTCCTCCCGTGCATAATAAGGAAAGTTCCATTTTTTTTCTTTTATTCTTGGCCCACATAAAAACTCTTCGACGAGTTTTTTTTTATTTTTTTTTTTTTAATGTTTGAATTATTTTTTCCTTCACTTTGTACAGAAGGTGAACGTTTCACTGTCTAGATTTTTCGAAAAGGGTGTACAAAATGGTGGGTGATGGCTGTCAAGAGTGAAGTGAATTTCACAAGAATCTATACCTTTAAAAAAGGAACTCTCAAAAAATATGTTTTCTGAGCAATAAGCTTTATAGCAATGATAATTCACAAAAAATAGTGTTTGGGTACCTTGGTTGTGTAGGTACTATGGTCCATGATCATTTTTTTTATAACAAAAATGCTTTTTTTTAGTTTTTCACTAATGGCTCGAAAGTTCCATTGAAAGAATACACAATTTCCAATAAATATCCATTTAAGGGTTTTTTTCTGCGACAACCAATTTGGAATCAAGTGCCAATCGAAAATTGACATATTTTTACTGTTTTCGAAAATCCACTCAAAAGCTCTAAGAAATTACTTTGTGTGACAAAATTTGAATTTTTGTCTGTAACATAAACCACGGTATACTTTTCTGATGGTCTGAAGGACGATTGCCCTTTTGCCAAATTGAGTGGATTTTTCGAATAAGGTAGTAAGACGAAAACGATTTCTCAAAGACGAATGGTGGTATTTGAAAGATTCAATAAGAATTCTGAAGTAAAATGTTCATACTTCAGAATGACCATAAACATTTTTTCGAAAAAAATTACTTCGAGAAAAAAAATTAATTTCAAATTTGCATAAGAAATGTATTTTTGAAAATCTTTAGATTCGAATATCTCAAAAACGTAACGTGCTTGAGCAATTCCAAGGCTAGATTCGAACTCAGCATATTAAAAACCGTCAGTAAAGTATATCTTGGTTCATGTTACAGACAAAAATTCAAATTTTGTCAGCTAAGTAATTTCTTGGCGCTTTCGAGTGGATCTTCGAAAATAGTAAAAATACGTCAATTTCGACTAGCGCTTGAGTTCAAATGGGTTGTCACAGAAAAAAAACCTTGAATAGAGATTTTTTGGAAATTGTGTATACTTTCAATTGTTCTTTGATGTAATTTTCGAATAGTTGGTAGTTTTCGAGCCGTTAGTGAAAAACTCCCAAGAAATGCATTTCCATAATTTTTTGCGTTTTTTTCCATGTTGCGTCGCGAAATTTTGTTTGCAAACCTCAGATTCGGATTCAGCACCCCAGAAAATATAACGGAGGGAAACAATCAAAACTACCCCACAATTTGTTCGCAAAGAGCTTTTTGAGCACACATTGACTGGATTATATGGCGCAAGTGGGAATATTTTATTTTTCGAATTAATAATATCGTCCACTGAGGCGTTTGTGGAGCATTTTTTGTTCCAAGAAAAAATCATAATATTATGTCTGTTCGCGTACCTCCCAAAACTACGAATTTCTACGAATTTAGCCGAAAGTTCTATCAAAGCTCATATGAAAAAAATAAAATTCGTAGAAATTTGTAGTTTTAGGAAGTACCTACGCGAACAGACATATTATGATAAAAAGTGGAAATTTCTGATGGAACATACGAGCATAGAATTCGACGATTTTATTGTAATTGTAATACTTCATAAAGGTTGAACATAACATTTAGGTCGAAAAACAAGTTTTGGAACTTGGCCGACGAAGCGCCAATTTGTAGGACTTAGGGTCATTAAAAGCTAATTTAAATTTAGGAAATATTTTTTTCCTACAAAACTAAATAAATAACCAATTCTATGATTAATAAGCCAAAATGAAGGTCAAGGCATACGTTTTCCTATCCCATAAATAATATAACCCTCGATATTCAATTTAAGTTTCAAATCTTTCTCAAAAAATCCCAGATTTGTCCTTATTGCCTGTGCTAAAGAAAGACAATGTTATTGTTATTTTCTTGTTTAAACTTATTTCCACTTGAGCAGAGGTATAATTTTATAAAACGATGTCTGGTTTTAAATCAGTGGTTCCCAACTGATGGTCACCATAAAGGGTCCGCGGACATATCTATTTAAACGAAATATTCAGCCCAAAAAAGAATATGAAAATAAAACAGGTAGGTAAGTTATTATTATGCATTTCTTCATTTTTATTATAGGGCAAGTTTGGGATTCCTGCAAAAAAAAAAATAAAATGCACGACTGGGTCGCACGTACTTGCTCTTATGTTCAAGACACTGCGAGTTTAAGAAAATTGTATATACAAACATGGAAATTATGAAAGAAAAATGTAGAGAAGCATGAAATACCACATTTAAATTAGCTAAAACAACTCTTTCGACAGTTTGAGGTGAAAAAAAAGTATGTCATCTTAATTCATGATGGAATATGATTGTATGGGAAAAAAATTTTAAAATCGTTGGAGCGGTTTTTTTTTAAATTAATTTTTTATTTATAAAATTCTCAAAACATTTTTAAGAACAAATTTTGGTATGCAAATCTGAAGTATATATTTATATGTATATAAAAACAAAATTTGAAAAAAATTGTCAACCCATTTTTGAGATATCGAATTTTCAAAAAAAAATTTTGAAACTTTTTTTAAAAATCCAAAAACTTTGTTTTTGAAAATTTTGATATGCAATATTATTTAATCTTATCTGAAATTTGTATATAAAAAAAATCATTTAAATCTGTTAAGCTGATAACGAGAAAACTCAAAATAAAAAAATACGTTCTGTCTGTCTGTCTGTCTGTTCGTCTACAGCCTAAACGGCTCGATCGATTTTCTTCAAACTTGGTACGTAGTGGTTTTTGGTGATACTGCCGACGCGTTTTTTTCATTTTTTTTTAGAACCAAAATTAACGGTACCTGCCATACATTTTTTTTTTGGCAAATTTACATAATCGTATTTTTCTCAAAAACGGCTCGACAACTTTTCTTAAAAAAAATTCAGTAAATTTATTTTAGTAAAGGCTTTTTTTGGGTGGAAAACCATTTTTCAAAAATGGTTATTAATGGTACCTCCCAAGGAACCATTTTTTTAATTTTTGATTTTCTTTAAAATGGTATGACCGATTTCAAATGTTTTTTTTATACAGAAGCTTCCAAAAAATGTTATTAGTTTTGTCTACCAACATTTTTGAAAAAGTATTTTTTGGATTTTTAAAAAATATTTCAAAATTTTTTTTGGAAAACCAAATATTTCGAAAACGGCATCATAGATTTTTTTGAAACTCGATATTTAAGACTTTTTTAGTACTCACTAAAATATTTTTAGAAAAAATTTGACATTTATGAAAAAATAACGGTACCTTCCATACAAAAGTGAAAAAACCGCAAAGGAAAATATTTTTTTGCTTGAAAACGACTCCTACGATTTTGATTAAACTTTTTTCATATACTAAAATTAGTACGATCTACCACCAAAAATTATAAAATTTTACACATAGCAACTATTAGTAGTACCTGTCATAGAACGTATTTTTTTATTTTGAGTTTGCTCGTTATCAGCTTAACGAATAATATTATAATAATATAATATTAATATTAATAATATAATATTTTGAAAACGGGTTGATGAATTTTTTTGAAAATAATTTCGTAAATGTATATTAATAAATATTCAAAACAGGCATCCCAAAATTTTATTCTAAAAATACATGTACATACATATGTATGAAAATAAAATAAAATATAATTCTTTCATCTAGGTACAGACTATTAACAATACCGATGGATAAACAAGATTTCAACAACGAACTCAACACGATAAAACAAATCGCAACCTGAAATGGATACAATGATGAAATAATCGACAAAATACTAACAAAGAAAAAAAGAAAAATCAAAAACAAATATCAAAATATCGACAACAATAACAGACAACAGCTTCAACGATTTTTATTTTTTTTTGTTCTACTTTTGAAGTAATAAAATGGCATACTTAGTTTTGAGCACTAATCAAGTTTACTATTTGTTTATACAGTTTAAAGAACGATTTAAATACTTTTTAATATTTTTCCAGGGTAGCGTACAAATGGTCGACAGAAAAATGTCGACTGCACAAATATAAAATTCATCGACTGTTAAAATGTTGACTGAAGTTTGGTCGACAAGAAAAAAAGTTGACAGTTTAAAATCCAGACTATACTAATGTCGATTGGAAAGTTTTCGGTAAAAAAAATGTCGACTTTTATACAAAATTCAGTAAAATAAAACAGTTGATGAAGTTTATAACTATTGTTCAGTCGAAATTTAAGATTAAAATAATATTCAACCCTATTCTGCTATACGATCCGATCGGAACTTTCCATTCAAGCGAATGTTTCATTCAACTTTCTTCAAGCTGTTTTTGAAAATTTTGAGCTGAGACCTTAACTGATATTTAATTAGGGAATTATCGAGAGAATTTTATTCATTTAATTTGAATTTTATCCCAATGTATATATGTTCTGCAACAATCCTTTCCCTCCGACGGATGACAGAATTCGAACTTAAGCAGAATAGGAGATAGGACACATGCATGTGGCGCCGCATGCATGTGAACATCATTCACTTTGTCATTGTCGACCTTTTACGAGTCGATACTTTCAAAATCGACTTTATAAGACTCGGCATTTTGATCAGTCGGTACTTTTGCCAATCGACTCGTTTTTACGATTTTTTAAAGTATTTTTTTTTTCTAGGTCACGAATCGTTCATGATCTTGAAAATAAAACCTTAGAAAAAATCGTATAAAAGAATCTATAGCTGACCAATTATTGAAACTACCTGACCTTTTATTAAGATCTTAGGGCCTTTCAGTTGGTATTAAATTTTGGTAAATTTCCCATAAATGAGGTGCCAAAAATCACGCGTGACCTTGAAATTTTTAAAAATTCATTAAAAAAATCAATAACTGAGCAATTACTGAAACTAGCTGACCTTTTATATAGATCTTCCAGATGGTACACACTTTTTGTAAATTTCCCTAAAATGAGATGCCAAAAATCGCTTTGACCTTGAATTTTTTTTTTAAATTCATTAAATATTCGTAAAAAAAAATCTATGGCTGACTAATTACTGAAAATAGCTGACCTTTTACAATCGTGAAGAGGCCTTTCAAATTGCATACTTTTTTTGTATGACCCAAATGAGGTGCCAAGAATTTTTTGTTTTGACCTTGAAATGAACTTCAAAAATTCAGAGAAAATAAATCTATGGCTGAACAATTACAGAAAATAGTTGACCATTTATCACGATCTAGAAATCTTTCGGATATGGTGTACATTTTCGGCAAATTTCCCCTAATTGAGATGCCAAAAATCGCACGTGACCTTGAGCGACCTTGAGAAAGTTTAGGGCTGACCCATTTCTAGGACCATTTGACCTTTTCTAACCAATTAGATGGCATCTTTTTTTATTGAATTTCCCTCATATGAGTTGCCAAAGGTCCAGAGCCCACCCAAGACACGTATTTTTTTTAAATTGGTGCAATGAAATACAAACAATATGTTGGCAATTTTATTCGAGGAAGTTTAAATATTTTTGCAGAACACTTCTGTTCCAGTAGTTGTATTGCAACTGGCATACCTTGTGCACTCACTTAGGGATATTTTTTCACATTTTAATCGACGCAACTCAATTATAAGGATTCAACAAATTGAAGTATTTGACAAACATCAGAGGGTACAATACTGCCCAGCCAAAGTTCTCGGTCATTTTTTAAATTTATGTTTTTGTTGTGATTTTCATTTTTGAAGACAAATTACTTGCACTTATTTGTCATATTCAATTATGAGTCAAAAAGGTTGAAAGATTTGTTGAGTAAAAACAAACAATAAAATCGTTGTCAGAAAATCGATTGCGAAAATGACATGCGATTCGCATTGTACTTAAATGAACCAAGAATTTAAGATCTTAAAACAACTGTTTTTCATTAAGGAATGTTTGAAGGTCCGCGGCATAGGCGTAGGAAGGGGGGAGCAGAGGTGGGCAGTGCCCACCTTAAAAAATGTGCTGCCCACCTTAGAAAAATTGGCAGTTAAACTTTTCTGGTTCTACATCCCACCCAAGAAGCAAGATTAAATAATTGTGAATGAAATTTAAGACACCCAAATTTAAATTTTGCCTACAGTTACAGTTGGTCGTCACATATAAGTAATTTTTGCCCACCCTAATTTTGTGTGTATTTACACATTTCAGCACTGTCCGAGAAGCATCTACTCGGTTTATTAAACCGAGGCAAGCACAAACCTAGTTGAACCGGCTTAAATAAGTCTCAAACCGAGTTAGCTTGAACCTTGAAGATGAGTAGTTTGTCAGGTTTAAAAAGCGGAATCACCAAACGTAAGAAATACATATGTAAATCGCCAAGAAATCGCAAAATTTCAAAATTTTCCACTCTATAAATAACAAATTTAAAAAATCTATTGCAATTAATTTAGGAATAAGAAAGAAATCGTTTTTCAGTTTTGGGGTGCGTTCAGATTTAATACTACGATGGCTCCATCTAGCAAAATATTACATTATAAAACGAAAGAAATAAAGACTTGAATTCAAAAAATCAAAATCACTAAATGAAATTTCAATTCGTCTGTTTGGCGATAAATCACTACATCTGACAAATTTGCAACATGAACCGAAACGTAGTTCGATTTGTTTTGTTTAAAGTTAAAGCTTACGGTTCGGTTTCGGTATGTATCGTTTGTCATCGACTCAGGGTTAACGTATTATTTGCTCTGTAACAGACGAATCAAACCGAATAATTGGAATTTTATAAAAATCTAAACCGAGTTGTTTCTACCTATCGCCTGCGTTTTATGGAGAACAGTATAATGTGGATGAATTAAAAAACCTCAACAAAATCAGAAATTTTTAGTTTTTTTACTGTTCCGGAAAAAAAAAAGATTTTAGGGCAATTGGGTGACATTTGGATCAAAATACAAAAAATTTATTTTTCTTGTCAATAAATGACTCAAAAAATAAGCTGTTTTTTAAAGAAAATCAAATTGAATAATGTTAAGGCTTGGTTCACACTACTGTGCCAATTCCGATAAATTCTCAAAATGTTCTCGCTCCGATATAAAACCCTAATGTTCACATTGTCGTTTCAATACCGAGACAGCCTCAGTATTTTTGTTTGTATTTGTATTTTTTTTTGTTCATTAAAAATTTTCAGATACCTTCAACCATTTATTTTATTCATCGATTTGGGGTCTAGAATTATTGCTTATCTCTTGGATGAAGATGGCAACAAAAGAATTTGGGTTCCCCAAAGCTACGATAGATGTAAGATGTTACAAACTAGGAACACACACATCACGAATAAACGATTTGACGCACTAACACAATTCACCGACGACCGACCAACACCGACAACACAGACGCTGAAGCGAAGCAGATAAACTCAAAAGTTAAAAAATAATAGAAACAACACGAAACTAACCCAGAAAGTCAATTAAAATTATGACAAAACATTTCACTAATCACTTAATAATTGAAATTAACCTAAATATAATTGACAGATATGACATCGAGAATGTGAAATATATTCACACTTTCGATACCAATACGCTTTCGATGCGATGTCACTCCGTTAAAATATTCTTTCAAACAAATCGAAGCCGGAGCGACACCGTACCAGTATTGGAGCGATAATGATTGTGTGAATATACTCATTATTTCTCTTTAAGAATATTTTACTGTAGTGAGAACGTACTGAGACTGTATCAGTATTAGAACTATAGTGTAAATCAATCCTCTGAATTTAAATTTGTTAGATGGTTGTGTAGTTAGACAGTTTCTAAGTTCTTAATAGTTGGAAACATAGGCGCCCGGAGGGGGGGCAAGGGGGGGCACTTGCCCCCCCTGGCTCTGGGAAATACCACACAACCAACATATTTTTTAATTTGGTATAGTAAATTTTATTAAATACTTCTTATTTTTTTGTTGGAGTCCATAATTGCCCCCCCCTGGCTCAGGACCAGGCTGATTATATCTGAAAATATCCATATATTCGATATTGTTTTCAAAATATGGTTATTTTCTTGACCGCTTCTTTTCGATGTTCATGGTTTGCCCCCGACTGGCATTTACCATCAATAGATAAGGAAGTTATAGGTAATTGATATTTCCAAATGTTTGAGGCACATGCAAAAATGCATGAGAAGGATATTGCTTCTCACGAAAATGGACAAGTAAATTGCGAGTTGTTGTCTGACTAAAACAATTCACAGCTTTTTTTGTGAGTGGTTTTCTGATTTCTGACATCAAATTGAGAACCTTTCCTTGCTTTTCAGTACCCACCATTTCACTATCTAGCTACCTTAGGCGCCAGTTATAGCGATCAGAAAAAACCATCCGAAAAAAAAAATTATTGAAGTTTTTAATAATTTTCAATTAGCCAAATGATATATCAATCGACGCGTAATTCAGCGTAGAATTTGTTCGCGAAAAAAAATGCCAAAACAATATTTTTTTGATGTTTTAAATGGATTTATTTGTTTTTCGGATGAAATTTCATTTTTCTTATCAGCTGATTGCTTTTTGACAGAAAAAGGAACAAATCTTTCCCCTGATTGTGTTCAATTTTGTTCTGTTCTACTGAAAGAATTTCATCCGAAAAAGTTTTTCTGACATTACAATCAGAAAAAATCTTGGTGGCTATTTGTTTTTTTTTTTTTTGTTTTGCGTAGAGTCTTTAGCTTTTTTTACAGTTTTTCTGACACATTTTTTCTGATTGCTATAAACAACCATCAGAAAAAAAAAATCAATTTCATACTGTTCCAAGTTTTTCGGATGGGTTTTTCTGATCGCTATAACTGGTGCCTTTAAAAATTCAGTTATCTTGAGTTGCTTTTGTATATCAGCTGTCATCAGCAGTTTTTTCACAATAACACAAACCTATCCAAAGAGCTTTGGATTATTTTTGAATGAGGAATTTAATTTAAAAATATTTTTTTAAGTAATATCATAATGTTTAGATCAGTCAAGTTGCTATAACACAGGGAATTGTTTGTCACTGCATTGAAAACAGGAATTCTTTTTTACTGTACCATATTTATATTGCAAATCGAACGTTTGTTATTGTTGGGTCGAAAGTATGTCTATCGCCGTGCGAAATTCAATGTTAGCACACCTAATTTGTGCCAGTCTTTATGAACGAACAGCTTGGAAGGGACATTCAAGTAAGGATCCGTCTAATATTCTTGCTCCTGTGTCTTAGTTAAGCAAGATTTTTATTTAACAGTAAGAGGTTGAGGTGGATGCTTTCCTGGAATCTTCATCCAAGAGGACTCGCTTTTTGTCTTCGAGAATGCTAACGTACGATTCTTGCATATTTCTTAGGTTTTGCTGTCCCATATCGCAATTGCAATACAAAATATTCATTAAAAAATCCTTGAATTTTGTTGCTCGGTTTGGTCGTTGAGGACTTGGACCTTCAAAATTTCATTATAACGCTTTTTGATAATGTTCAGGCGATGAAATTTAAGAGTTTCGTTTAGAAATTCAAGGTTCTTTTAGCAATTTCGTGTAGGTACCAATGAAAAAGATCCAGTTTCCAAACGAACTAAATTGTTTTGTGTGTTGTTAGCGAGCGTTCTGTAGCAGCTGTTCTTCCTTTAATTTTGAAGATATTTATATGGCTTCATTTCAAGAACCTGTGAACCTGTGATACTAAGATTTACTCCCACACAGGAAATCTCCTGGGAAAGATTATGTTTTTCTCTTATTGCAAAATTCATAATTTTTGATTTCTCTATATTTAATGTCATGCCTTTTGCTGACAAATATCTGTCTAGAGGTTCCAAAAGTTTTTCATCTACAATTCTGCTTTTGCAAAAATGGCAATATGATAACCAAGATTACATTGGAGTGAAAACTCATCGAAAACTCCTGTATCTTTTGATTGCATCTAATAAGTCCTGTTTAATTAATAGGTCGTCAGGCACTTTCGTTGGGGTCACCTATCAAAAATCTTAGCTTCGGAACGCAAAGTGGAACATTTTGCGTTTGTTGGGGACAGCGGGAACCGGAGCTCAAAAGCGGGACTGTCCCGGTGAAATCGGGACATATGGTCACCTTATGCGCATAGCGTTTTTTAGTCAATCCACATTAGTTTTATTTTTCATTTTCTTAGAACCAAATTTAACAGTTCTTGCAATATAATTTTTTCACCAGTTAAATATTCTGAAAAATGGGCCATCAGATTAAAAATAAATTACTTTTAGTGACCACATTATTTGAGTGATAAGCCTTTTTTCCGAAAAATTGGTTTCAATGGTAGATATTTTTTGTTTTTCTTTAGATTTTCTCGACAACGGTAAGAGCCTCGTTGATAATTTTTGTATGCAAAAGCTTACAAAAAGTTCAAGTATTGTGCTTGTTTTTAAGAAATATTTAATTTTGTTTTTGAAAATTCAATACATTATGTACTTCTAAGACTAGGTATTATTAAACTTGCTTTGTAACTTGGTAAGTAAAGATTTTTAACACACTTAAAGAAAAAATGTTTTACTTTTATGCAAAAATAAAGATACCTACCATACAAAAGTAAAAAAAACAGTTGAGAAAAATCTCATTTTGATGAAAGAAAAACTGAGTATACGGTCTACTATTACTTATAAAATAGTATTACGCTCTACAATTACTATTCAATAGAAACTTATTTAGAATTTTGAATTTTCTTACAATTGGCTGAACGGATTTAAATAGAAATATTTATAAAAAACTTCTGAAAAGTTCAAATAATATTGCATTTAAAAATTTTCAAAAATAATTTTTATTTTTAAAATACGATATCTCAGAATTGTGTTGGTGTCTGCCCCCCCCCCCTGGACAAAATCCTGCGGGCGCCTATGGTTGGAAATATTCTTTTATTTAATTAAATAAAATGCAAAGTTTGACAAATATTAGAAAATTGATGCCGTTGTCCAAGTAAAGGGCCCTGGAGACGCTCGAACATGGTGCGAGTGAACATGGTTCGAGTACTATGTTCGAGCTGATTTTACTTGTCGGCGGGCTGGTTCGAGTACCAATTATTTGGTGTCACTAAACAAAAATTTGGTCTCACCAAAATCAAAAGGAGTTTGATATTTATAGATGTTCGAGGGCGGGGCTAATCGTTTGTCGTACCAGATTCGACTATTTGCGGACCGGTTTTATAGGTTTACTCGAACATTTGGGTATAATTTTGATTTTTGAATTTCAATATTTAAAAAAAAAGAAAAATGCCAAACAACCTGAAAGAAAATTAAATAAATGTGACAGTGAATATTGTGAATTACATATAAGTCGTAAGAATAATGAAGCTCGAGTAGTTTGGTTTCTACTTGGTTTCAGTGTCTGCGGAGTTTAGTCGAACTATGTTCATTCGAACCATGTTCGAGCGTCTCCAGGGCCCTTAAGATAACTTTAGGACAAGGGTGAACAAAAGTTTTTAAAAACTTTTTGGAGTAGGCCAGCTATCAAAGTTTATAAATACGACAATATAACTCTTTTTTCGACTAAGGTGATGGATAACATATATTTCAACTTCAAAAGGCGGTTTGAAAATATTCTATAGGCCCATTAATTAGTCGCCTTTGTCAAATTATATATGAGTACCAGTACTGCAGACAAATTTTATCAATAACTTTAAAGATATTTTAAAATGAATTCAATAGCACTGAGTGCCGAAGTCTAGATTATGAACAAATATGTTCAAATTAAAGAACTATGAATTAAAAAACAAACATGGATTGGATATTTTCAAATGTATATACAAACTGCAACAGGCCGCATTACCGCTTCCGCTTAGTTGCGCCAATTTTGAAAGAAGTTTATCGGCAGTGCGGTGGCTAAAAACTTTGTTGAAAAATAATTTTACCCAAAACCATTAATTTTTAATATAGATGCATTGTAAGACATTGTTGCAGAGTTGATTTTGGTAGCACTTTTAATGTTTTTTAATTTGCTCTATTGTTGAAGTCGTTGTCGGCTTCATTCATTAAATCTCTTTGAACAAATTCGGGAATTAGTTAAATGCTCGAGCACCAATAAATGCATAGTTATTGAGGAATCACTTGCACCGAAAAATTGTTTAATGATTAGGTTTGGTTTGAACTGTTTGCCCACCTTAGAAAAAATTCCTTCCTACGCCAATGGTCCGCGGCCATTTCGAATGCCTCTTAGGGGTCCGCAAGCTAATCAGAGTAGGGAAACACTATTTTGAATGATATTTATTTTTCAAATATGACCTGACCATCCATTACATGAACTAAATTGTCCTAACTGCTTGAGAGTGAGTTGCTCACAGTAATTTTACTTTCTAATGGATACGCACATTAAAATTTACCATCTAAGCTATTGGGTTATATAATTCAAAATAACCAAAAATTGAATTTCAAAGTGTGGCAGGGTTGGCTTGACCACTTTTCACTACACTTAAAACAAAGTCTTAATAGAAAATTTTGAAAATACGTGTAATATTTTTTTTAAATGATCTTTCTAAAAATATTTAAATATTTTTTATAGAAATTTTATGAATTATTTCTGAAACGTCTATTTTGCCATTCTCGACTTTCAAATATTCATATCTTGATTCGCAAGTTTTTGATTTTTGTTTACATTTATGATGACTTTCTTTTAACATAATAATCTACCGATCGCAAAAGAAAAAAACCTTCTATCATTTTTCGTTTAGAAAATAGATTCTAGACGTTTCTCTTTGTTTATCCTAATTCACCCTACTGAAATTGCGTATTTCAAAAAATCACGTAGTTTATAATTTTTAAATAAAATTATCTTTACATGGTATTTTTGGTGGGTTTCGTTATAACCGATTTTCCATTTTTTGTTCTTAATTAAAAATTGGACAAAGTTTTTATTTTAGTGAAACTTTTATTTGAATCGCCAGCTTCGAGCTTTGAAATCATTGTAAATTTGTCAACATATTGTAGAAAATCATTTTGAAATCATTATAATATTTAATGATTTTTTTCTTATTTTGTGCTACCAATAAATGGAAAGATATAACAGATAACTGGATTTTTTTTGTCGAAATACTATTTCCGGCTATTGTACACGTGTGACCTAGGCTTTTGATAACCCGTTGTTGAATTTCATTATTATTATGCAGGTGAAATCCACCTTTTTGGGTAACTATAGCTTGACGAACCACACTTAATAGGTGTGCGTGTAAAAAGAAAAAAAAAACATAATAGAAGGACATAAAGAGTATGGTGTGGGGACATTGAGGTAAGTACAAAATCCAAAATTGAATACCAAAGGGGATGAAGAAAATTCAATTAAATTGTAAATGAAGACATCTTTTTGCTTTGGAGCGAGGCAAAGAGCGAAAGCAGATTTGTCCGCTATGGAATAGGTACGTTTCTTTCCATTCTCTCTATGTGTACAATTATTTCTTTTCTGTTTCTTAGCTTTTTTTTTTTCTTTGTAAGAGTTTGTCATGTTGTTGTTGTTGTTTTTGTTGTTGTTAGTGCGGTAGTCTTGGATGCTTCGCACGAGGCGCATCCTTTTCTTTATTCAATCCAGAGTAGACTCTACTTTTGAAATGATACAATTTTCAAAAAATTCTACTCCAATCTTGAGTATTTCTTTTTCTTCGTGTCTCCCTCTATATTGTCGTCAAAACAGAATCCTGGAGGATAGGAATGGGTTCATTTGGTTGGCGGTAACGTAAGCCAAAGTTTTTTTTGTATTTTTTTTTTCTCTTCTCGTGGATTTAATTTGAGTCAGACAGAAAAAAAGGACATAATCACTATACTACACAGAGTTCCACCATTCAGGTTTTTTCTTTGAATCTATCTCATATACATATTTCTTATTTGTTTACAATAGAAAGTATTGGTTTCATATTTAAATTTAAATTCAATTTTTTCTAAAACGTACAAAATTACGATTTGGAGGCTCTAAATATAAGAAGTGGTATGTAGGAATACCTTGCTGTAAAATCCTGGATCAAGAAATCTTTGCTTTATAGTTGTCATATATATAACTATGTAAATACATATATATATATGAATATGTATGTGAAAATGAGCTTGCTTATAATTCTTCCTGTACTTTAATTTCAGAGGAAGATTACCCTCGGTCATTTTCAAAACAACTGAAAGATCTTGGTATAATGTTTTTTTTTATGGAAAACGACATTTGTTTGTTCTGTACTTTACTTTGAAGCCAGCTCCATTCGTCCCTTAAAACAAAACGAGTTCTCTTGTGTTTTTTTGAGGGGCTTGAGCCCCTTAAGCCTCCCTTGCGTTCGACACTGACCGTTAGTACAGGAATGAAAAATATCTTACCTTATAAAATTTTGTACAATTACATACATAAGGTTGGCATATTTCTGCTCCATTTACAATTGAAAACAGATCTAAGCTCGTTTTCATTGAATATTTATTACTATTTATTATTAAAGCATAATAAATGAATTGTTAAAAAATAGTGGCAATTTCAAATGTTCAAAAATCTTTTTTCGAAGCTTCAACCATGCAACAAATAAGCATTCAAAAAGCTACAATTTTGATGAGTGTCAAGTTAGCAAAGCAACTTTGAAGAATCCAAAAATGGTTAGTTGGATAGTTTGCCATTAATTAGTCTTTAATTAGTTGTGACAATTTTAAATTTGTCGTTCAATATTTTCAAAGTTTTGGGGGCTTTGCTTACTTGATATCAATTTAGCAAAGCACCCTGTCGAAAATCAGGAAAAACTTCTTATACCTGATGGTTTATGGCTTAATAATTTGCCGTTAATTAGTTGGGACAAATTAAATTTGATCGTACAATGTTTTCTATGTTTTTTTGGGTGCTTTTCTACCTAAATATCAAGTCTCACGGATTGAAAAATGGATAGCTGCATAATTTGTCGTTAAGAAGTTTTGACCATTTTGAATTTGTCATTCTATGTTTTCAACGTTTTTTGTTTTGTAAAGTGGTAAGAACTTCTAAAATTTAATATTTTTGTGCATAATAATTTGCCGTTAATTAGTCGTTGATTAGTTGTGAAAAAAACCAATTCTGTCGTGCGATGTTTTCTATGAGTTTTTGAGTTATCTGTTTTCTATGAGTGTCAAGTTAGCAAAGCAACTTTGGGGAATCGAAAAATGGGTAGGTGGATAATTTGCCGTTAATTAGTTGTGACAATTTGGAATTTGTCGTTCAATGTTTTCTATATTTTTTTGGGCGCTTTACTAACTTGAAACTACTCGAAAAGTGTGAAAAACTTCTTATAATTAATGTTTTATGGCTAAATAATTTGCCGTTAATTAGTCATTAGTTATTTGTGAAAAATTGAATTTAACCGTGCAATGTCTTCTATGTTTTTTATAGATTCTTCGTAAGCTTCATATCAAGTAAGCAAAGCACCACCTTAAAAAGGGATTTAAACTGCTAATACCGAACTGTTTATGGCTTAATAGTTTGCCACTAACTAGTCTTCAATTAGTTGTGACAATTTTTTTTATGGTTTTTGGATTATTTGGTAGCTTGACATCAAGTTAACAAAGAACTTCCTGAAAATGGGATAAAAACTGTTTATACCAGATGGTTTATGGCTGAATAATTTACCATTAACTAGCCGTTAATTATTTGTGATAATTTAGAATTTGTCGTTCTATGTTTTCCATTTTTTTTTTTTCTAAAAGTGGTAAAAAAACTTCCAAAACTTAATATGTTATTCCTTGATAATTTGCCATTGAAAAATTCAATTTAGTCATGCGATGTTTTCTATGTAATTTATGGTGATTTTTTTTCTATGAGCGTGAAGTTTCCAAATCAATTTTCACTTATCGAAAAATGGGTAGGTGGATCATTTGCCGTTGATAATAATTTCTGTTAATTCTAATATTTAACAAATCACCCAAAATTACGCATGACAAAATTTAATTTTTCACAACGAATTTACGATTAATTAAAAGCAAATTATCCAACTAACCATTTTTCGATAAGTAAAAATTGATTTGGTAACTTGACACTCATACAATTTTGTGCATTACAGAATCAAGATTTTTGGATTTTCTTCCGCTAACTTCAATCTAATTTTAGCGGAAACTTGAAACGTAAAAAACCATTGGAGCTACAACATCATGGCTTGCGCAACAAATTATAGCATTAAATTAGCTCCAAACACAAATATCAGAAATATTTGATAACACCACAAAATGGTCGGCAAATTAAGAGACGTGAATATTAATGGCAAGTTTTCCATCCACCTTATCACTTTTCAATCGACGAATGTTAGTTTGCTTATCTGACAGTATTTGATTTGTTTGTATAACAGCAAGTAGATGCGACCTGATCTTGAACTCTTATTAAGTTTGTTATACATAATGTAGGTATTATTTTTCTTCTGTTTTGTATTATAATTCATTCGTATTTGTCGTTTTTATTTTGTCATTCTGTTGCTTATTTATATCAAAGCGAAATAGTTAGAGTTCACTTACAGGGTGAAGCAGCAGTGAGACACATCAACATCAAAGGAATTTCCCTCCCTCTTCTTAGGATTCAAATTTAAATTAAATTCCAAACGAAAAAAAAATGTTTTATTTGAAAAAAATTAAAAACTTTATAGCAGAAGAAATTAAAAAAGTAGATATCAAAGATAAAGATGCGTTAATTTCTGAAAAGAACAAAGGAACAAAAAACGAAACACTACACTAGTCAACGAAATTAAAGGGACAAATATTTTCTCAATTTTTGATAGCGTTTTTTGAAGAGCTGTATCTTTGTGACGAGTGTTTGTATTGAGTTGAAATAGAAAGCATCTTACAGCTTTATGTTTTTTGTTTCGAGATTTGTTTGCAAACAAATTTTTTTGAACTACAGTTATTGCGTAGTGGCCAAAAATGAGTCGAGACAACAAAATTTTTTTTTTTATTTTTCTTGAAGGTTCTCATTTCTATAGATAAATTTTTTTGAGTCAATTAAATGTCATGATCAGATACCTTGTTCATTCAGCTTTAATTCAGTTTTTTTGTTGTTGTCGTACGATCTTTTTGACATGGTTTACCTGACTTTGAATGAAAAAAGATACTTTTAGCCTTGATTACCAATATCTCAGCAAATAATGATGTTATAAAAAATTCAAAGACAGTTTTGGAAATTTGAAAAAGGGTTTTAAAAGATTTTTTTAAGATTTTGTAGAAATTATTTTTTTTTACCGTTCACCGTTAGTTTAAAAAAAGTACCTACTAAAAACCGACGTTTTGTGGTCTTTTCGTAAATCTTTTTTTCTTTGCAAATATTCATTGCATGACTTGCGTTGGTATGCAAATTTATAGACTTATCAATATTCTTGTAAATTTTCAAATTGATTCATTGAACCGTTTTTCCCTACCAAAACTTCAAAGTCTTACAAACCAGGTAAAGGAACAAATTGTGTTGTTCCTACACAATGCGTAGTCGTCATCAAAATGACAAGAAAACCGTAATTCAAGTGGATTTTTTCACAGTTTTGCATTAGTTAGATACTTTTTTGAATTGAAATGAAATAAAAATTACATTAAACAAAAAAATTAATTTCAAAAATTTTTCAAAAAAAAAACTTCATTTTATTTTAATTTTTTTTTTTTTTTGGAAAAATGTACTTTTTATTTCATTTCACAATTCAAAAAAGTATCTAACATTTTGATGACGACTACGCATTGTGTAGGAACAACACAATTTGTTCCTTTACCTGGTTTGTAAGACTTTGAAGTTTTGGTTAGGAAAAACGGTTCAATGAATCAATTTGAAAATTTACAAAAATATTGGTGATTTAAAAGTCTATAGATTTGCATACCAACGCAAGTCATGCAATCAATATTTGCAAAGAAAAAAGATTTACGAAAAGACCACAAAACGTCGGTTTTTAGTACTTTTTTTAAACTAACGGTGAACGGTAAAAAAATAATTTCTACAAAATCTTGTAAAACCCTTTTTCAAATTTTCAAAACTGTCTTTGAATTTTTTATAACATCATTATTTGCTGAGATATTGGTAATCAAGGCTAAACGTATCTTTTTTCATTCAAAGTCAGGTAAACCATGTCAAAAAAATCGTACGACAACAACAAAAAAAACTGAATTGAAGCTGAATAAACAAGGTATCTGATCATGACATTTAATTGACTCAAAAAAATTTATCTATAGAAATGAGAACCTTCAAGAAAAATAAAAAAAAAAAAATTTGTTGTCTCGTCTCATTTTTGGCCATTACGAAATAACGGTAGTTCAAAAAAATTTGTTTGCAAACAAATCTCGAAACAAAAAACATAAAGCTGTAAGATGCTTTCTATTTCAACTCAATACGACCACTCGTCACAAAGATACAGCTCTACAAGAAACGCTAACAAAAACTGAAAAAATATTTGTTCCTTTAATTTCGTTGACTAGTGTAGTTTAAGCCCATTCACATGAGAGCGACCAACGAACGACGACATTAACGTTTATTAGATCTCTTCTATTTGTCTAAATTTTTCAAAGAATTTTGGTTTATAAATGTGTTATAAATCCCGTCTTGTTCGTCTATTCATCGTTAGTTGGTCGTTTTCATCTGAATAGTCCTTTATGCCGACCCGAACTTTTTTTCTTTGTCGATTTTGAGGTCCGTTTTTGTTGGTAGTTTGTTCAAGGTTCATGCTATGTTGTGGTTGAAAAACGCATCGCAAATGACTTGTCTCAACTTCCCGTTCTAAATATTGAGTGTCTTGTTCCACAACTGAAGATTGGGTTGCAATCTCTGTGGAAAATTATTGTTAAGGACAGCAAATGAATGAGCGGAAAAGAGATGCCGATTCTCGGCTGCCATTTTGATTCCCCTTCAAGCTGAATAGGAACAGGTGATGTATGTACATATAAGTTTTGCAAAGTATTTGCAAAATGCGCACATAAAATCATCTCGTCATTCAAAATTTTATTCAGGACAAGTCCGATAGCATTGGTCGTTGTTGTTGCGATTCACATCCATATGCTTCGACATGATATTAAATTCAAAATACTACTAAAACGGAGAAAAATTTCGAGATAATTCTACAAAAATTTCTTGTAGAAAATTAAATTTACGATCAAAATGGATTTTTGATAAAAATTAGATTAAAAAAAAAACATTGCAAAAAAATATGAAAAATCGCATTTCTTGTTTTTTTTTTTACTTATTTGCTTATAGCTTTTTTATTCGAAGAGATAGGTATAGGCAGTGATTCATATAAAAGAAAGGTAGATAATTCAATTTCCTTTAAATTGAATTATTCAAAAACGGTTTGGATAAAAATCGACCGAGAAAAAGTCGTTCAAACTAGGCAAGTTTTTAAGGCCTTATAAATGGAATTTTTGGTTATTTTAATGGACTTGTCAGATTATGCGCTCAAACTGGGTGTATTCAAAAGTCAAATTTAAAATTTTTCATATTTTTAGGGTTGCCATCTAATATTTTTTTCAAAATTTAGAATAATTGCCAAAATCAACACACTTGCTCTTACAAAGCCGGCTTTTGAACAAATGTTAGCTTATACCTTCTCGAACAAGAAAATAAAATGCGCGACTGGGTGGCACGTATGTACCTGCTCTTATGTTCAAGACAGCGTGGGCTTAAGAAAATTGTATATAAAAACATGGAAATTATGAGAGAAAATGTAGAGAAGTTGAAATACAATATTTAAATTGGCTAAAACAACTCTTTTGACAGTTTGAGGTGAAAAAAAAGAATGCCATCTTAATTTTTGATTGAATATGATTGCATGGGGAAAAAAAATTTAAAATCGTTGGAGCGGTTTCTTAAAAAATTAATTTTTATATATTAAATTCTTAAAACATTTTTAAAAACAAATTTTGGTATGCAAATCTCAAGTGTATACTTATGTGAATGTAAAAACAAAGTTTGAAAAAAAATTGTCAACCCGTTTTTGAGATATCGAATTTTCAAAAAAAAAAAGAAATTTTTTTTAAAAATAAGTTAAAAGTTCAAGTGAGCTCAACCCAACTTTTAACTTGAATTATAAATATTCAGTCACTCCACTTAAACAGAAGAATTTTCTTTTCAAATTTTCTTCATATTCTACTTTTTTTAAAATTAAAGAAACTTTTTTTTGGAAAATTTTGATATGCAATATCCAATATTATTTATTCTTATCTAAAATTTGTATATAAAAAAATTAATCTAAGTCCATTAAGCCGATAACGAGAAAATTCTAAATAAAAAAAAATTTTCTATGACAGGTACTAATAATAGTTGCTAAGTGTAAAACTTTATAATCTTTGATAGTAGATCGTACTAACTTTTGTACATGAAAAAAGTTTAATCAAAATCGTAGGAGTCATTTTTTATAAAAATATTTTAGAGAGTACTAAAAAACTCTTAAATATCGAGTTTCAAAAAAATCGATCATGTCGTTTCCGAAATATTTGATTTTCCAAAAAAAATTTAAACCTTTTTATTAAAAATCCAAAAAATATTTTTTCAAAAATTGTGGTATACAAAACTATTTATATTTTTTGGAAGCTTATAAAAAAATAATTGAAATCGGTCATATCGTTCGGAAGAAAATCAAAAATTTAAAATGGTTCTTTGGGAGGTACCATTAATAACCATTTTTGAAAAATGGTTTTCCACCCAAAGACAACCTTAACTAAAATAAATTTTCAAAATTTTTTTGAGAAAAATAAGAAATGCTAAAAAAAATGAAAAAATGTGTGGGCATAATCACCAAAAAACACTATGTACCAAGTTTGAAGAAAATCGATAGAGCCGTTTAGGCTTTAGATAGACGAATAGACAGACAGACAGACAGAATTGTGCCACCCACTTTTTTCGTGTTTTTATCATCGTAATATTATTTTTGATTGTTATCTAAATTTTTTTTAGCGTGAATCCAAAACTTGCTTATAGTACCTATATCGCAAGTAAAAATAGTGCCAGACAAGGTCTACGGTTGAAAGTCATTGCCAGGCGAGATCAACATTTGCAAAATAGGTATTTTAAGAAATTACTTTTTTAAAATTTCAAATATTTGTCAAACCTTGTTTTACAAAGCTGGGCTTATGTCTCCTAAAATAGAGAAAAAATAGTGCCAGACGAGTTTAGCTGTCGAAAATGCATGCCAGACGGTCCTAAATGCTATAAAGTTGGTGATTTTGTTTTCCTTTTGTTTTGTAATTTTTTAAATAATTGTCAAAACTAACAAATCAACTTTCACAAACCGAGGTATTTGGTTGCTTATGCCTTTCGTTATGTGGACAAAATAGTGCCAGAAGAGTTAGGTATTCCAAAATAAAATAGTTATTTCTTTAGCTACTTAGAAAATGTTGAGCTCGTCTGGCAATGGCTTTCAACCGTAAAACTGATCTGACCTTACTTTTTTTCATGTTCGAGAAGGTATAAGCTAACATTTGTTCAAAACCCGGCTTTGTAAGGGCAAGTATGTTGATTTTGGCAATTATTCTAAATTTTGAAAAAAAAAATTAAATGATAACCCTAAAACTGTGCAAAATTTGAAATTTTATTTTTATTTTTGACTTAAATCGTCGTGACTCACTAATACACCCAGTTTTAGCGTATAATCTAACAAGTCCATTCAAATAGCCAAAAAATGCCATTTATAAAGCTTTAGAAACTTAAAATCAGCCTAGTTTGAACGACTTTTTCTCGGTCGATTTTTATTCAAACCGTTTTTTTTAATAATTCAATTTAAAGGAAATTTAATTATCTTTCTTTAATATGAAGCACTGCCGCTATACCTATCTCTGCTGGCAAAAAAGTTATAAGCAAATAAGTTAACAAACAAAAAACAAAAAATGCGATTTTTCATATTTTTTGCAATGATTTTTTTTTAACTTAGCTAACTAAAAATTTTTTAAATATTTTTTCAAAAATCCATTTCGATTGTTAATT
The DNA here is from genome assembly GCA_963921185.1 of Dasysyrphus tricinctus. NCBI lineage: Eukaryota > Metazoa > Arthropoda > Insecta > Diptera > Syrphidae > Dasysyrphus > Dasysyrphus tricinctus. The sequence goes on along the minus strand of OY992530.1, from coordinate 54,197,932 downwards.
TAATTTTCTACACAAAAAGTTTGTAGAATTATCTCGAAACTTTGCTCCGTTTTCGAGTTATATACAAAAAACCAAAAAGGGGGCTTTTGCACCCCCCTCTCCAAAATGCACCCTCTAATTTAGTACCACTCCGCGGTTTTCTCATCTTCAATGACCCCTTTGATGATTTTTACAATAAAATCCCATGAACGTCATAGTTCCTTTTAATATGACACATAATCAATAGCCAATTAGTTAAATGGGAAAAAATCCCTACCTTATTAATTTTATAAAAAGTACCTTTCATAAACATTTCTTAAAACTTTGCGTATTCATTGAAATCAAGTTTGGAAATAATTTCTCTATAACATAGTTAAGTTTTTATTCTTCATTCTTCAAGTTTGGAAATATCACCCAAAATTGAGGAAATATCACCCAAGTTATTAAAAAAAAAATGTACATGCTTATATCGGCACGCCGCGTTTGTTCCATTTTATTATTTGGATTCAAAGTAGTTTTGGGCAATATTTCCAATTTTTTCATTTTTTTCCATTTATTCTGAGCAATGTTTCCCAACAAATTTGGGTGCTTTTCCTTTTGCCCTTAATCCTTACGCCCAAAATGTCCACTCTCAGGAAAATCCTGGAATAACTAAAATTCTGTATAAAAAAGCATTCATCGTCAGAAGCTGGAGACGGTTAACCATTAGATCCCAGGAAAACTGATCTTGTTGTGTCACGTGATATATGAAGACATGCGGTTCAATTAAGCGAAAGCTTTTCCGAACTATTTCAAACAGGCATATTATCTTGTTATGGAGCCAAAAGAGCGCAGGGTATAGGTGTTAGCACAGAAAGCACTATTTTCAAGAAATTAATGTCTAACTTCTAGGGTATGCCGATGATATTGACATCATAGGTAACTCTCAGTTTGTAGGTTATAGAGTCTTTCCCAGCAATTGAAGAACATTTTTGAAGGTAAACAAGGACAGGACTATTAGGTCAATCTACATGCTATGAAAAGTCCTTATTGATTGCAACAACTTCGAAGCAGTCAAGTAGTTCTAAACATTAAATTTAACAAACAACACCTTAGTAGTCCCGACGAAGAATATTACTTTCGGAAAGGGCTGCTTCTTCAGTTTGGCACAAAATATCGATTGAAAATTCCTCACACGTAAGAGGAAACATATACGATCTACAAAACCTTTGAACTTTCAGTAGCGATTTATTGCGCCAAATGTTGGGCGATGAGCAGAAATCGTGAACTGAAACTGGGCTCTATTGAAAGAAAAATTAGACAACAGATTCTTTCTCTGTGTGGGAGGAGTAGGAGCTATATCCGCTAACTCCATCATGAGTTCAAAATACGTGGACTTCATGTATTGGATCAGTCACATTAAGTGAATGAACAAATGTGTCTTCGAATCCTAACCCCAGGTTCGAGGCGACAAGAAGACCAAACCTCCACTCCTGTTTAAAGATCAAGGCAACGTGGATGGTAGAGCGATCGGTCTAGATGATTGATGAAGGCATCATGTCTCAGGCTGGCGACTTTTGATGGATCGGGCATTCATTCTTAGCTTTGAAAAACAAAATTTTGAATCAGAATATTTTTAGTTGTGATATAAAGATTATACATTCCCTACAAGTTATGCATTCCATCGAACTTGAGATTTTGATCAAACGTTTCATTACAATGATAGAAAAGACGAAAAACTGTGCTTATTTCGGCTACATCCAAACACAACTTGCTCCTAAATTTGCTAATTTTGTGTAACCAATGCACACATGAGATGCCTTTTTTCATGAGAAGACATACTTTTGAAAGATTTGTATCTTCCCCGCAACAGACAGTTGCATCCCTTGCAACAAAAACACCATATTTTACTAGGATTTGATATCAATCTCGTGTCAATTTCAATCTCACAAACCATTTTGCTTATGAGCTTCAAATAATTGAACATAATTTTAAAGAATTTTTGTAAACTTAGACAAAAATTATCCAGTAATAATATATGTATGTAGGTTCATTCATTCAAGGATCCATTTACTTCGAACAAATACTCATTAATGATGTCCTCAATTTTCTTTTAAGGTTTGAATTTCTATGATTGCAGTTGACTTTGAGTACCCTTTGCTACATCCATTCAATCATCCTTTAAGCACCATCCTGATGTCAAACACAAAAATATAGGATGGGATGTTTTTCGATGAATTCATCGGTCTAGCTCACCTTTGACGAAAATGCATACGAGTCGTAATTTTAAAACCGCTAGCAGACAAATAGACTAAAATGATGATGTTCTCTATTTAGCAACATTTACAGTCAGGTAAAAAGAAATTAATTCCAAAATTAAAATTGAAATAAATAAATAAGTAGATTCTGGGAAAATCTTGGGGCATTGTGGACAAGTCTTGAAGGTTTTCGCTCTGTTTTGTAAATATCTTATATAGAAATAAAGAGTTTTGTTGTTATCGTTTGTTCTAAATAGGCTTAAAGATACCCGTAATACCAGAAAAATTATTTTTTTTGTTTTTTTTTCTTTTTTGGAAACCAAAACTTTAGGTAGGCACCAACAGACCCCTATAGTAGGTTTTGTTAACATTTAGATTTCAGTGGATGATTCAATACTTGAAGACTTGACTGTTGGTTTTAAAACTTTCAAAACGTTCCAATCCCACTGTATGGTCAACCAATTCTAACTGGTTCATCGCAAATAGAAAGTGTAGATTTGAGTCAGAAGTCAAACTCACTGTAGCGATGCTCAACCCACACCCTGAAGGAACACTCTCTATAAAAGGATCACAAATCCAAAGCCAGGATACATTCAATACCTACGACATGAGATGAATTCGTATCTGGTATATCCCTGATTCTCTACTCGTATAGTATATGGATGGACGATGATTGCTCAGCTCACATGTGCATATCCTGTTTGGTCGGACAATTTCCATTTCATTGCGGATATGAATCATCGGCCATATTTCCGGTCGAAGGATTTTTACCCCAAATTTGTTGTTCTGTTCACTAAAAAAAAAAAGAGTACAAAATAAGTGAACAACAACAACAAAAAAAAAGGGACTCAAACGAGTATTCGAAAAAAGTAGCCACAGAAAAAAAAAAATTGCTAAAGTCAGCATTATTTGTATTCCTTGCTCGTAGAATGGCCAGTGTTTGTGGCGATGTGGCCAGAGAATCCGTATCGAAAATACCGGTAAGACCCGATGTTCATGCATCGCTTCCTTCGATGTTATCCTTTTTAAAATTTATTCCCGAGTAAATAAATTCAAAAAATCAAACCAAAAACGAAATTCGTTAAATTTTTACGGAAAAGTTCAGGCGAGCACAGAAAAGGACGTTGAGCCGTTTTCCATAAAACATAAAAAATACAAAATAAAATATAACAAACAAATACTATAAATGAGTGGGTTGTAAAGGGTCTTTCGGTCTTGGATGAAAATATTATTGCGTATATGCATTTCTTGGAAAAATATACAGTTGTTTGTAATATCAGGTTTGGCACGAACATTTGTACTATATATATGTTATGTTCATACAAATAAATTAAAAAAAATATATATTTTGTAGCTTAAATTTTCATAAAAATATTTTCGAAAGTATTTGACGTGAAATTATAAAAGACAAAGATATACAGTTCAGTGCGTTGTAAATACCAACTATTTGAAACTCGAAAATCTTTATAAATTAAATGAATGAGTGGGTCACACATTTTTACTCATATGCTCTCTAGAGGCTGAGGGTTTCAGAAAATTGCCTGCAAAGAAAATGAAATTATGAGAGAATAATGTTTAAAAGCATGATATACGATATTAAAATTTGCTAAGACAACTACTTTAATAGTTTGAAGTAAACAAAGAGAATGCCATCTGAATTCTTGATCAAATATAACTTTAGAAAAAAATAAAAATAAATAATTTTTCTTATAAAATTCTTAAATCATTTTTAATGTAAGATTTTGGCATGCAAATCTTAAGTTTTTTCTTATTTGCATCTAAAAATAAAATTTCCTCAAAAACTATCAAACTGTTTTTGAGATATCAAATTTTCAAAAAAAGAATTGACACTTAAAAAAAATTAAGTTTAAAAATATTTTTTTTTTTAATTCAAACAAAATTTTGTACTCAATGTTATTAAACCTTATTTAAATAGCTTAACGCACGAATTTAAGAATACAGAAAAAGTTTTATAAAATTGGTAGAAGACGTTTTTAAAAAAAAAAGTTGTCTTTAACATTTTTAAACATTTGAAGGGAAGGTACCCTATTGTCTCATAAGAACCAATTTTCAAAAACATCGACTGGTTTTCAAAACATTTGATTTTCCAGAAAAAAAAACCTGAATATTTTTTAATCAACCCAAAAGTATTTTTTGGAAAATTTTTGAAAAATGATTTTCTATCCAAAGATAACTTTACTCTTACTTTTCGAAAAGTTGTGGAGTCGTTTTTGGGAAGAATAAGATTTGGTAGAATCGCTACAAAAATTGAAGGTATCGCAGGTACTTAATGTTATGTTTAGTTCTTAAAAAAAATGAACAAAATGTATGGGGAGGTACCATCAAAAGTAAACATGAAAAAAAAAACCATTATGTTTTACTTTCAACCAACTTCTTTAAATACCTACATACTTACAGTTGCGTTCCAAATATAAATACAAATTGGGTGGCGCAACCGCTCGTGGAGAACCAGGGCCTAGTGACTTACAACTCTCAACCATTCCTGTGTGCGTGTTGTTGGCAGGAATAGAGGGGACCTACAGTTTTTTTTCCGATTCCGAACGGCTAAATGAGAAACACTTTCTCATGACTCTTGGAGGATTTGTCAGTTCCTCGCAAGAGGCAGTACCTCGAATAAAACATTTCTGTTTTTAGGTGGCACGGTTGAGAATCGAACCCAAACCTTTGGCATGACAGTCCTACGCACTAGCCTTCACGCCACGAGGTACTACTGTGGTCAAAATAATAGCAGTGTACTGTAAACCTCCGCTTGACGTAGCTATTCTATTAAAATTTTAAATATAAGCAATTAATTAGATCCTGCAACTACTTTTATGGTTCAACAACATTTCGTCTTCCGTTTCCCGGAGAAAAAATTCGACATAACGGGTTTTTTTCCAAATGATACTTGAAAGCTCTTAAAGTGTATTTTTTAGCGGTCAAAATAATATCAGTGTTCGCAAGATTATAGTGAAAATGTATTATTTTTTGATCTTGTGATTATTTTCACTATATTAATTTCAAGTTCTAAGGTAAGACTTCGAGGCCCCATAGTATTCACATGTAGTAAACACTGCAATCCGGAGAAACAGGGAATCATTCTTCAACTTTTTTCTCACGGCGAAACTTTTGCGGAATTTAAAAAACACGCATCAAGTCTAGGCAAAAATAGTTTCAAATGCGAAGTATCTATATAACTATTAATACGCTTAGCAAAATGTATGGAAATTCTTTCAGTACACTTTTCTCCGTTAATACTCAACGCAAAAGCATGGATTAAGTATTGTTGGAAAGGTTTTATCCCACAGATGTGCAGAATCTAAAAATTATTTGTCCATGTAGCTGTTAAGCTTGGTAATGGTTATTTGAATTTTTTGAGGTTATTGAATTTTATCTTTTTAAGGGTTGTGTTTAGAAGTATAAAATTTTGGGAGATGATGATTGGGATTTTTGGTGAAAAAATGGAAATTCTAATTTTTGTTCAAATATAACTCATATAAAAGAAATACATGCTTTTGTTTACAGTATACTTCGCTTTAAAAGCTTGTGTTTTAGTATTTAAAAAAAAAGCTTTGCTTTTATTCTTTTGACTATAGTATGAAGCTTTTGACTGAGATGAACGACCAAAGCCAGAAGAACTGATAAGGCAACAACCTGAAGAGGGCCACCCAAGGTAGATAAGAAGTAACTACCTACTGTTGTTGTAGGATCCTGTGTAACCAAAGTACATTATGTTAAAGGCAATATCACTAGCGTTTCAATTGTTGTTCAGTTCTGCTCATCTATCAAAATATGTGCTAAAATTTGGTGATGCGTTTACGTGTCTCACGAATAGCCATTTTTTTTTTGACAAATACAATTTTGACAACATGCGCAGTATATTACCTTATATGTTTCCACTGTACCCAAGCGACACACTTGCACAATGGGGAAAGAGAACTCCAGAAGGAGTTTGAAACCTCTGAACCTCTAAAGTAAATGGTCGAGTTTGGACCACAGGGCGGATACTACTAGTAGAAAATAAATTGCCAAAAGAAATCAGTTTACCATAAGGCGAAAATACGTAAAACATGGTAGTGATCTAGCATAGGTAATGGTTTTTGTTGCTTTTCATACTATGGTGTAGGAGCCGTATACCGAATAAATGGTGTGATGGATCTATATAAGAGTAGTTGAGAATTAGTACAGGTAAAATAGTACGAAAAGTCTTTCGAATAAAAAAAAAATTAGTACCATCATGAAACTTGGTGAAAACGTCTTATGCATTATGAGAACGAAAAATCAAAAGAGTCTATAAAAATATTTTGCATGGAAGGGTGTGTTTTGAGGGGGAGAGGGGGGGAAGTTGTGGTGTATCAAACAGAAAAATTAACTTTGGTGCAACATTGGCATATGACACATTTTTTAAAAGTATTTTTAAATGCTGAATCAAATGACACCAAAACCAAGTCGATACGGCCTCCGTGAAAAAAAATACTGTCATTTTTATGTAAGGGTGACTATATTTTCAGTATAAAAGTAAAATATTACCGAAAACCAGTTGAAAATAATGGTCTGTCGATGAAACTTGGCATCAATGGTTCATTTGTCATGAAAATTAATAATAAGAAGAGTCTATAAAAATATCTGTGGTTAAAGGGTGTTTTTTTTGGTGAGTTTGGGTAGTGGTGCCATATTGCCATAAAACCTGTGACAAAAATGGTACCCCCATGAGATTTTGTTAAAATATGCTATTAACTTATAGAATGAAGAATCAAAAGAGTCTATAGAAATATTTTGCGTGGAAGGGTGTGTTTTTTGAAGATAGGGGGAAGTGTGTGGTTATTTTTCAAAAAAATGGAAAAGGATGGTAACCCTCAAGAAACTTGGTAAAAGTGTTTCATTTACTGCGAGAATGAAGAATTTACGTAGTTAACAAAAATATCAAGGAAGAAAGGGTGTTTTTGTGGGCTTGGGTAACGGGTGTTATTTGTTTTTGGAAACAATTTTAGTTTTTGAAAAAAGCTTTATACATTCCTTCACCCATATAAAACATCCTTCTACCATATAGAAATTTTTATATACTCTTTTGATTCTTTATTATGGTAGTTCATACCACATTTTTATAAAGTTTCATGAGGGTACCATTTTTGTAATAAGTTCTATGGCAATAATCCCACCATAACCCCAACACTCACTAAAACCCTCAAAAAAGCACCCTTTAACCACAGATATTTTGATATACTCTTCTTATTACTGCTTTTCATGATAAATGAACCATTTATGCCAGGTTTTATCGGCGGACCACCATTTTCACCTGGTTTTCGGTAATATCTGACTTTTATACTGAAAATATAGTCATCCTAACACAAAAATGACAATAACTTTTTTCACGGAGGTCGTATCGACATGGTTTTGGTGTCATTTGATTCAGCATTTAAAACTACCTTGAAAACATGTGTCATATGCTTAGGTTGCACCAAAGTTTATTTTTCCGTTTGATACACCACAACTTACGCCCCTCCCACTCTCAAAAAAACACCCTTCCATATGAAATATTTTTATAGACTCTTTTGATTCTTCATTCTCATAGAACATGAAACGTTTTCACCGAGTTTCATGGTGGTACCAATTTTTTTGTTTTATTTATCCTATTTAACCTGTACTAAATCAAAAATCGTAATTTCCAAAATTTTCGATTTGTGCAAATGGAGAAAAACTTAATACGGCTAAATGATAGTTGTTAGAAAAGATTTTATTTTGTATAATAAAAGATTTTTAAATCTATGTGTTATGATTAAGAGCAAAAATATATATGAAGTTTCGTGCAAAGGATATTTAACAATTAAATTTGGATATGAAGAGTTTTGTTACAAATGATTGTATATGGCCAGTTTCTCTCTCAATTGCATCATAATACCTCTACACTACTTTCCAATCTTCCATGACTCATTTAAAGATTTTTACAATAAAAACCCATGAACGTTTTACTTCCTTCTTAAATGACATAATCGATTGCCTCTATGATGGATAAGAAGAGTTTTGAATATAGAAAGTTTTGATGCAAATCGCAGTGTGTTTTGGGAACAATAACGGTGTTTGAAATCAATATTAAAGGGGATAAAAGGGCTAAAGCTGTCAGATTTTCTTTCAAAACTATTCAATATGCCCAGCTTAACAAATCTTCATCAAAATCTCAATTTTTGCTAAAAGTGGATATGACGAGTTTTGGTTCTCATCTACTCATGTGTACATTGACATTCTTTGCCTTATTCAGAAGAGGAAATGACAAATATATGGATTGGTTTCAGGTAAATAATATTTCAGTAAGGGATACGCCTCACCAATCAACTGACTTCAACCCAAAAGAGGACCTCTGGGGCAGATTTTAAAAAAAAAGTGGTTGCAGCTTCCAAGCCCACTAATAACAACAGGGTCAGAGAAACTGCATGGCAAGTTATCCTATTGGAGAGATTTTAGGCTTTTTTGTATTCCTTGAAGTGATAATGTGAAGCACTAATTACAATAAGGGGTCTGCAACACAATATTAACCACTTTTCTTATATTTTTTTTATAAAAACTTGGGTTATTTCCCAATTTTTATGAATACTCCAATTTTTTTAATGCTATTTTTTTTTTACTTATTTGATAAAATTAAACAATTTCCTGTTATGACATGGACTTATAATTAATGTGTTAAAATAAATTTTAAAAGCTTAACACAATTAATAAGCGTTATGTATTTATTTTATTGAATAATTTAGGTGTGAATTTCTTACTGCTTTTTTTGACCGCAGCTGTATGTATATCTTTTGAATGGTACATTTAGGAAAACAAAATTAATTTTATCTTGTAGAGTGCCGCATAATGTACAAATTTTGCATAAAATACTTTATGGTAACGGTATCCATTAAAAAGTTGTACGTAAAAGTTCTTTATTTGCTACATTGTGAGATCGCTATATTTTGTATCCGACCATCGTATGGGAAAAACTGTTAAAGTATTTTCAGTAGAAAATTTGGACATCTAAAAACTGGGGCCTATTTCAGCGCTACTTCATCAACTTCAATGTAGCATCTTGACAGTTGTGTTGTATGGTCTCTGTTTCAAAGATGCAATCGATTTTCAGTTGTAGTACAACAGTGTAGGTACGGAGGAACGACTGGAAATATTGGAAAAATGTATGATTCTGTTTCACAGCTTTTCAAGCTAAATTGTTGTAATACAACTAAAAGAAAATTCTTACAACATTCTTACCTTAAGAAATGTTGATGGAAAAGTGGCTGAGTATAAACGTTATAAATATTATAGATTTGATATTTTATCAAATCGTCGTGAGAATAACTATGTCCTAATCCATTATAGTTCTACCCAGAGATATACAACAGCAATAACTCGTATAAACTGTAACGCATAAGTAATTTGCTAAAAATATGATTCCCAGAAGATTTGATCACGCATACTCTATGCTTAACATATGGTCCAGCACGCACACCTACCTAAAAATATGATTTTTGAGTTCCCCATCTTTATTATCGAGTATCTTTGGTTCTAGCTTTACCACATTCAATATATAAAAGAAATGTCGGATCAACTACATCAACTACATCATCCAGCTACATCATACAACACTTCCAGTTGTATGTTTGAAACAGAAAAACGTAGGTCCCCTATTACACGATGATACTTTGCGTCTGACATTTTTTTCGAATCTCTCTTTAAAAATCATCCTGTGAGGCACGCGCTATTACACTGTGGTTCTCAACGCTTGATGCAAAATTGACAGTTATCTTTTAATGCGAAATTCACTGCTGCGGTTTTTACTGTATGTATATATACGAAAAATGGGAAAATACGGATAGTGCTAAAAAGAAACGTCAAAAAGAGTCACGGAAACCTTGGCCCACGACTCACAGGGCAGCTGGTTTTCCGTCTCATCTTTTTTCTCTTTCGTACTCATTATGTTCGAAAAGAGTCAGACGCAAAGAATCATCGTGTAATAGGGGACTAACTGATGTAGTTGTATGATGTAGTCGATGTAGCTGATGTAGTAGCCCTGAAATAGGCTCCAGAGCATACATTTTGAAGAAAAATGTTATTTTTGGCTTTTGACCAAATTATTAAAAATAATTATATCTTTTTATAGATAGGTTTTGGAACAACAATGTTTATATTTTTTTGTAAAAGGTCAAATTGTCCATAAACGTTACTGGAAACACTTTCTGGCAAAATTTCACGCTAAAAACTGATATTTCCGTCAATTGAAATTTTTTTGAAATAGCTATATTTCCGAAAAAGTTGGTCCTACAAACAAAAATTTGTCAATGTTTTTTGTACAGAATTGCTTGATCTAAGAAATTTAGTCATACTACTTTTCGGTAGCATATGGTTTGTAAAGTATAGGTGAAAACCCAACCTATTCGGCACTTGACCTTGAGTAACTTTTAATGCTCGAGTTTGATGGACAATGACTTTTCACAGTTGACTTGTTATGCCAAAAGGAAGTTCTTCCGATTTTCAGTCTTATCGGAATTTTTGCTAGGTCAAATGTTTATTTTAACTGGACTGTTCAGACTATAACCGAACAGACAGACACACAGACAGATAATAATTGTGAGACCCACTTTTTTGTCCTCCCTACCATCGTCTGATGAGTTTAATTTTTTAATTTTTTCATGAACTTGCCATAAAAGCACCTTTAGTATACAATATATCGAAAGTAAAAAACATGTTTTCCGGGAATCAAAAAGCCACTAAATGGTCATAAAAGGACAGCTAGTTTCAGTTATTGATCAGCCATACCTACCTATCTACCTTTTTTTATGAATTTATAAAATTGTTTCCTACTTCAGAGTAATATTACTGTGACTTTAAAAAAAAAAATTTAGAACCAAAAACTTTTGGATCACCAATTTCCAAAACTAATTTCTCACCAATTAGAAGGCATAGGTACTTATTTTGTGAAATGAGGTGCAAAAATCCTAGAGCCCTTATTTAGCTCTAGATTTTTAAAATTTCATAGAAATGAAATTTATATATTTGATTATTATTATGTGTGTTATATGTACTTGATAGCATAATATGTCTGGTAATGTCTAGTCTAGGTATTTATGCTTTTGTATAAATGTGCGTTCATATTTTCGTGCGACGAAAAAAGCAATTTTGTTAAATTAAATGGTTTCTCATATATGCTATGAGATGGCAAGGATGAGACTGTAATTACATTATTGCGCTGTATATATGCTGTTTGTATGTTGATTCTTGTTGTCAGGATATTTTTTTGTCTGTTTCTTTATTCCTGACACTTAATGTCCTTCTGTTTGCGAATATAGTGTTTGTTGTACTGTTAATAGCTATGGTAGTTTCGTCGTCGCCGATGTACATTTGTTACTATGGTTGTCGACGACTTCGACGATTACCAAGTCCTGTTTGCCACTGTGGTCTGATTGGTGCAAAGCGCTCATGTATTCAATTTGGCAAACAACTCTTTCCACCACTTGTTTTTCAACCATAGACGCTAGAGTCTGGAACCAAAATGCTTTTGGGAAAAAGTAAATATTTTTTGTTTCTTTTGTTGGCCAGAATATACTCGTATACCTACACATCTTCATAAATATTCTTATTTCAACACATTTCTAGGTACCTTACCTACCCATTCCACGTATTCAAACACAAATGAATTAATCTCTTTTTCTGGATGCGTTAAAGTTTGCACGACTCCAGGCATGTTTATAAGATAGGTAGGTATAAGCTTTGAGACTAAGAGGCAATTATTTGAATAAGAGTTCAAGTGGAAATAATAAAATATAAAAATAAACAAAGTGAAAAAACACTGAGTGATACGATAAAACGGTAACGAATAAATAAATGAAGTTAAAACATAAGGACAACAATACAAAAAAATAATAATATAATAAATAATAAAAATATAAGCTAAACGTTTAGTTGGTATTTGGTGTGATTGAACTTTTACGATTTATCCCCACGGTAATGAACAAAACTGTTTACAAGATTATCCTCCCATTTCTTATAATATCGTGCCTTAAACAGTTTTTATACTGTTGCATCTTTATTTATGAATGCATAATGCAAGAGCAGGTTTAATCGTTTAATGCATATTGTATTGATGGAAGTTGTTAGAAATTGTTCTTCAAAGTCTATGTATTTGGGTTTGGCTATAGCTTAGCAAATACTGAAAATTTGAAGTATCTGCTTTTATGATCGTACTAAAGTTAAAAGAGGTTCGAGTGGGTTCCAGTAAAAAAGGGTATAATACCAGAAGTTGGCTGGAAATATTTGTGCCATTTGATGGGGCTAAACATGGTCTCAAATTCCTATTAGCAGTTGTTAAAATTTCAAAAGTTGTCATTTTTTTCGGTTTCGGCTTTGACACAATTGATGCTTACACATTTGAGAAATATTTCTCGGGTGAATAAAGTTAAGAAATTCCCCACTTTATGGGTGAACAAAATTAAGATCAGCACGTTTTTTACGGCCTTGCCAATTTTGGTCTTCAACAAGATGAGGTCCTGATTCTCCATACCGTAAATTTAATGCGATACTGAAGAAAAGGCACTTTATTAGCCCGCAATTCACAATATGACTATTTTTAAAACATTTAACTTGCAATATAATAATATAAAGGTATTATATACCACACTCAGAGAAAAGAGTACGTATAACTTACCAAATTCTTGTTGATTATACCTGATATTCAGATTATTATATTTCAACTCGGTAAATCAAGTTAACTGTTTTACCAGATACCTGATTTAAATGTCATGTTATATCAACACAAGTCGCAGGTAATTTGTGCATGACTTCTTGTAAATTTAACACTAACTAAAAATAGTAATCCTATAAATTTTACATAAAAATCTAGTTAAATTTACATGAAAATCTATTTAATTTTACATATCTGGCTAATATTACAAGAAAATCTAGTTTATTTAACATGATTCAATGTTGAATCAACCCTGTATCCTGTATATGTGTTATGAATCCATGTGTCTCAGTCTCAACCGTCTTTAACGCTGCCTATATCTCAACTCGTTTGGCATTATTCTGAAAATATATAGATTTATTATACTTACTACCGGATGCCCGCGACTTTATCCGCGTTTTTTGAAACTTAATCAATATCACGATATCTAGAAAACAATAATTTAGAAAGCAAAAATCTCCAAAATAAAAATCTTGAAAAAAATCTTTAATTACAAAAATCTAGAAAACATACACTCCCGTTCAATTGAATAGGTTCAAAATTTTCGAGTGCTTTTCCTCCACCCATTCTACGTTTGTTCTCAAATTGTTTGTGTCATATCAAAGAAACCATGATATAAGGCCCAAAAATAGCTTTAAAAGGTCTGACCTTCAATAAGTTCAAAGCAAAAGTGATTATAAAGACGGTGCACCTATTCAAATAAACGAAAAAAAGTGCTACGATTTCAATATGAATTTAAGGAAATGATAATAAAACGTGTAATGATGGTAAGTTTTATATTGTGTGTTTTCTTATTCTCTCCTCAATTAGATGCTCTCTGTAATGCCATTTTCAAAAATGCATTTAATCTACATAGTTCGGAGTTATAACGGTAAATCGCACTCGAAAATTTTGAACCTATTCAATTGAACGGGAGTGTATATTCGAATAACAATAATGAAGAACAAGCAACAAGGGGTAATGATTACCCTTAAAGTGTTAGACACAGTGCGAGCGTTAGGAGATTCAGAGAGGATTTAAAAGGAGATACCGATTCACATTGGATTTGAATGTTTGAATATCACAATGGGATAGAAAAATTGAGTCGGGTAAAGAATTCCACATTCGTGTAGTACTTTACAATACCTACGTCCGAAGTTATTGGGCTCAAGGGTAAGCTGATGAGCATTCCTAGAATTACGAGTATAACGGTTGAATTGTTTTAAGGGAGGTATGCAACTGGATATTTCACTAGAACACTGTTTATAAAATAGCGATAAAATAATGAAAGACATGAAACATTGCGGCGGTGTTCGAGACATGAAATTGCTTCCGTTATAGTTGTATCGCCTATCATTTTGAATGCTCTCTTTTGAATCCTATCTAATAGACTCAGGTGGGTTATATATATATATATATATCAAAGTTGTGTTTATACCCAAAGTCGGTAAATGTTCCCACGTAAACCCTAAAGATTTACGACCTATTAGCCTATCATCTTTCCTTCTAAAAACTTTTGAACGACTGATTGATATCGAACTAAGGTCAAGCATTGATACGAGACTACTGTCTACAGCTCAACATGCCTATTGCAAAGGGAAGTCAGTGGAGACAGCTCTCCACACACTAGTTCGTACCATCGAATATTCCCTCCATTATAAAGAATATACAATGGTTGCCTTCCTAGATATAGAAGGTGCTTTTAATAACGTTGATACATCTGCAATCACATCTGCACTGGCTTCTCTGAATGTGGATGGGTCGCTTGGTGAACTGATTAATCAGATGCTTACAAGCAGGGTTATCAATTCAAAACTGGGCGGCTTTTCGGCAAGAAGATCTGTCAGTAGAGGTACACCGCTAGGCGGGGTGCTTTCTCCCCTTCTTTGGAATTTGGTAATTAATGAACTGCTGAATACCTTAGAGGCAGAGAGCTACAGAGTGATTGCCTATGCGGATGACGTTGCTATAGCAGTATCAGGAAAACATCCTAACATTTTAAGAGATCTTTTACAAAACGCTCTAAACAAGCTTACACGATGGGCAGATCGATGCGGACTTGGAGTTAACCCCCATAAAACAGATCTTGTCCTCTTCTCCAGGAAATACAAAATTCCGCAAACAGACCCCCCTATTATTAATGGTGTTCCACTAAAATTCTCAGACGAAGCTAAATACTTGGGTCTCATCTTAGATAAGAAGTTAAGTTGGAAACCTAACATACAAGAAAGAGTGAAAAAAGCCACAGTGGCACTTTTCTCCTGCAAAAAAGCCGTAGGTAGTAAATGGGGCCTCCAACCTCGAATCACTCACTGGCTATACATTTCGGTAATTAGACCGATTCTAACTTACGGCGTAGCAGTATGGTGGACTGCCTTGGATAAAGCGACACATCGCGACAAACTAAGCAAAGTCCAAAGAACAGCATGTCTATGTACTACTGGAGCACTTCGGTCGACTCCTTCCGCTGCATTAGACACTCTTCTCCATCTGACACCTCTCGATATTTTCAGCAAACAAACGGCTGCGAGCACAGCCATTCGCCTCAAAGCCTCTTCACAGTGGATCAATAATGAGATTGGTCACTCCGCTATTCTGAATTCATTCGGAACACTTCCTAGTAACACTGACTACACAATCCCACTATTGAATTTCGATAAAAATTTTGAAGTGACCATACCTTCCAGATCCACCTGGGAGGATGTGGAATTCTTAGAAGATCAATCAATTCATTTCTACACTGACGGATCGAAGACCAAAGATGGGGTTGGTGGGGGAGTGTACTCTGAAAGATTAAATTTAAGTCTCTCATTCCGTCTTCCTAATCACTGTAGCGTATTCCAGGCGGAACTTCTAGCGATAAAAGAAGTACTGTCTTGGCTGAAAGAAAACGTGATATCATGCTCGGATATCCGCATCTTCTCTGATAGTCAAGCCGCCATTAAATCCCTGGACTCTGTCCGTACAAACTCTAGAACAGCCCTCAACTGTCGATCATCTCTGTTGGAGATGGCGCAACAGTTTAATATTCACCTTTGTTGGGTGCCGGGTCATAGTGACATTCCAGGTAATTGTAAAGCTGATGAACTCGCTAGAAGTGGAACATTACTACCCATTTTACCTGAAAAGGTAAACATTGGTATACCCATCGCTACGTGTAAATTTTTACTGAAGCAAGATGCGTTGAAGAGAACAAACACAAGGTGGGAAAACATCACTACTTGTTTGGCGACAAAACAAGTATGGCCAAACCTTGACCTGAAACACTCCAAGTGTTTAATATCTCTAAATAGAATGCATATTAGCTCTATTGTAGGTGTCATAACAGGACACTGTTTAATAGGCAGGCACGCAGCGCGGCTTGGCGTACCTTCAAACGATTTCTGCAGAAGCTGCATGGACGAGGAGGAAGAGGAAACGATTCCTCACCTTCTCTGCACATGCCCTGCTCTTTCCCTCAGACGTAGGCTCCATTTAGGAGTTTACTTCTTTAACGATCCTAGTGATCTGGCAAACACAGACATTTATAGTCTCACACGCTTCGACAGGAGCTCAAAGTGGTTTTAGCGAGTAAGGAAAAAGTTTTTAAGATTCATGTGGTATCACAACGGACCAATTTTGGTCTAAGTGTGTCAGTACTTAGTATTGACAGCCACTTCTACCAGGTGGGTTATTTGAGCACCTGCCCAATTATGAGAATTGTACTCGAGTTTTGGACGGATAAACGCTTTATAGATTGCAGCCAGATCAGAAGGGGAGAAGAAATTCTTGCATCGTCGGAAAAAACCAAAACACTTTGCGTTTTTGGTGACGTCAAATATATGATCATTACACAAAAGGTGGTCTGTGATGAAATACCGAGAACTGAAAGTTTTTACATTTCCTCGATGCAAGTACCACACATGGATAGTGGCATATGGGGTGGGTTCTGCTTTATTGAACAGATGACAGCATTGAGTTTTTGATTCGTCAACGGACAGTGCTGTCGAGGTCAGAATTTAATGCGCTGATCATACGCTGCCGTTGAAGTTTCACATCCGAAGCACAAGGATGTGAATCTAGAAACGAATATGAGAAGCTGAGGGTACTATCATCAGCGAAACAATTTAATGGGCTAGAAGCTTCACACAAAAGGTCATTTATGAATATAAGGAAGAGAGTCGGAACTAAACGGAGCCCTGGGGCACACCAGCATTTATTTTATGGATTTCAGACATGAAACCTTCCAACGATCGTTCCGAAAGAAAGTTTCTAATCCAAAGAAGGAGAGATTCATCGATACCAGATGCACGCATTTTCGATAAAAGAGCTTGATGCCAAACTCTATCAAATGCCTTTGAAATATCTAGTGCAATAATCTTATATTCTTCAAAGCGATGGAAAGATTTTGCTACGAATCGACTAAAAAAAATTTATGAAAAAAGTACGTATACGCCTTGGTGAACAATTAAGTTCTCTGAATCTTAACTACCACAATCCTGAAGTAGTTAAGTTACCTCCAAACCAAATAAAAGAATAATAAATATGCTAAAATAATGAATCACCCTGTCACGCGAATGGAATTCGAAATTCTTCTTTAGAATTGCCAAGTTTCGGTTTCGTTCGATTTATTCGAGCAGGAAGTAGGGGTGACAATTTATTTGTCTTCGCAAAACCTAGGCTTGCCACCAAGTGGGCTGAATCGGTCTTTTCCTTTCTGACCACCAACTCGAGAAGACCTCTCCTCTGAAAGGGGATTTTTTTTCTCTAAGGGGCAAGTAGAGAGAAAATTGAGTAAGTTTATTAATAACTTCTCCTTGCAATCCAAAACTTTCCCATATATAGGGCATCCATTAAGAGAGAAAAAAAACCAACTGGGTCACCCAGAGGAAATTTAGGACGATCAAACGTATTTATATTTATATGTAATAATTAGAGAAATGGCCAATAAGAACAGGTAAATTTCTTTACATACTTGAAATCCTCAAATTTCAACCAGGCGTAATTAAATAGGTTTTTCTGTTGCCGTTACAGGAAGAAATCATCCATTTTGACGTTTCACCCACGTTCACGAGGCTGGACATCTCCTTTTTTTTTCTCCAACAAATAAACAAAAAAAAAAAGAAGGAAAATAAGTGCTCAGAGGAGGGGCAGAAAAATTCATCTCCTAGGACGTTCTCTACCTTCCCCGGAGACGGGAGTAGAAACCACATCGAAACTCTAGCGGAACCATTCCAAAAGTTAAAGAGGGCCTTCCAATAAATTGTGGAAAGAAAAAAAAAACAGATTACTGCTCGAGCTCAGTCTACTTGAGCTCGGAAGTCGGATCGGTTCGCTTAGTCACTGCCTAGATCGCCTATTGACCTGCTTAGGGCGGAAAAATAGTGTACTAGTGGGGAGAAGGGGGTAGACCATCTCAGAAAACGTGGCATCGGGACGTGTGCAAGGGGGGGGGATAACTAATACAAGAAGAAAAAGAAAAAAGAATATAGAAAAGTAAATTAAATATAGAAAAAAGGAACAGAAAATTAGCATATTAAAAAGTTAAAACAAGTAAAAAAGAAAAAAAAAGAAGTAATATTATTTGGATTAGGAAATCAGTATAAAAAAAAACTATTAGAATAAAGTGCAAGGTAAATTTGGAAAAATAAGAAAAAAAAGGAGATAAGAGCCCAATTTAAATTGTTAGGAGTGAATGTGTGATAGTTTGGCTGCGACTTATCTACGTCAACAAGGAGCATCTTTATATTACCCCGTTGGATTTTGTGCACATACTCAACATTAGCGGTAAGTCTCCCAATATAATTCATAACAGTTGTATTCTCTCATAACAGGCCAAACTATTGCTACTATAGCTTTGCTCTTTTTACACGTTGATAAATTGATACTAGAAATGAGAAAAGAAAACAGAATTATTAACTTAACTGAAGTAAAATGTCTAAAATGTCATGCACTTATAGATTAGATTAAAAGAAAAATAAGAATAACTATTATCTAACAAAAGAAACTAAACATATATTGAGAAACAAAAATCTTCAAAATAAAGTTAGGAAGAAAACGAAACAAAGTAAACAAACATAATATTAGTAACCATCAGAACGATCATTATATAAGAGTACCTGAATTAATTTACTAATGGATTTATTATTAATTATATATTCTAATTTTGTTTAATAAATAGTATGTAAGAATTGATATGGAATTTTGAATAGTATAAAAATGTGGGTGAGTGTGCAAGATGTCAGTGCTGATATTTATGATTTAGTGTGATCAAACCAGAACTTTGGACCAGGGACAGCTCGTAAAAAAAAAATTAAGAGGGCGTGGGGCTGTCAAGGCGTTGCCGAAAGGCAATACAGGGAGGGCAAAAAGGCGCTTAAAGTGAATTCCCATCTGTCACTTCAGCTTAGTATAGGGTGAGGTATTTAGTCCGTCCGTTTCTTACTTTTAGTCTTGGCATGAAATATATTTTTCGACCTGCACTATAAGACGGGCTGTGTGAGGAAAAGGACCACCCCAATCCGGCGTACCTAGCCGCCATTCTACAAGCATGCCAAGCAAGGGCCTCACAACAGCTATCATGTCATCTCTGTCGTAGCAATTTGTGCCACTATTCGGTGAGATATACCGAATAAACAGCAAACTGTACTGCAAGCAAATTGGCTTTCTCTAGTGAGCTGACATCGGGAGTGTTATTGAAGACAAGCGTTGGAACACAAGATGTAGTAGAATCTCGAATATTTTTTACAAATGTCCAAAATGTGCCTTTGGGATATTGTAGTATTGTTTGCCTAAATTTTTGGTCATGTAAAAACTTGGTTCGTCAAATATGATCGTTACTGGTCTTTCTAGCTTGCTTGAACTTTTTCTGGTTTTCCTCAGGGGGGTCGGCCTTTTAACATTGGAAGCTTACTTCTCTGACCCTGATAACCTTTTTATAGCTCAAATCAAACCACGAGTTCTCTTTCGGTTTGATAGATTTTTCCCTATGCGGGATAAAATTTCTCATCCCGTAAGGAATTAAATTTGTTGTCATATCTGCACTGGAGTCTACGCCACTATCGAGGAAGCATAGTGACTAGTTAAAGTTCCTGAAGAAATCGTTGCGACCGGAGAGCTTCGCTTTGATATATCTTAAAAGATATCAGATAGCAGATAGACCCGTAAGGTCTTGCGTGCTCGTGCCCGGTCCTTGGGTACGAGCTTCCTTTTTAGGTTAACGCTTCTCGTAATACCATTGCCGACCGAACAGTTTTGAGGCATTTTATCCTTGTTCTAGTTATAACCGATAGTCAGGTCTATATTGACGCATGGCTCGATATAAAAAGAATATTGCGGTGGGCAATGATCATATTGAAATTTGATTTAGGTTCATATGTACGTATGAATATCTTTATTTTTTTTAATTTAATTTCAGTAGATAACAAGTTATAGGTACATAGGTATGTAGAGTATGTACCTACAATAACTTTAACATTACGATAAACGAAGATAGAGTATTTTCTAGTTTCCAATCACTATTGGCTCATGAAAGTACAAGATTTCTTGGCCTTTTGCTACTTCCGATCCCCAAAACAAGGTTATACCATCAACGACTCTTATTACCGAGGAAAAAAATGAAGTTATATAAAAATTCCTTCAGATAGTTGGTTGAAAAGCCAAATAATTCCATTTGGTAAATCAAATCAAAGTGTTAAAGCTGATGGGAGTATAAGTAAATTATATAATGGAATCTCAAAAGCTCACCATTAACTCCTATTCCTATAGCAAACTAAAAGATTTCATTACTGATAAAGCAATATCTGTTTCTCATTATATATAAATTACCTTTTCTAGCTATAGATTAGATACCTTTTGTCGTAATTCACTAAACTCAATTTCATTCCATACTCTCAAAATGTCCTTTTCAAAACCCAAACTAGCAACTTT
The DNA here is from genome assembly GCA_963921185.1 of Dasysyrphus tricinctus. Classification (NCBI taxonomy): domain Eukaryota; kingdom Metazoa; phylum Arthropoda; class Insecta; order Diptera; family Syrphidae; genus Dasysyrphus; species Dasysyrphus tricinctus. Next base: position 54,177,127 of record OY992530.1, on the reverse strand, counting down.
ACCACATTCGAATTCCATACCTCGACGCAAAGAAGATAAGCTCATATCAGGTTAACTGACATATCGCACATTTAAGGAACACCTTCTTTGTCATTTGATTAGTTCCTTTGCCAAAAGCCCCCTCAAGGCAAACAAAAAGGTGATTGTAACAAAGAAAAAGAAGACGAAGAAGCAAAAAAAAAAAAAGAGAAACATCGAAGAAAACTCCTCCAATAAATCCCATTCCAACAAAAGAAATCCAGCAAAGCAATAATCGAAAATTATCCCCCAGTAACATTGCAACCCTTTTGGATTTCTTTTTTTTTGTGAGACTTGAATAGAGTTCGGAAGAAAAAATGTCACCTTGGAAGGTACCTTATATCCCTTTAGCTAAACAACATAACACGCATACACAATTTACTATATATACACCATACACTACACAGGACACCTAGATCCTGAATTCAGTTTCATTGATGATGTGACAGAGGAGAAAAATATGGAGAGAATAAAAAGAAAAAAAAAAAAATAAATAAGAAAAACACTCTTAGAGTGTACGTATACCAGAGGAAGAAAATTCACTTTTCATTACTTGGCAAATGGCCCGATATTGACAAATAAAATTATCTGATAGCAGCAGCATCTAAGTAAATTTACCTCAAGAAGACGACCTAACCGACAAGGAAGACGACGACGACAACAAGGACGCTTTGGATGTCGATGTCGAGGACGACGAACGATGCAATGGAAAGATGGCTCTTGAATGTAGAGTCCCCATTGAGAGACACCACGACCTTCTTAAGTAGATCGGCTCCCATCACAAAAACTTTAAAATATTCTTCTGAATCGTACAAAATTGCTCATATATTATGTTCATACTCGTACATACATATACAGATATGTATAAATGTAACGTTCATGTTGCTAACGTTACAAAAGAAGTAAGAAGATTTGAAAGGATATTAACTCAACTTAAATATTTGTCTGTTTATTGCCAATGAATAATAACAACTTTTTTTTAATAATCTATGTATGTTAGCTTGGCAATAATTACTAAAGGCAACAAAATATAAAGGTATTTACATATATTTATTTGTACTTTTTTTATTTGTAATTTTCAAGTGTTACCCAAGTTCCTTGACAAAATTTTAAAAACTAATTAAAAAATATAAATCGCTGACCAATAACTTTTGCTTCATGTATTACTCTCGAGAGTTTCTTACCTCTTAATATTTTGCTTGACATATATAATGATAATGTTAAATGCAACAGAATGTTTTTTGAATTGGGAATTGGAAATGTCCTCTCTACCCCCGCTAATCGAGATTTTTTGTACTTACACCCTTGCCCTATCTAGGTAGTTGAAATGAAGAAAAAGTTGAAAAAAATTTGATTGAAAATTTTCTATGGCTGGCCAATTTACAAGTTGATTTTTTTACCAATTACTGACCAATTAGATGGTATACGTTTTTGCAAATATCCCACACACCGGAACCCGAAAAGGTTTTCAATCGCGATTGCCAAATTTTAATTGTTAGATTCTCACTAGATAAACATCGAAACACAACTAAATCAGAAAATTGAATGTCCTTACTACAAGTTGCTTACACGTCATTTATTCAATAAAAAATTTAATAAATAAATGAATATGGAGTCAAAATAAATAAACAACAGTTACATAATTTAAAACGATTTATTGTATGAACCCTCCTCCGCCAAATTCGGGTGAAACGTGACATGGGTTCCATTTGGACCCCAAAATGTTTCTTATTATTTTTATCAGAGCGAATGCCAGATTTCGATCAGAGGGAGTTTACCCTCCGTAAACTCATTCCCAAAATATTTTTGGTACAGATGCGTTAAGATGCATTCAAAAGAAGAAAACATTCTCATGAAATATATGCATGAAATATATTTTGAATTGGGGAGGGGTAGGGAGGCCATGCAGTGAAGTTGAAATTTAACTAAACATTTAATATTTCAGGTCATCTGAAAATACATTCGAATTTTTTGTATTTCAAAACCGATGAAAATTGCAACAAATCTCTAAGACGCCTGCAGATCTGCAGTCGCGTCGATAGGGATTTCCATTATCTCAACTTTAGTTGAAAAACCAATTTTTCATAAATTGAATGAAAACACTGCTTGATTTTAATTTGGGTGGCGCAACAGCTCATGGAGAACCAGGGCCAAGTGACTTACAACTCACAACCATTCCTGTGTGCGTGTTTGTTGGCAGGAATGGAGGGGACCTACAGTTTTTTGCCGAGTGCGAACGGCGAAATGAGAAGCACTTTCTCATGACAAGTATACTCTTGGAGGATTTGTCAGTTCCTCGCAAGAGGCAGTACCTCGAATAAAACATTTCTGTTTTAAGGTGGCATGGCTGGGAATCGAACCCAAACCTTCGGCATGACAGTCCTACGCACTAACCATCAAGCCACGAGGTACCTACTACTTGATTTTATTTAGGGGGTGGCAAATCTACCAGCGTGCAAATGGAAAATCATGGACTGTGACAGAAAAAAGACAAGTACATACCTACATGTGTTTTTCAAAAGTTCACTTTGAAAAATTAAAATATATTGATAGCGAGATGTTTTCCAGAGCCTGGGGGGGGGGCAAATATTTGTACTTCATAGACAAAGATTTTTTTCATAAATAATTTTTTGATGCCTAAACATTTCTTCAGTTCTTCAGTTGAATTGAAATTTTTTAAGGCAAATATTTTTTGAGTTGCATTGATATTATTACTTCTCTTGTCATCACAAGTTGAAATGACTTGGAAAATAAGAGCAGAACAAAAATTGTTCCCGAAAATATATCCGTATGAGGGATTTTCCCGCTTATCGAAGCTGTACTTAAGGACCCTACAAAGGAAACTACACTACTCAACAATATTAAAGGAACAAATTTTTTTTCAATTTTTGTTAGCGTTTTTTGAAGAGCTGTATCTTTGTGACGAGTGGTCGTATTGAGTTGAAATAAAAAGCATTTTACAGCTTTATGTTTTTTGTTTCGAGATTTGTTTGCAAACAAATTTTTTTGAAGTACCGTTATTGCGTTATTGCAAAAAATGAGACGAGACAAATAAATTATTTTTTTTTTTTTATTTTTTTGAAGGTCCTCATTTCTATGGATAATTTTTTTTGAGTCAATTAAATATCATGATCAGATACCTTGTTTATTCAGCTTCAATTCAGTTTTTTTGTTGTTGTCGTACGATTTTTTTTGACATGGTTTATCTGACTTTGAATGAAAAAAGATACTTTTAGCCTTGATTACCAATATCTCAGCAAGTAATGACGTTATAAAAATTTCAAAGACAGTTTTCCATTCAAAAAAGTATCTAACTAATGCAAAACTGTGAAAAAAATCCACTGGAATTGTGGTTTTCTTGTCATTTTGATGACAACTTCGCATTGTTTAGGAACACCACAATTTGTTCCTTTACCTGGCTTGTAAGACTTTGAAGTTTTGGTGAGGAAAAACGGTTCGATGAATCAATTTGAAAATTTACAAGAATATTGATGATTTAAAAGTCTATAAATTTGCATACCATTGCAAGCCATGCAATCAATATTTGCAACGAAAAAAAAAGATTTACGAAAAGACCACAAAACGTCGGTTTTTAGTCCTTTTTTAAACTAACGGTGAACGGTAAAAAAAAATAATTTCTACAAAATCATAAAAAAATCTTGTAAAACGCTTTTTCAAATTTCCAAAACTGTCTTTGAAATTTTTATAACGTCATTACTTGCTGAGATATTGGTAATCAAGGCTAAAAGTATCTTTTTTCATTCAAAGTCAGATAAACCATGTCAAAAAAAATCGTACGACAACAACAAAAAAATTGAATTGAAGCTGAATAAACAAGGTATCTGATCATGACATTTAATTGACTCAAAAAAATTATCCATAGAAATGAGGACCTTCAAAAAAAATAAAAAAAAATAATTTAGTTGTCTCGTCTCATTTTTTGCAATAACACAATAACGGTACTTCAAAAAAATTTGTTTGCAAACAAATCTCAAAACAAAAAACATAAAGCTGTGAAATGCTTTTTATTTCAACTCAATACGACCACATGTCACAAAGATACAGATCTTCAAAAAACGCTAACAAAAATTGAAAAAAAATGTGTTCCTTTAATATTGTTGACTAGTGTATATATGTCCCAAAATCTTGAATACACCATGTAGAGAGGTCCTTATACAGGAGTTTACTGTTCCTCCGCTTGCCACTCACGAATTGGTTTTCTATTTTAGTTTTAATATTAGCAATAAATTAGTCCGTAAAGAAAGCCCAAAAGTTATAGGTACAACGCAACCGCTGCTTTCAAACAATAAACAAATATTGTTAAGGGTCTCCTAAAGTTATACATAAGTATATTTGTCTCTGGCTGGCATCAAAACTCCGTTACAACAACTAAAAACAAACGAAAATTAATTCTTTGACAAAAAGAAATAACTTCCAATTGAACCTGAGTTGTTGATTTGTCGTAAAAATAAAAATTAACTTACTCCCACTTTTTTTTAAGTTGAGGCTTAGTTCATTGAGACTTAGTTCATAATGAAACAATTCCAAACTGTGGATCAACTGCCAACTTTATGAACTTAGTCCCACCAGGAAATATGGTGGGCGTGGGAGTTAGTTAATTTTGACTAGTGGGCGTTAACTCTTTTGTAGCTAGTTAGTAGAGCCAACCGCAAGAAGAGCTTTCACTGAATATAGGAAGTTGTGCATTGGTAAAAAAAAATTAGCTCGAGAGATTTTGTGATCAAAATCGAAATTGAAGAAGTCAAAAATCTGCAATTTTCTATTCAGGGGACCCGGACGTGGCGTCCACCCACTTTCTTAAAAATTCTTATAAATTATTTGGAGCCTTTCCGTATGTTGTAGAACGATGAAAATTGGTAGGTCAGTAGAAGTACTTAGCAGAAAAAAAGTTGAAAAATTGAAATTTTCCATTCAGGGGGGCGTGGCATCCACCCACATTCTTAAAAATTCTTATAAATTATATTGAGTAGGTACTTTCGGTTGTTGTAGTACGATGAAAATTGATAGGTCTTATAGGGCTTGAAGTACTTTGAAAGAAAAAAATCTAAAAATTGGAGGTTTCAGTTTAGGGGGCGTGGCATCAACCTACTTTCACAAAAATTCTTATAAACTATATCACAACAAAAACATAAATGTTAAAAAAAGAGCCAAGTTCTTATATGTACAAGAAACCTGTGCGTAAAAAGTCAGCCAAAAAAAGTAATGAGATCTAAAATATTGTATATAAGTTTTAAGTTCATGAAGTTTAATATTAAATATCTTAAGTAGACAGTAGAGTAATATCGAAGCAATTCCAAATCATGACAGAAAGGGTATTGCTCATTTTCGGCCAAGAATGAATGAATGAATAATGAATTTGGTATCAAATGAAAGCTTATGTTGAGCTTGTTATATGAGTGAAATATTTTCAATGTCTGTTATGGGAGATCTGAGATATTTGAGCTTGAAGTTGGCAACTGCAAACAGAGCTTTTTCAGCTTTTTGTCGATATCTTCCCATCTAGGATATATAAGAAAATGATATTGGTGTCAAATGAAAGCTACATTTCTAGGCTTTTCAATATACCTAAAATTATTTCGCTACCTTAAACACATTTTGAGATATTTTTAAAAAACTACATTTTTTGCACTGCCTTTTGGACAACGATACCTCTAAAAATTCTGTGATGACATACACTTTTTTTGACGCCATTGAAAAGCTTAATTTGAAACCTTTAATTTAATATATAATTTAGTGGCCTTTCTCAAATAAATACTCACATAGAAACAAAACTTAATTTAAAAGGCACTTAACAAAGCAAAGTGCTTAAAATGTGTGAAAATAAACAGATTTCGAGGAAACATTTTCTTTAATCAGGCATGATAACTGAAGTTTCTTTGTGATAAATGTTATTTTTCTTTGGTTTTTCTATTTTGTATTTGCATTTCTTCTTTTACTAACAGCTTACAGTGTCACATAAAACTTATTTTAGTTTTATAAGAAAACTTCTTTTTAATTATTTTGTAAATCCATTTTCTTAATTCATAATGCTGTCATTACATTACATTATTTTCGTGTCCAACCAAAGTTATGGTCTTAATGGGAGTGATTTGAGGAAAGCAAATCACTGTTCTTCGACCTACAAGGCGATCGCAAAAATAGGTACTTAACTGTAGGCATCCGTAGGTGGGTAGGGAGGGCCAAGAAGGGGCGTTTTCCATCCTGCTGGAAAATACACACTACCAACATATTTTTAATTTTGAAAAAAAAAATCCTGTGGGTCTCTTTATTTGCTCATTAATGGCTTATCGCTCTGTTGATGGTAAATATGTACAAATATTCAACACCATTTATAACTTAAAAGTGTATAAAACTATCTCTACCAATTAGTACTTACACACTCCTTGCATAGGTATAAAAACGAACCTAGGGAAGCCATTTAAATGTTAAGGAAAAGTTTTTGCGCTCACATCATGACCATAATGATGGGTAGGCCACAAAAATAATGTGACGTCACCTGTCTAGTTTTTAGATAATATTTTAATTGTCTATGATTTGGATTAGTTTTCATTTTATTTTCTTGCTTATAAATCAGACAGCATTATGAATTAAGAAGATCGGTTTACAAAATAATTAAAAACAGTTTTATAAGAAATAAATAAGTTTTATGTAACACTGTAAGGAAAAGAAGAAATGCGAAATCTGTTAATTTTCACACATTCTAAGCACTTTGCTTTGTTAAGTGCCTTTAAAATTAAGTTTTGTTTATATGTAAGTTTTTATTTGAGCAAGGCCACTAAATTATATATTAAATTAAAGGTTACAAATTAAGCTTTTAAATGGTGCCAAAAAAAGTATATGTCATCACTGAATTTTTAGAGATATCGTTGTCCAAAAGGCAGTGCAAAAAATGTAGTTTTTTAAAAATATCTCAAAATGTGTTTAAAGTAGCGAAATAATTTTAGGTATATTGAAAAGCCTAGAAATGTAGCTTTCATTTGACACCAATATCATTTTCTTACTTATCCTAGATGGGAAGATATCGACAAAAAGCTGAAAAAGCTCTATTTGCAGTTGCCAACTTCAAGCTCAAATATCTCAGATCTCCCATGACTGATTTTGAAAATATTTCACTCATATAACAAGCTCAACATAAGCTTTCTTTTGAAACCAAATTCACTAGTGTTCACTCTTGGCCGGAGCGCCATACAAAAATGAGCAATTCCCGGTATTTAATGATTACTGATTAAAATATGATGGGTTCACTGGTCAAGCATTAATACATCTTAAATAAGTAAGTAATTAAGAGAAAGCTTTCTTAATGCCAATATAATTGTTTTTTCTCAAGATATTTGAGGTGAAAAAAAAGTTCAACAATTTTTGGTAAAGTTTTTAAAAAAAACTATTTGTTGATTTTTTTACAAAACCTATCAATTATCAACTGAGCCGTTGTTTTTGAAAGTGTTTTAAGTCCATTTTTTTATGTTTCCAGATATTTAAGGTTTTGCGTTTCAATGTGTTTAGTTTTTTATTTGAAAATTCGATAACTAAAAAGCGGGCGAACAATATGTTTTGTTAATTCTAAATAAATTAAACTTGAGATTTTGATCAGACTTTTCACTACCATGATAGATAGGATGAAAAAAGTCTACAAAACTTGGTACATAGTGGTTCTTGGTGATTCTGCCCAAATGTTTTTTTTTTTTAGAACAAAAAATAACCGTACTTGCCATACTATTTTTTTTTGGCAATTTTACATAATCGATTTTTTCTCAAAAATGGCCCATAACTTAAAAAAAATTCAATAAACTAATTTTAGTAAAGGCAACCTTCGAGTGGGAAAACATTTTTTTTTGGAACCATTTTTTATTTAATTTTCGATTTACTTCAAAACGGTCTTACTAATTTCAATCATATTTCTTATACCGAAGCTTCCAAAAAATACAAATAGTACTGTTTACCAACATTTTTGAAAGAATATTTTTTGATTTTTTGAAAAATGATATAATTTTTTTTTGTTTTTTGAAAATCAAATATTTCGAAAACGACATGATCGATTGTTTTGAAACTCAATACTTAAGAGCTTTCTAATACTCTTTAAAATGTTTTAAGAAAAAAATTTACTTTTATGTAAAAATAACGTTACCTTGTATACAAAAGCTAAAAAACCGTTTACCCTCCAGTGGAGGGTGATCCTACTAAGTAGGAATAATGTTTTTGGCCTGTATTTTGAATAGCTACCTTAATTTAACAACTAATAAGTTATGCTATGTTTCCATCAAAGGTTTATCTCAGTTAAGATTAAATAAATCTTTTTGGCGCAAAAAAAGATTTAAAAAAGATTAAATTTGAGAGCACCTTCAAAAATGCAAATGGCGTTCCAGTTTTTCTTATGAAATGCGAATGAGACAGAATGTTTGATTCGTGTCAAACAATGAAGAACTGAATGCGAGTCTCGAATGAATCGTTCAGCACCATGCAAGAATAAGTTAGTTCGATTTGTAAAACAATTTATCCTAGGAAGATTTAACAAGATTAATTTCTAATCTTCAAGATTTACGAAATAAATTTGTGTGGTAAATCTCCGAGATTTGCAGGAGATTTGGGGTAAATCTTGTTAAATCTCAGATTAGCGTTAGGTGGAAATGTAGCATTAGTGTGCAAACTGGCGAAGGCAAATATGGGTGTTATAAGTTCTCAAACTCAGCTGGTTTTCGATCGCAAGGATACTTTTGGCTGTTTTGGAACTTGGAGGTCCTGAACCTGACACAACAAACTATGCTAAATATTGTTTTGTTTCTTTACGTAACAAGAAAAAGTCATCAAAAATGAGATTTTTAAAACGTTTGCGCTGTATTTGCAAGAACCACATGAAAAGCATTTGCATTGACTATAATAACTTTTTTCGTTTTTTTAATGAATTTTCAGATTTTAATGTTTTATTCTTAATTTCATTTGTTGTTAACAACACACATTTTCATGTGTTGCTAATTACTACACATAACTGTTTTTTTTTCTTATAAAAATCATTTAAAGTAAAAAAATAACATACAAATCGAGTCATGTTAAATTAGGTTGATTTTGTTTTTTTTAACATAAAACAAAATATTTTGTGATCATTTAAAACAAAACGTTTTATATAAACAAAATATTCTTTGTACTCAAACGCGTAAAAACTCATGTTTTACGGACGAGCAAAACGGTCTATAATCGTAGACCACACGCCTTCTCGCACTTCAATTTACCACGCGCCTATTGGATGGTTAAGGAAAATATTTTTTTTTTCTCAAAAACGGCTCGTACGATTTTGATTAAACTTTTTCCATATGCTTAAAAAAGATCGCACTACCGAAAATTTTTCACTTAGTAACTATAAGTAGTACCCCACATGGAATATGTTTTTTTCATATTGAAATTTCTCATTTCCAGCATAACGGCTTTTGATTAATTTTTTTACATACATACATACAAATTTCAAATAAGTTCAAATAATATTGCATATCAAAATTTTCAAAAAAGAAATTTTTGAATTTTTTAAAAAAGGTTCAAATAATTCTTTTGAAAATTCAATTTCTCAAAAACGGGTTGACAATTTATTTTGAAAATTTAAATATTGTTACATGGAATGCCCGAGGAATCCGAAACAAATACATAGCTTTTTAAATGCAAACAAGATTGATATTGCTTTAAATACAGAAACATGGCTTGATTTAGAAGTAAAAATTCCAACTCCCGGTTTCTATTGCTATCGTGTTGATAGAATAGACGAAAGAGGTGGGGGAGTTGCAATTTTGGTACACAAATCAATTCAACATTCTGACTTACTACCTTCTCGCACCATTTGCATAGAAAACGAAGGAACAACAACACCACTATTGATATAATTTGTGCTTACTTTCGGGGTGGTTCTTCATCCTCATTAAAGAGGCAGAATCTGAAATCTGACCTAAGAAAGATTTTAATAAAAATCAATAATTATATTGTAGGGGTGATTTGAATTGCAAGCACAGAGATTGGGGCTGTAGTAGAGCAAATTCATGGGGTAACATACTGTCGGATTTGACAAACATTTTTCCCTTTTCTATATTGTTTCCATCAGGTCCTACCTACATACCCGCAGGTACAAGAGGAAGTCCATCAGTATTGGACCTCTTTCTTACGAATACTACTAATATTGTAGCTCAGCCTACCTATAGTGTTTGACGAGCTTCCTTCTGACCATAATCCTGTTGTATTAAAATTTCTTCGTTCTGGCGAAATAAGAGAAGAATGTTATCTTGACTTTATGCATGCTAACTGGTCACTTTTTAAATCGGGTTTAAAGTCAAAGCTTAGAAATATGCCCACTGAACTAGACAATATTACAACGAAAGAAGGTATCTATAGATTTTCTTATCTCAAGTTTTTCCGATAAAATCTTAAGTTCAGTAGATTATTCTGTGCCGAATTTACCCAAAAAGAATCTTGTTTCAAAAATTCCAGACTATATTCTTGATTACATTCGTGTAAGAAATAGTATTAAAAGGCAATGGCAACGTTACCGTTTGCCAGTACATCGTCATCAGTTAAAATATTATAATAAACTCATTTCCATGGAAATTCAAAAATCTCGAAATATTCAATGGAACCAAAAACCTAACCAGCTTGGCAAAAATGATAAACCTTTTTGGAACATTGCCAAAATTATAAAAAATAGAACCAGATCAATTCCTACATTAAAAAAATCTAGTGAAGTGCTCTACAGGGATAGTGAAAAAGCTAATGCCTTTGCCACAGAATTTAGAAAAAATCATGAAGTGTCTCAGCAGCTAAGTGATCCAAATACTATAAATTTGGTTGACACTGCTTATAACAGAATATGACCATTCATAGCTGAAACTCCTCAAAGTGAATACATCTCTCTAGATGATATCACAGCTGTTATTAATGAACTACGAGTGAGTAAAACTGATGGGCCTGATAAAATAAAGAATTTATATATCAAACACCTTCCAAAATCAGGAAAAAAGTATCTTACATTTCTAATCAACGCTTGTCTCAAGATCCAGTACTTTCCAGAAATCTGGAAAATGGCAAAAGTTATACCGATATTAAAAACTGGCAAAGATAGGGCAAACCCTAGCAGCTATAGACCAATTAGTCTTCTTAGCAGTCTAAGTAAGGTATACGAAAAAGTCCTTAAGAAAAACTCAATTTTTTGATAGAAGAAAATCATATTTTTCCAGACCAGCAATTTGGATTTAGGGGTCATCATAGTACTTCACATCAAGTGCTTAGGATATCGAATATAATCAAAATTAATCGTGCCGAAGGTAGATCTACAGGTATGGTGCTGTTAGATATCGAAAAAGCTTTTGACTCCGTTTGGCATAGTGCCCTTATAAGATGGAAGCATTCGGAATACCAATTTTCCTAATAAAAATAGTTCAAAGCTTCTTGTCAGGAAGATGTTTTGAAGTGTATGTAAGCAAAAGTAAATCTGTCTTAGTGAACGTCCAGCATGGTGTCCCTCAAGGTTCAGTACTCGGTCCTGTCCTATATGAGGCAGTGAGAGCCATAGTGGCCTAACTGCAATTTTATCGAAATTGAGTTTATTACAAAAATTGACTCTGTATTCATTAAACAATATTCCTGCATTTAATATTTTTGAATTGACTGCTCCATGCCATAGTTATATGACTATTTGCACTAAGAGGCCAACCACAAAGCAATTAAAAGCTTGAGTGCAAGAGTGGCCTATCTGATCAGTTATAACGGTATTTTGAAAAACCATTAATACAAAATCAAAAACTATTTATTTTTTGATCATATTGCAAAAAAAAAATCAAAGCTATGTGTTTTTATTTTAAAACGGTAAGTATTTGAAATTTTTTAAAACTAGAATTGTTTGAAAATGATTTGTTCCTTATTTTTGCTCTCCTGAAAATAATGAAAAATGCAGTTAGGCCACTATGGCTCTCACGGCCTCATATAACATCCACACCTATGATTTTCCACAGCTACCATACTGTGAAACAGGAATTCATGCAGATGATACCTGTGTACTTTGTTCGCATGAGCTTGGTCTCAACATTGAGACCAATCTTCAAAATGCACTTGAAATTCTTATGAGATATTTTCACAGATGGAAGATAAAACTAAATGCTGGAAAGATAAAATCAATCTTTTTCACTAAAAAAGGAAAGCGATTGGCTCTTCCCAGTAATGAGCTGAAAGTCAATGGAACTTCCATAAAATGGGAGTCAAATGTGCAATACCTTGGAATCAACCTTGATAAACGGTTTACTTTCAATGAGCATATAAATAAAACAATTAAAAAGTGAATTTCGCAATAAAAATGCTCTATCCAATTATAAATCGGATATCACTCTTGAGCATTGAGAACAAAATCACATAAGGTAGTTTTCCAATCAATTTTGCTATATGGATGTCAGGCATGGGGGAGCTGTGCATTGTGTCACATTATAAAACTTCAAGTATGTCAAAACAAGTTACTAAAAATGATGCTTAATTTACATTGGCATCACTCGACTTATGATCTACACAATCAAACAGGTGTTGAATTGATTTGTAGAAGAATTCAAAAACTATGTGATACTTTTTTAACAAACTGTGATATTTCTGATAACCCCTTGGTTGTCCAACTAAATGCTTAATAATTTCCCATACTAAAATTATATTTTGTTATTTATCTGTACATTTATTTATTTAATTACTAACATATTTGGTTTCTATTGTTCATTGCTGTCTATGTATGTATTACTTTATTTATTTAATTCGTTATTTAATTACATATTTAGTTTCTTACATACTTTTTTTTTTAACTTATTTTTTTGTATATTTGTTTACTTAGGTATTTATTTATTTATTTAATTATGTTTATTTGTTAAATTATTTATTTGTTAATTTATTTATTTATTTATTTTTATATTTATTTATTTACTTATTTATTTATTTATTTATTTATTTATTAACTTGTTTATTTATTTATTTATTAACTTGTTTATTTATTTATTTATAATTAACCTAATCATTTATTAATTTATTTTCTCATTTACTTGTGTATCAGTTTATATATTAATTTATTTATTGTGTATACATATGTATATATTTTCTTTTCTATTTTTCATTTAATTTATGATCTGAATTTACAAATTCATGTAAGAATGTTTCAATAACAACTCTACTTTTGTTTTGATTTTTGTTTTTTTTTTTTTCATTCCATTGTAAAAATATCTTGTTATCTAGTTTTTAAGTTTTATCTATTTATCATAAAATTTTTTTTTTTTTTGTATTCCCTTTTATTTTTGTTAACTTATTTATTTAATCAAAACTCTATCTATTTTCATATTATTATAATTATTATTATATATTTTTTTTTTTGCTTTATATTGAAGGTTTTTATCATACTTTCCTTCAGAATGTACTGATTTGCTTTATTAAATATTCAACTTATAGGAATGTTAAAATAACTTATTCAGTAGAAAGATATGTATATTATTAGTATCAAATCTCTGTGTAAACTGAGCGGTAGCAACCAATTATACTATTTGAAGTACGAAATAAAATATCCATCTATCTATCTAAAATGACGTTCTTTTCTTTCACCTCAATCTATCAAAACAGTTGTTTCAGCTAAATTTTAATATCGTATTTTATGCTTTTAAACATTTTTCTCCCATAATTTCCATGTCTTTATATACAATTATTTTAAGCTCTTACCCTCTTGAACATAAGAGCAAGCAAGTACGTGCGACCCAGTCGTGTATTTTATCTATTCATTCATGTCTGATCAGGTATTCAGAAAACATTTTTTTCTTTCCCCTCAAACCATATTAAATGAGTTTTTTTTAGCGAATTTAATTATCGAATTTCATACTTTTAAACATTTTTCTTTCATATTTTCAATGCCTCTTGCAAAACATTTTTGACCTGCATTGCTAATTTTTTTTAATGCAAACAATTATTTTTGACATCTTGTTTTAAAATACAAAAATGCATTTTTTTTAATTGAAATTTTAAAAACTCTGCTTGTTCGAACTACCTAACACTACGCACAAACGAATAGCTGTGACTCTAATTAATTATAGGCTCCATGCGCTGTCGCACCAATATTTTTATTTCTTAAATTATTTAACACTTAAACCTCGCAGCAAAATAAAAAACCCCCACCTGACAAAGTCTTCAGATTCATCTTACTGCTACAGCTGTTAACCTATTTTAAGTGACTTCTTACACCAGTTCGTCGTATATTGACGTCAAATCATTAAGTTTGAAGAATAACAAATTAGTTTGCAACTCTATCAAGAGTGTACTTAATGTCACCACGCGAAGTAAAGCGTTTTGACTACTGAAAAATATTCATGAAGCCACGGGTACGTACGGAAGGGAACGAGATGTAGTTTACGACATTCCAAACGCAAACGCCAAACGGTCTCTATCGGATCGTGACCGGAATGAAAGGATTTTGACTTCTTTGCGACGCCAAAGTTGGGTGGGGATATCGGGAATAAGATTCAATTTGCATTCGTTATGTCTGTGTGCCACTCAGAGATGTGTCCTTCCTTTTTTTGTTGTATTTTGTTGGTCGAAAATAAATGTAGAATTCTTATGGCTGTGACCTTCGCCATTGGGAAGAAGAAACAAAAAAAAAAGAGAAAAGAAAGTTCGACAATGTGACATGTCACTTGATGTTTGTTGGAAAATTGGTTGGTTACAGAAGCAATCATATCCCGCGTTAGGATAGATAAATGGCAGCACCCACCACATCCCGAAACCCTGGGCACATACTTTGGATTCGTAAAACGCTTCCATTTTAAGATAATTGATATTCACCACCACTTTGAAATGAAAAGGGTGAGCCCTGAGCCAGCGCCAAGCTGCTTGATTGTCATGGCAATGACAAGGACGACTTTTACTTCGAGGACATCACCAACGAAGAAGACAAGCAGCGACAAATTAACATTTTGTGGCGACTTAAGCTCACGCCGACAAAAGGATCACAGAGATATTTAGGGTAAGAAGTTATAGGACCCGAAAAAAGATGCTGCTTTTGAGTTAACCCCAAATGCCTGCGGCACGGAGCAATGGGGTTTATTCTATTAAAGCCATTCTGTATATGTATGTATGTTTGTAGGTAGTTATAGTATGGTTGTTGCTTTGTGGAGAATATAGTCAAATTGTGAATATACAAGTACCTAAATCTAGTATTTGTTGCAGGATTACCAAATTGAATGCCAAGGGTTAGATAATTTTTCCAGAGACAAAAGTTTGAGATTATAGTATTTGGTTTTATGAGGGCTTCTGCTTTTGTAAATTGGACTATGACGAACCTTTTATATACATATTAGATTTTATTTTATTTATGTAAACAAAAATGAAAGATATTTCCTACATTGATTTTGTATGTGTGTATGTGTGAATACAAAATAGAAATACAAACTTTAATTTTAATTTAAAGTAAATTAGTGAACAGAAAAAATTATTAAAACTACGGAATAATCAATAAATTAAATGCACGACTGAATAACACGAACTTGTTCTTGAAATTAAAATTGGAGGATTAAGAGAAGTGACAAATTTTATTGAAGAGTAAGACTCCTTTGTGGAGCCGAGATCTTAAAGTCCACAAAAAAAGTCTTATACTTTTCAAACAGAACATCACGTTAACTGGAATAATTAATTATCTTTGAAGATGAAAGGCAATGGTTAGTGTAAATAATAATATAATTAAGAAATGTCTGAAAAAAGTGGAAAGCACTTGAAATATAATTATTAGATATTGGTATGCAATATTGATTGAACTGGTTAGAAGAACTCATTATTTATGCAAAACTTTTAGGAAAAATTGCGTCTAGCCGAAAGTGAGTAACACAGAAATTGAAGCATCTTGTATTTTTGTTTATGTGAATTTTGCTGCTAAAAACTGAACACTTCTAAAAGTTTCTAAAAAAAAATTGGTAAAGTTGTTTTAAACACTCCTTAAAGAAATACAATGTTATCAAAAATTTTTAGAGATTTTGTGTGCGAGTAGGAAACACACAAGCACAATAGAGCTTAAGGTCGCAGTGCACACATACCTTTAACTAATTATAACGATTCTCAAACGAAAAAGCGCCATCATCCGGATTATAGCAGAAAATCAACTGTCAAAACTTTAGAAAGGGGAATTATGGAAAATTTCTCCACAGCTCAAGAAGCAGATACCAGAACATTCTACTGATTCTACTAATTTCCAGAGTTTGTCAAACAAGTATAAAAGGTACGACACAGTTTGTTTTTAAAAGTTAAATTTTTTTAATTAATTTCAGTGGTGAATAATAAATTTTCTTGTTTGTAGTAAAAAAAGTAAAATGTTTTATTTTGTGAAATTAATAAGTGGAAGTTTTAAATAAAGTAAATAAGTTTTATTAACAAACCTGAGAAAATATAACATTATTAATACTGACAAACTTTGACC
This sequence comes from Dasysyrphus tricinctus, assembly GCA_963921185.1. Taxonomy (NCBI): domain Eukaryota; kingdom Metazoa; phylum Arthropoda; class Insecta; order Diptera; family Syrphidae; genus Dasysyrphus; species Dasysyrphus tricinctus. Next base: position 54,160,650 of record OY992530.1, on the reverse strand, counting down.
AAAGTTGGTCCGTTGTGATATTACATAAATCTAGAAAACTCTTCCCTTTCTCCTTCTACAACTTTTATCTCCTGGCGAAACGTACGAGACTATAAATGTCTGTGTTTGATAGATCAATAGGATCGTTATAGAAGTAGTCTCCTAAGTGGAGCCTACGTCTGTGAGAAATCGCAGGGCATGTACAGAGAAAGAGAAGGTGAGGAATCGTTTTTTCCTCCTCCTAGTCCATACAGCTTTTGCAAAAAATCATTTGAAAATACGCCAAGCCAGTTTGCATGCCTGCAGATATAAAACACATGGTAAGCTTTAAATTAAGGTTTGGCACTATTTGTTTTGTTGCCAAACAAGTAGTGATGTTGTTCCACCTAATGTGTGTTCTCTCCAAAGAATCCAGCTTCAGCAAAAGTTTACACGTAGTGATGGGTGTACGCTCAGAGAAAAAAGCAGGTAAAATTAACAAATTTCTGGTCAATTATACCTGATTTTCAGGTTGTTCTTTTTAAACTCGATAGATAAGGATAACTGTTTAACCGGATGCCTAATTTCAATGTCGTGTTAAATCAACGTTGGTTGCAGGTAAAATCTGCATGACATCTTGAAAATTTAACACTGACTTAAAATAGTAATCCTGTAAATTTTACATGAAAATCTAGTTAATTTAACATGACTCAATGTTCAATGTCCTGTAAGTTTTACAAACAAATATGGTTAGTTTTATCTGAAAATCTAGTTAATTCAACTTGAAGTAATAGTGAATCAACCCTGCATCAAGTACTTCATGAATCCATACATCTCAATCAATCTCAGCTGACTCTAATACTGCTTATCGCTAAACATGTTTTGCATTATTCTGAAAGTATAAGAATTCATTATAATTTTTTTTTTTTTTTAATTCTTTGTGATACATACTTAGATTTGGACTGGAAGCCTTCCACACATGGAGAAAGCAATTACTCACTGGGACAGTTCGCTCCGCAAAAAACAGGTGCGAATAATCAATAAGTTAAAACTCATTGGATGGCTTGTGTGTTAATTTTAACACTGATGTCAAGTTGAAATGAACTGGCAGAGTACTACTTCAGCAGGCCAGATTTGATTTAAATAATTTTATTAGAATGGCCTATGCGTGTGTTTTAACACTGGTGTCACATTGAATTGAACTGGCAGAGTGCTATTCTATCAGGAGGCCAGGATAAACAGGTACAAATTGTAAAAATAACCATAAGAAACTTTAACTAAACCTTATTTTTGCTAAAATAGAAATTGATTAACAATCAGTTTAAAAAAAACATGAACTCGGTCAAAATTAGCACTGTCCTTCTGTCAAAGTTTCTTATTTTCAAGAGTTAAGGGTTAAAATAACAGGACATCTTCTTAAATCAACTTGAATATGGTAAGAAAAGCCACCAGGTTGACTTTATACCGAATATAAGGTAAACAAAATCAGTCAAATTTCTGACATTTCTGTAACTTTGACAGTACACTTCAAAAGTAGATGGGGTTTCACTTTTTTTAATGAAGTAGAAGCGAGATAGAATGCTTCATTTGTGTCAAAGAATGAAGAATTGTTTGTTATATCATGGATAAAATCCTACCTTGAAAAAAGATGTTACCAGGTAAAATTCAGAAATTTTCTTTCAAACTCATTCAGTGCTAGCTCGGGTGTACCTCAAGGAAGCCATCTGGGCCCGTTTTTGTTCATTCTTGCTATAAATGATGTTACTTCATGTATACGCTATAGTGATGTTCTTATATATGTATGCTGATGATATGAAGGTTTTTAAAACATTACAATCTTATCATGACCATATTCTGCTGCAGGGTTATATTGACTATTTTAATGTTTGGTGTGGGAAAGACGGCCTTTCTCTTAACCCTGTTAAATGCCAAACTATAACTTTCTCTAAAAAACGAGTAGTGAGTGCTTTTGATTATTCCATTTCAGAGCACACACTCTGTCGTGTTTTTAATTTCAAAGACTTGGGCGTTCAGTTTAGTTCAGATTTAGATTTCAAAGTACGTAATATTAACTATATTGTAAATAAGGTGAGTTTCATGCTTGGATTTATAAAACGCTGGGCAAAGGAATTCAACGATCCGTATGTTACTCTTTCCTTATATTATTGTTATGTAAGACCCCATCTTGAGTACGCCTCCCAAGTATGGATTACCTTTTACGAAATTCATAAAAGCCGTATTGAATCAATACAGGCGCGGATCCAGGATTTCGTTCAGGGGGGGGGGGGGCAATTTTCGGGAGTTTCCAAAATCTTGATGAGGTCTACAGAAAACTTGAGTACACTTCATACCGCTCTACACGCCTGGTCACACAAAGCAATCTGAGTTGAGGAGTGCTCTGAACTTTATGAAATTAAGTTTTGCAATTTTAAGCTATAGCATGTTGTCTTTATAGCATTTTTGAGATCCCTTTGGATCTGCGTAACTCCACAATTATGCTCGGAACACATAATGGCACAGTGGTATGTTCCTTTTCAGACACGTGACGTTCAAGTTCGAGTGAAACTTCCAGCCTCTTCTATAGCTGGGTCAACGTTACCTAACCTTGCCAGTAGAAGGCCGTTTTCGAGAAAGTCATCAGCGTCAAAAATGCATTTTGCAAGTAATCTCCAACGCAAACTGCAAATGTCTTCTGTTCAAAAATGCAAATACAAGTTTTACTGCATAAGCATTGTGTTCGATAATGCAGTTTGCTAAAGTCAAATGTTCGAAAACATCATGTTTGGTGCAATTCTGCAGTAAAAAAATCGAATTGGCAACAAAAATATTGAGAAAATGGAGAACGTATTCATAAACGTCAAATGCGTTTGCAAGAAAATTGAAGGACGTTGATAAAAAAGATCTTATGCAAACAAATATAGTCTAGTCAAATGGTGTTCACAAGGGACTTGAAGTGGAAAGTTCTGGTGTAATTATTTTTAGTGGTCCCCTTTATGTTTTTGGGGTCGCTGAACGCGAATCTGAAGTTGTCCAACAAAATTTTTCTCGGCAAATATGAGAAATCGTCAAAAAACGTTGAAAATTTCGACATTTTTTGTCTTTTTTCCTTATTGCTCAGAAATTATTTTTCTTTTGCAAAAAGCGCTAATGCAAAAATGAAGACAATAAGATTACCTACAATCTACGCTTTTTTTTGTACGACTTATAGTTTCTGCGGAAACAGTCGTTGAAAAACAGCCAAAAATCCGTCATTTTTAAAAAAATTGCATAAACGATTTTTTTTCGTATTGTTTTCTTCATTACATGAAAAGAAGGGCATGAGTTATTATGTTATTTGCATTTTCTAATTGTAGTTGTCTAAAAGTAATATATTGCAGTGGTTAAGTGTCTAAGTTACAGTATTGCAAACAGTCAAAATATCCATTCAAAAGTGTTTTATTTATGACAAAGATTATAGTATGGTGCAGTGAAAGTGGTGAATGAAAAAGCAATTGAAACGCTCCTTCAAGCCAGCAAGAAGAGAAAAGACGGAAAGGGAGCTTCTTTGCCAGGTAAGAAATCAGTGAAAGCGCATACAACCTGCCAAAAAAGCTATAGGTATAAATGGTAAATGGTAGGTAGAAATGGTGACAAGAGCGTAACACTCGCTCTTTGCCTAATTAGCACTGGATTGCGCCGTTATGATACCATAACTCGTTTGAGTTTGACTTGGGTATGAAAACAGTCTAAAGTGAGGATTTGCGGGTTTATTCTCTGAAGGGCTTATTCCTCAGGTGTCCCGTTCCCTGGGTTGGATGCGAGATTTCCTCCAGTGCGGGTTGAAGATCATCTTTCCCAAGAAACCAGAAAAGCGTTCCTTGCTTTGAAATAGGACGGCTGTGAAGTATGGTTGAGGTACCTTGTGAGTCAGTACAAAAGACAGGAGTTGGGTCATAGGACACTCACTCGATTGGATTGCATCTCGATTAGATCGCATCTCACTCGAGCTTGCTACATTATGCTGAGCTTGGTAGGTTGTAAAATAGCAACGAAGCGCGATCGATCCGACCGTGTGATCATCATTACCATTGAGCATCATGAAGCCCCGCAGAAGCCCACGGTTCCTATTACTCACGGGAACATGATGCAGAGCACAACCGATTTTCGTCTCAGATCCATTTCGTGGCGTTTAGAAAAGAGATCAAGGCTTTGATCTTTATTTCGGAAAGTTCGTTTAGGAGCTCAAAAAAAGCCATTCCAAACGATTGTGCCTCTCATTCTGGCTAGAGCTGAACATTTACAGAGAAAATGAAGGACTATTTCCTTTTCTTGTTGGTCTCCACAGCTGCGACAGTGAGTATTGTAAGGAATACCCAGCCTCGCCACATGTTCTCCAATTGACCAGTGTCCAGTGCAGGTTGCTACGACCCTGGCTATGTCCCGCTTGGGTCTACACATGAGATCAATTGTTCGGGATTTATTAAAGGTGGGCCAGATCGTTCTGGATATTTTGCAGTTGGTTAAACTGCTCCACCTAAGATTGGATTCCCTAAGGAAAATTGACAGTATATAGCCATTCACAACTCCAAGGGGAATGTTGACTCTTTCCGCAAGTGAGATGTGAAGGGCTGATCCTTGCCTGGCTAGTTCATCTGCCCGTTCATTTCCCTCAATGCCACTTTGACCAGGAACCCAGATAAAAGTGACCTTGAGGTTAATATTTAGACTTGCGAGCTCATCAGTTGTAAGGGACCTCTTAAAATTTTTCATTTTTGAACAAAAATCTACTTTGTTCAAAGATAAAATTCAAATCAAATATTCGAAACTATTTTCTACTTGAAACTTAATCAAAATAAACTCCAGGATGTTTTGCTTGAAATTTCATTGTTATTATTTTTATTATTAAATTTAAGGATGTGTGTGTGACTTTCATTTGATATAAAAGGAGTCGCAATATTTGATTTTGGATCAGTTTTTTCTTAAATTTTCAAAAGCAAGGAAGTCTACAAGTTTTTTTATTTGTGTATAAAATTAAAAATAAATAGATAGTTTTTTTTGTGTAAATTTGAAATTGGAATTTTCGAGAATATTTATGTATTGTTTTTGTGCGTGCTAAAATATTATTTCTTGGATGAAAACCATCATACTCCGAAAGCATCAAAGCATACCAAAATAAAAAGAAAACTATCAAGAACTTTTATCTCGACATAGAATAGTCGTAGAACGAATCTTACCATCATCTTCGAAGATTTTTCCTTGGAATTTTGGATTAACAATTCTAAACTGTGAAACCATTCCAACAAATGGAAAGCAATATTTTTTTTTGAAGAAAACATAACCTGTCCATAAAAAAAAAACTGACCTATGGTTACAATTCTGAACAGTTTGTGCAATCTAATCAGCATCATATCAGATTAAAAAGATAACAGACTCTTAATATATCTACATCAAATTTTCTGAAAGAAGAAGGAAGCTGCATCAATATCTTACCTGGATTCTTCAATCAACATTTTTGTTTTTGTATAATGACTTCTAAAATGTTATTTTAATTTTTTTTTGTTTGGCGTCTACTGATTTCAATTTCTTTATTTTAAACAAAAAGCTAAGTATACCAAAATTATTCAGCTATCTTTCCTTCCTCTTTTTCATTTAGCTTTTTTTTATATTATTGTTTCGTTTAAATATAAAAATAAATTCTTTTATTCCTTGTGTGTGAAACTAGGTTCAACAGGTTCGAGACCAGGAGGTTGTGCACATCCTTTTATGGAATCAAAAACCAGGAGTTGAATTGATGAATTAAATAAAGTTTCAAGTTTTTAAAATATATAAAAAGTTTACAAATTTTATGGTGAGTCAAAATTTTCCTATTTTTATATTTTAAACGAAACAAACTGACAAATTCATTAAATTAAAAAAAAAATTACATATATATATCTTTCTGGAATACCTACCAGAACTATAAAAAGAAGTGAAGACTGCATAATTTGGTTATATTAGTTCTAGTTTTTTTTGTTTTAATAATCAAATAATATTTTAACACTTTCAAGTTACTTTGTTTTTATTATCTATTCAATCTTAACTTTCTTATTTACTTTTCTTTAGTTGCATAATCTAAAATATTTCAAAAAATAACTTAACATAATTTTTCTATTTTTTTTTTTGTCTTAAATTTAACTTAACAAACTTATTTACTTTTAATTAAATTAACTACACTTTACATTCCTATCTAGACTGTTTTAATCTTCTTATTTAAAAGACGCTTTTTTTTTGTTAATTAAGAACTAATCAAAAATAACACAAATAAATTTGTCATTGTTAATATTTCAAAATGAAACCAACAAATTTTTCATTTCTTATTAATCCTGAATGAAGATATTTAGGATGTATTTGGGTTAAATTTCTTTTCAGTGTGTTGTGTGAGTGAATGCTGAGGGTGTATTTGTAGTGATAATGTTGATGAGATACCAGTATTAATTTTGTTAGAACGGTTTCTGTTAGGGGCTACTGCAAATATATCGAGTGTAGCAGTGGCGTAGGCAGTCTTTAATATGTTTAAAGTCTGTGGGAGGGCTAATCACTCTTGGAAACCACAACACCATCTTCAGGTTTCCCAATTTCCTTTTCTTTTCTTCTTTTGATTTCAAATCCGATTTTCTATAATTTTTCATATAATTTTCTTGTTGTGTTTTAAATTTTTTTTTATGAAGGCATGTAGAGTGACGTTGCTTGGTAAGTCGGTGCAAGATCCCACCCCTCCGTCGAGCTAGACCTAGGATATGCAAGCATGCCTGCCGCACTAGACAAATCAAGCGACCTACCTTATTCGACCAAATTGACCTTTCTGCAGGATACCTGTGTCTTTTAGAAAGTCTTTGGAAAACTTACAAAATCTATTAATAATTTTTCGAATTGGTAGGGAAATTCCTTTTATATATGTACTGTCATTACTTGGTAGTGATTATATATATATCTTTGGGATTTCGTTACACAGGTGGCGCCCAACGTGGGGCACGAATGAGACAGTATAAACAAAATATATATTATTAGATATTGAATAAGAATAGCTTTCGTCTTGCATACTTTTGTTCAAGAAACATGTTTTGTAATAGCGTTGACATATTCTTAAATTTCAAATCGAACATTTTAACAACATTTGTTAAAAGCAGTTTGTTTGACGACCGGGAGATATCGGTTTTAAAATCCACTTCTCCGTCTGCAGCGCCAATATTCTGTTTTTGCATAAGCCATATTTTAAGTTTCTTCGTGAGTCCCAAATAGTTTCTTTACTTTTTTTTTAAATCCAAATTAAATTTTTTAATATCATTTTCGTCATTTAAATACTTTCAAATAATAAAAACTGATTTTACCATACCAGTAACCATTTTTTTTTTATTAACGTACCATATGCAAAATCAAAATTATCTTTTTTCTTGACAGGAAATTCATCAGTTGACCGGGAGATATAGGTTTCGTAAACCACTTCTCTGACAGTTGCGATTGAGTCTTTTCTATGGTTAGGGAATTATAATAAGATTCTTGATTTTAAAATGATTCTGAATTGATATTTGGTATGTCCGAAACGTATAGTTCAAAACAACATTAATTTCGCTGCAATTAAATAAATTCATTTTCATTTTTCAATCATGCATCCCAAAACAAACAGTTTTTATTTCTCTTAAATTAATTTACTTGAAATCAAAAGGAAAGATTTGAAGGAAACAAAATAGTAGTTATCATCACCATTATGTATGCACTCAAAAGTATTTCACAAATCACAACACACGACTTTTATATATTAACAGTTTTTGATACAAAACAAACTTGGTTAAAACATTTGTATTATATCTTAATTTCTTGAATTAGGTACTTATTTGTTTTTTTTTGTGTTTGTTATTTTTAAATATAATCATGCCTAGAAGAAAGAATCGTATTTCAAAAGGAAATACTACTCCATTAGAAGAAAGTAGTAAAGATCCTTCCCCTATTAATCATTTAAGCAATTCTAAAAATAATATTAAGGACACTGGGGCGTATGAGCAACAAAAAGAAATTGCAAATGAAGAAGATAGAGCTTGTGTTCCAATCGAACAAATTATTTCTTTTTCTAAAAATGAAGACTTAGCTAAATTTATTAAAGATATTGTTAGCGATTCTTTACAACTTCGAGATTCAATTGAGTTGAGTTCAAGGCGTGAAGAATTTGAAAAAGAAAAAGAAATAATTCGAAGTGAAGTTGCTCAAACTATTCAAGAATCTCTAAGAGTAAAAACTCCCGAGCCCCGTCAAAATTATTTTGAAGAATATGATGGTATTCGACGTCAAAATCGAAATATTCTCTTTGATAAAAATACAAATAAAATCCATCCAAATTTTCAACATTACCCTTCACATGATGAAAATCCCACTTACAGTGAAAACGTTAGAAATTTCGTTTCCCAACTAGATAATTTAAATTTAAACTCTGAAAGTCCAATTCATCCGTCCGTCCGTTCATCAAAAAAGTAACAGATTTTCAAAAATGGGGACTGAAATTTGATAGTAAACAAATGACAGTCGATGACTTCATTTTTCGCCTCAGTAGATTGAAATCTTGTTATGATGTTTCTTGGGAAGAAATTTTTCAACATTTCCATTTGTTTGTTGGAGGCCAAGTTGAGAACTGGTATTGGATGTACCTCAAAACAAATCCCACAGCAAATTGGAAGACTTTTGAAGTAGCTTTGTTTGAGCAATATAGAGGTCTCGAATCTGATTCCGAGCTCACGAGACAGATGTATGACAGACGCCAGGGCTTAAATGAAAATTTTGATGATTTTATTTATGCTATCCAGCAATTCAATAGCCGTCTTCAATGTCCAAAACAACCAAGTGAATTGATAGACCTAGTCAAACAAAACGTAAAACGCCGAATTGGTGAACTCGTCATCACATTCAATACAACCAAGCTGCCTGAAATGATCCATATCTGTAGAACAGTTGAAAAGTTTGTAAACCAAAGCGATAGCTTTCGTTCAAAAACTTTTCAACCACAAAATATTAATACAAGAAGACATATTAATGAAATAGACACCCGTTCAATAGAGGTTGATTGCAATCAAATAGATGCAATAACAACTTCAACTGAAAAACAAAATTACACCTGTTGGAACTGTAAGTTGAAAGGCCACTCTTACTTCGATTGTCCAAGTCCACAGCGTAATTTGTTTTGTTTTAAATGTGGTCTAGAAAATACGACAAAACCAAATTGTCCGAAGTGCTCGGGAAACCGAACACGGGGCGATTTGTTCACCCGGGAATTTCGCCCTCTAGAAAGGAACCCGGAGAAAACTTAGATTTAGAACATATACAAGACATCCAGGCTACAAATAAACTTGACGCTCACAATTCCTCTGTCTTATCACAACCTGACTTTCTTTTGCCAAATACCGAAAACAAAATTTCAATTTTAAAGAGATTAGACCAAACCGATAAAAAATCAAATATTCTAGTGAAAGAAAAACCAAAATCTCTTCATGAACGTTTACTTCTTTATCATGAAGCTCGAAGTAGGATTTTTAAGTGCGAACCACCAAAGCATATTCTAAAGCTTCGTGAAAGAATAAGAAAAAGAAGAGAAGTTTATAAAGCAATTTCTGCCACGAAACTTTGTAACTCAGAAGATCCAAGACCATACGCAAGTGTTACAATATTTGGAAAACAATTGCTTGGACTGTTAGACAGTGGCGCAAGCATTAGTTGCTTAGGAGAGAATTGTTTGGAACTTCTTAAAGGCATTAACCTTTCTTATAAACCTTTTATATCCAATGTGAGAACCGCAGGCGGTCAATCACAATCAATCGTGGGTGAAGTCAAAACAACTATGACCTATAAAGGTATCTCGAAGGAGATAACTTTATATTTGGTCCCATCATTAGAACAACCACTTTACCTCGGGGTAAATTTTTGGAAGTTATTTGATATAGCTCCTCACATAGTTTCAGAAATATCTTCTAATGCGTTTCAAAACCCTGATAGCAAAAACGATTTAAATATGCATGAACTTTCAAGTGAACAGATGAAGCAATTGGAAAATGTTAAAAGCATGTTTCCATCTTCTGCTATACTTGGGCTTGGCAAAACGACGCTAGAAGAACATCATATTGATACTGGTAATTCGGAGCCTATAAAGCAAAGGCATTATCCCGTCTCCCCAGCAGTGCAAATGCTTATATATGAGGAACTGGATAGGATGATTTCGATGGGTATCATTGAGGAAAGCCAAAGCGCATGGAGCTCTCCAGTGGTCTTGGTTCAAAAGCCTGGCAAAAACCGCTTGTGCTTAGACTCGAGAAAAGTGAACCAAGTCTCGAAGAAAGACGCCTATCCTCTCCCTCATATAGATGGCTTGCTGAGTCGTCTTTCAGAAACATACTTTATTTCAAGTGTGGATTTGAAGGATGCCTTTTGGCAAATTCCGCTGGGAGAGACATCAAGGAAAAAAACTGCATTTACAGTGCCCGGAAGACCGTTATACCATTTCAAGGTGATGCCTTTTGGCCTCTGTAATGCTGCTCAACGTATGTGCAGATTGATGGATAAGGTGATCCCACATAGCTTAAAGGAAAACATTTTTGTATATTTGGATGACCTTTTAGTGATTTCAAAATCATTTGAAGAGCATCTAAGGTTACTTCGAACAGTTGCTACTCTGCTCACAAAAGCCGGACTTACCATAAATGTGACTAAATCAAAGTTCTGTTTTAAAGAATTAAAGTATCTTGGCTATATTGTCGGAAACGGATGCCTTAAAACAGATCCAGACAAAGTTTCGACGATCAAAGAATTTCCAGTACCAAAATCGGCAAAACAGGTGCGGAGATTCTTAGGTTTATCTGGCTGGTACAGGAGATTTGTCAAAGACTACTCTTCTCTTGCTTCTCCTATTACCGATACCTTGAAGAAAGGTAAATCCTTCATATTTGGTCCTGAAGCTCTCGCAGCTTTTGAAGAATTGAAGACTTCTTTGACAACTGCTCCTTTATTAGTTAACCCGGATTTTAACAAACAGTTCATTTTGTTATGTGATGCTTCGACTTCTGGTATAGGATGTGTATTGTGCCAGAAAGATGAAAATGATGTTGAGAGACCTATCTGCTATTATTCACATAAGCTGAATAAAGCTCAACGCAACTACAGTGTTACTGAGCTCGAATGCTTAGCAGCTGTTTTAGGTGTTGAGAAATTTCGTTCCTATGTTGAGGGGCAAGATTTCAAAGTAGTGACCGATCATGCGAGCTTGAAGTGGCTCATGAACCAAAAGGATCTCAACGGCCGTTTAGCAAGGTGGAGTTTAAGACTTCAGCGTTTTTCTTTTGTAATAGAGCATCGAAAAGGATCTCAGAACGTTGTTCCTGATGCAATTTCAAGAATGTATGCCTTTGATGAAATTGCATCTCAATCTCTGACTTCTGTAGGCCTTTCCGATGTTCTTCATGTTGATCTGAACGATTCTTCTTTTCAATCAGAGGAATACAAAAGATTGATTAAAACAATAGAAAACGATGAAGCACGTTTACCAGACCTGCGTGTATCAGATGGATTCGTGTACAAAAAAGTCAAACCATGTACCGGAAATCCATTAGAGGATGACCTAGTGTGGAAGCTATGGATTCCTTCTTGTCTGACAATTCAACTGGTTCGTTTGGCTCATGACCCACCGAAAGCATCGCATGGTGGGATTGCGAAAACTCTGTATCGTTTGCGTGAACGTTTTTACTGGCCTAATATGGCGGCTCAGGTAAAATCTTTCATAGCAGACTGCATTGTTTGCAAGTCTAGCAAAGCTCCAAATTCAACACTGAGACCTCCAATGGGACAAGCTTTCTTAGTAGATAGACCTTTTCAGCACATTTTCATTGATTTCCTTGGCCCATATCCAAGATCGAAACACGGAAATGTTTTCATGATTGTATGCGTAGACCAATTGACCAAGTTTGTCACTATTGCTGCATTAAGAAAAGCCACAAGTGAAGCTGCAATGAAATTTCTCGATGATCAAATATTTTCAATTTTTGGAGTACCAGAATCAGTTTTATCTGATAATGGGAAGCAATTCACGGGAAAAGAATTTGCGAAATTTCTTTCAAGTTATGGAATACGGCATGTTAGAACCGCTTGCTATTCACCGCAGGCTAATGCAAGTGAACGGGTCAACAGGTCAATTTTAGCTGCAATAAGTTCATATATTGGTCCACATCAACAAAACTGGGACAAACATCTTCCGTCTATCGTAAGCGCATTGCGAACAACAATCCATTCAGCCATCGGAATGTCTCCTCACGAGGCATTGTTTGGACAATCAAAAGTAGAGCATGGTTCAGATTATGTTCTTCTTAAGAAGCTAACAGCTCTTAATAATTCTGAATTTAATCTACTACCAAAAGCTGCAAAAATGAATATTATTCACAATAATATAAAGGATTCACTTGCTAAAGCTCATGATACCTATGAACGTGTCTATAATACTAGGAGCAAAAGCATTCCATATAAAGTTGGTCAAATAGTTTTTAAGAGAAATTTTGTTCTAAGTGATGCAATTAAGAGAAGAAATGCCAAATTATGTCCGAAATTTATACAGGCAAAGATAAGGAGTATTGTTGGTGGAAATCTTTATGAGCTTGAAGATTTAAATGGCAATCTTTTCGGCATTTTTCACGCTAAGGATATCCGTAGATGATTATTTCATCCTATCCCAATTTTAAATTTCAGTAAAACATAATTTAATTTAGTTAAATCTTTGTTTTTGTATTTTTTAATGAATAAAATTTTCTTTTAAAAAAAGTTTATTTAGAATTCGATCGGTCCATTTTTCATCCAATTTCTCATCATTTGCATTTGAGCAATTGACTTGATTTGTAAGGGACCTCTTAAAATTTTTCATTTTTGAACAAAAATCTACTTTGTTCAAAGATAAAATTCAAATCAAATATTCGAAACTATTTTCTACTTGAAACTTAATCAAAATAAACTCCAGGATGTTTTGCTTGAAATTTCATTGTTATTATTTTTATTATTAAATTTAAGGATGTGTGTGTGACTTTCATTTGATATAAAAGGAGTCGCAATATTTGATTTTGGATCAGTTTTTTCTTAAATTTTCAAAAGCAAGGAAGTCTACAAGTTTTTTTATTTGTGTATAAAATTAAAAATAAATAGATAGTTTTTTTTGTGTAAATTTGAAATTGGAATTTTCGAGAATATTTATGTATTGTTTTTGTGCGTGCTAAAATATTATTTCTTGGATGAAAACCATCATACTCCGAAAGCATCAAAGCATACCAAAATAAAAAGAAAACTATCAAGAACTTTTATCTCGACATAGAATAGTCGTAGAACGAATCTTACCATCATCTTCGAAGATTTTTCCTTGGAATTTTGGATTAACAATTCTAAACTGTGAAACCATTCCAACAAATGGAAAGCAATATTTTTTTTTGAAGAAAACATAACCTGTCCATAAAAAAAAAACTGACCTATGGTTACAATTCTGAACAGTTTGTGCAATCTAATCAGCATCATATCAGATTAAAAAGATAACAGACTCTTAATATATCTACATCAAATTTTCTGAAAGAAGAAGGAAGCTGCATCAATATCTTACCTGGATTCTTCAATCAACATTTTTGTTTTTGTATAATGACTTCTAAAATGTTATTTTAATTTTTTTTTGTTTGGCGTCTACTGATTTCAATTTCTTTATTTTAAACAAAAAGCTAAGTATACCAAAATTATTCAGCTATCTTTCCTTCCTCTTTTTCATTTAGCTTTTTTTTATATTATTGTTTCGTTTAAATATAAAAATAAATTCTTTTATTCCTTGTGTGTGAAACTAGGTTCAACAGGTTCGAGACCAGGAGGTTGTGCACATCCTTTTATGGAATCAAAAACCAGGAGTTGAATTGATGAATTAAATAAAGTTTCAAGTTTTTAAAATATATAAAAAGTTTACAAATTTTATGGTGAGTCAAAATTTTCCTATTTTTATATTTTAAACGAAACAAACTGACAAATTCATTAAATTAAAAAAAAAATTACATATATATATCTTTCTGGAATACCTACCAGAACTATAAAAAGAAGTGAAGACTGCATAATTTGGTTATATTAGTTCTAGTTTTTTTTGTTTTAATAATCAAATAATATTTTAACACTTTCAAGTTACTTTGTTTTTATTATCTATTCAATCTTAACTTTCTTATTTACTTTTCTTTAGTTGCATAATCTAAAATATTTCAAAAAATAACTTAACATAATTTTTCTATTTTTTTTTTTGTCTTAAATTTAACTTAACAAACTTATTTACTTTTAATTAAATTAACTACACTTTACATTCCTATCTAGACTGTTTTAATCTTCTTATTTAAAAGACGCTTTTTTTTTGTTAATTAAGAACTAATCAAAAATAACACAAATAAATTTGTCATTGTTAATATTTCAAAATGAAACCAACAAATTTTTCATTTCTTATTAATCCTGAATGAAGATATTTAGGATGTATTTGGGTTAAATTTCTTTTCAGTGTGTTGTGTGAGTGAATGCTGAGGGTGTATTTGTAGTGATAATGTTGATGAGATACCAGTATTAATTTTGTTAGAACGGTTTCTGTTAGGGGCTACTGCAAATATATCGAGTGTAGCAGTGGCGTAGGCAGTCTTTAATATGTTTAAAGTCTGTGGGAGGGCTAATCACTCTTGGAAACCACAACACCATCTTCAGGTTTCCCAATTTCCTTTTCTTTTCTTCTTTTGATTTCAAATCCGATTTTCTATAATTTTTCATATAATTTTCTTGTTGTGTTTTAAATTTTTTTTTATGAAGGCATGTAGAGTGACGTTGCTTGGTAAGTCGGTGCAAGATCCCACCCCTCCGTCGAGCTAGACCTAGGATATGCAAGCATGCCTGCCGCACTAGACAAATCAAGCGACCTACCTTATTCGACCAAATTGACCTTTCTGCAGGATACCTGTGTCTTTTAGAAAGTCTTTGGAAAACTTACAAAATCTATTAATAATTTTTCGAATTGGTAGGGAAATTCCTTTTATATATGTACTGTCATTACTTGGTAGTGATTATATATATATTTTTGGGATTTCGTTACAAGTTGCCAGACTCATGCAATGTGATACAATAGCAATATTCGCTTCGAAAAATGACGATCATTTGACAATCGAATTGACGTTGACTTGACGTTTTGAAAAACGGCCAAAAACAACTATCCTTAGGTGTAAAAATTCCATATAACTTCTCTTCAGCAGTGACTGCTGTAGTCGTTTCCTGGTTTCTCTCTTCTTCGTTGGACTCTTTCTCTTCGCCAGTTTAATAATATGGAACACGGAAGTTCCAAAAACGCATCCATGAAAGTGACAAAATCCGCACATCGAAAACGTATCTTATGGCTAAAGCAGATGTGTAGCATGTCTGCACGCATCGCTGCGTTCAGCGCCAAACTCGAAACATATCGCACCTCTGGTACAATAACGACGTAATTGCAGTTTTTTGTGAAATTGAGTTAAAAATGCCATAATGTCCCAAATTTCAAGTTTTATACGTGGTAAAATCGACGTAATTGTATCTTTGCTAGTGTCCAAAAGAGGCCACTTTTTTGTTTGACACAAAAGCTGAATCTATAAAACTTTTCGGAGCAAGAAAGACGTAATTGTACTTTGCGTGCCACAAAAGCTGAAACAAAAAAACTTTTCAATGCAACAACGACATAATTGTCAGTTGCGCGCGATACTTTGTAAATAGTAGTTGTGCAAAGTCATTAGAACGCCGCGGCGTAACGTACGAAAGGTCAGTAAATGAGTGTGTATTTTAGGGCAACAATGACATAACAGCACTTTGCGTCGTTGTTTCTGAGTTTTTTGTTTGTTTGTTTTAAGTGCTCTTTAATTTACAGTTTGTTTGTATATATCACGTATATCACTTATTCGAAGTGCTCGGAAAAAGGGGCCTCCGTACCAAGTAATTGGAATGACCTACAAGGACTTTGTAGACCTAAAATTGTTGACCGATGAAATGTCCTTTAACATAACAAAAAACTCGAACAACGACCAAATTAAAATTTCGGAGTTGAAAATGGTTACAGTTGAAAAAGGATAGGAAACCTACAAATACAAGACTTCCTTCGAAGGAGAGTGGATCCTTGCTCCAATTCGAGGCCGTGGACGAGCTATAAACATCAAACCATTTGAAAATATTAAGCTAACGCCAGCCTACACATGCAAAATTCCAATTCCAAACAGAAAGAAGGAAGAACTCCTTCACTCAATAAAAACAAACATTGTTCCTCAATATTATGAGACATTTTACAACAGCCTTTTAAATAAACATACATTTTTGAATTGAATACATTTAAGAAGCGTGTTTCAATTCTAAAATGCCCATTAATTTAGAGTAAGAATGACTCAACTGTCAAAAAACATTAATTTCTGGATCAAAAATGACACAATTGAGGTTCCTCAAACCCTCCAAAAGCTCAAAAAAGAAGCTGGTGAAAGATATAAAAGGTAATACAGTGATGGTCCAGTATAACGAATGCCGATATAACGAATGATCGATATTACGAACACTTTTCGGAAGCCCATTAGGTATTCTATATAACGAAAAATAACGAATTTCATAAAATTAAACAAAATTTTTGTAAGAATAACTAGTTTTTCTGTTACGGACATGAATTAAGAAAATAAATTTGTGTCAGCCGACTCTTGATTTGTGTCCTTGTATCCTTATAATATGAACTTTGTTTTGTTTTGCTTTATTTATCCTCTCATCTTCGCTTATTTAAAATATGAAAATGTTAAATTTTTATTTTCTGTCGTGGAATTGAGGATAAAACTGGGTTGTATATGAAAATGCTATCAGAAAATGTGTTGAAAAATAAACAATTGCTACTTCTTTGTAGAAAAAAAAGTATTCAATATAACAAAATTTCGATACAACGAATGGACCTTGGACATTATATCATTCGTTATACTGGACCTCCACTGTAATATGAAATCTAACTCACTGAATAATCAGCTATTTTTAGGACTCTTGAAGTCGATTCTGTAGGCCTATTTTATTGCGTTATCGTATTTTGAATAAGCACGCAAACTTTAAACGTGTTTCCTCAACATTTAAGAAAAGTGCAATTACGTCGTTATTGTACCGGAGGTGCGATATGTGCATACTCTTAAGGTTCTTATCAATTTCAGAGTTAAAAGACGGCGAGCAGCTCTGAAAAAGTTCTCGAGAGTAAAACTCGAAAGTGGACACAGTCACAGACATGAAATAAGCTCACCAAAGGGGTAGACAGATATCCGAGATGGCTCTCGAGAGTTTTCTAGTGAAAGTACTCCCTCAACGTACATTTAAATATTTATCATAAAAAGAACTCAATAAGCCTTTTACTTTGAAATTTTTGGTATTTCTCAATAATTTTTATACACAAATATAGCTTGAAGCAAAGTTAGAAATTTTTGAAACTTATTAAATCGACCAATTTTAAAGATCAAATTTTTTGGAAAATAAAATCAACTTTAAGATTGAAAATTTAGATAAGTGCCTCTCCCGTTAAATTTTACTATAAAAAACCACTTACAAATTTGTGAAGAAGGTTGGAGGTGGAGCAATAACTTTTTAAAATAATAATTTTCTAGTTGTGAAATTTTATATTCACAGTATTTTGAAAAGTGAAAATCAAATCGATTTGGGATTCAATCTGCTCCCTAGTATGAAATAAACTGACTATTGTGATAAAATGTTATACAGTAATGTAGCCTGACATTGATCTTTTAATTAAAGACCTTAATTTTGAAGATCAAGCATCTAAAACCGAAGTTATAAACTTTCCACTCAGTAAATTTGAAGGCTATTTGTACATAGCGGAACTTTTCTTCAATGAACCTGGTCAGCCAGCGGTTAACGCACAACCACTCACTCATTGTTGCAATGTTGTGCTGCCAAGAAAAAAATTTTGAAATGTATAATGAAATAACCTTTTTTGATTACATTTTATTAAATTCATATTTTATGCTGCGCTCGTTCTTGCCCAGGGGGGGGGGGGCAATTGCACCCATTGCCACCCCCCCTGTATCCGCGCCTGAATCAATACAACATTACTTCATTCGCTTTGCCTTGAATGGTCTTCCTTGGTCTGATCCGTACAACCTGCCACCTTACGAACACAGATTCAAGCTTTTGCAACATCAAACTTTATATGAAAGGCGTGTTAATAATGATATAATATTTTTTCCACCAACTTATCAGTGGTGACATTGATGCACTTGTTTTGTTAGCCTGTATAGGCATTAACTACCGCGGAGGATCCCACCACCTACGAAGATTTGAACTTTTTCGCGTTCGTTTTTATAGAACCAATTATGGTATACACGAACCTCTTAATCGTACGTGCAAACTTTTTAGTTTGAACGCTTTTTCTGTTGATTTTAACATTAGTAAAGTAGGTTAAAAACATTAATAAATTTTTAACGTCTTGATATAATACCTTATTAAAATGTTTATATTATATTTCGTTTAATTTTGTTAACTTTATAATTCACTTAAACAGAAGAATTTCTCTTCAAATTTTCTTCATATTCAATTATTGTTAACTATATTTTATTATTATTATGTTGTTACATATTTTATTTTATATTTTGCTAAATTTTGTATTTATGTGCTTGTGTTAGCTTGTTGTATCTACTTACCACTACACATGCACTCATGATTAGCCTCTATTTGTAGTATGCAGCTTGCCTTAAGCTCTCTACAACATAGAATTCTGGAGTGTAAAAAAAAGAAAAAAAAAAAAAGAACTGAGTCCAGCCTCGAAAGAATCATTCAGTCCCATATAAGAATAGTTAAGTTCAATTTGTAAAACTATTAGTCCCTGGAATATTTAACAAGATTAATTTCTAATCTTCTAGATTTAAGAAATAAATTTGTACGGTAAATCTTCGAGATTTGAATAAGATTTGGGGTAAATCTCATTAAATCTCGATTTAATGGTCGGTAAAAATGTAGTATTACACGCGGTAATGGCTGCAATCCAAATACATGAGTTTAAAAATTTGAAAGAATCAACAACACTGCTTAAAATTCCTGCCACTATTGGCTTAAAGATTGAAGTTGTAGCCACTTTTACACCCCCCAACACAATTTTTGTACAAAACTTTGGAAGTTTCCCGAGAACTTGAGAAAAAAAATTGACCAATAACATTTGAAATTTTGGAATGGAAATAAGACCAAATAAATTCTAGCTTGATTTTCAAAAAAAAAAAAATATATATCTACACGACTTACGCTGATAGAAACTACACTGGAAATAGAAAACTGCAAATTTATTTCTAAGAAGGAAAATCAAAATTGAAATCACTCCGGAGATTTAAAGCATTTCCGACTTTATTTCAGCTATTAACAATACCTACAATAACTAGAAAAAACGTCATTCGTACGAAAAAAATATTTTAAAATAAAAAAATAAATAAACGACAGTACTTACAGTGGCCTGTAATAATTTTTGGAAAGCGAAAGATACCTTCTTCAACTTATATTTTAAATAAAGCTGTTTTTGTGAACAAAATTTGAAAAAAAAAAATTTTCAAACTAAAAATTTTGAGAATAAAATAGTTGAAAAACTAAACCATTGATTAAAAAAATTCTAGTGTTGGCTTGCCAATTTCAAAAATTATTTGCCCTTTTTTTGAACAATTACTGATCTATTAGATTGTTGTTATTATTCCGAGGCTTCGAATATGGGTATTATGTACATTAGGGTGGCCTTCAAAAAAGTCACCTTGGATGGCCCTAAATATTCTCTAAATGAAGAAAACAAATCCATACTTTTTCAGATTTTTATTTTCACCCCTTATAGTCGCTGCAGGGGTTAATAATCAAATTCCGCTTACGATTCGTGTAAAATCTTCCAAAAAGCTCAGAGCATGTAGGTTGGAAGTAGACAAGAACAAAACTCCATGGGAAGGGGTAATATTTTCCCCCGCTTGGACAGGAACAACGGCAACGGCAACACTAACTGTATTGTTTTGTTGCTTTTTGGAAAGCCGCATAAGAATATTCTATTGTTATTGGTTTATTTTCAAATTAAATTTTCTTTGTGAACAGTTTTGTCAAAAAAAATTCAAACTCTACATTTTGAAAAAAAAAAAAAACATTTTTTTTTCAAAATTTTTAGTTTGAAAACATTTGTTGCTAAAGCTAAACCATAAACCGGTGCTTTTCGATTAAATTTTTTCTATTTACCTATTTAATTTTTTTTATAAAATTGCCCCTCCTGTCCAAGCAGGGGAAAATACTACCCCCTGACGATATTTTAATTATCTTCTTCCATACTGCATGCTCTGATTTTTTTGGCAGATTTTACGCGAAACACCTACTTTGCAAACAAAAAATAAGCCGGGGTGAAATTAATAATCTGAAAAAAATTAAGGAATTTTTTTTCTTTATCTGGAACAGATTAAGCCCATCAAAATATATGTAGAAACTCAAAAGAACCCATATAACGACCACCTTATAATGAAGCTACATAATTATAATCTCAGCTAAATTTTAATTGAAAATAATAAAAAAAAATTAAAGTTCGAAAAGTTAAAAGAATTATGAGCTGATTAGTAGCAAGTGAATTTTCTTTTTATTTATTTTTCGAATATTAATTCTTTTATAATGCTATTTAAGAAATAAAGATCCACAAGAAAAATCAAATAATTTTATATGAAGTTGGTAGCACTTTTACCATTTATCATTAATAAGCGCCAAATAAACATTGTATAACAATACAAATCCTTAAACGCAATTATTCTTCTTTACTAAAATATAACATTCACTATAAACTATATAGCCTATTAATTAGGTTTATTTAAATAAATTTGAAGCGAAACAACAAAAGACGACTATTCTTAACAAAACCCCAAAAAGAGAAAGGCAATTCCCAGAATATTTAACAATAACTCTTTTCATCTATTCTCTGGGTCTTTTATTTTATACAATTTTATTTTGGACCCCCATTTTTGCTCTGCTGGTGATGGTGATGGTCCTTTTGCCAAATGGAAATGGTGGTTCACTTAACTTAGGTATACTTATGAAAGGAAAAGGAGACCTCACACAATGTGGATTATAATTATAAATACCCTAAGGCGTAAAATAATTGCAAAAGCCTTTGTAAGTAAATTGCAAAATAGTTAGAAATGTTATTTTCGTTTGATATCCCAAAGTAAAAAGGAGTAACTACCTACCTTAAATGTAATGAAACATAGTCACAGGAGTGGCAGCAGTAGCAGCAACATAGCAGCAGTAGAAAGTAGCAAACTATTGTATCTTATGACTTAAGGCTGTTTTATGTTTTGTTGAGATAAAGACTTTTCAGGAAGTAAATTATATTCGAAATGTTGCTGAAGAAGATGTGATGCCTTTGTCCGTTTGTCTGTTGCTTTTGTTTATTCGCCCAATTTAAGTTTACTTTTCAAATAAAATTTTCAAAAAGAAACAAATTCCAATCCATTATATAATAGATAAAGCCAACCCCTTTGCGGTACTATTATGTTATGTAGATATTTTTGAACAAGATTTTTCTTTTGTAAAAAAAATAAAACGGGAGATTTTGATCAATGACTATATCATTATGATGACAGAGAACATACATTAAAGATATTATTATTTTAAATAGATGAAAAACTATTATTTTGGTGGAGAGCTTTGTTTTGACGTCTTAAGCATTTCCTAAAAAGTTCCGTAAATTTTGGCCGTGGCCAAATTTTTAGGTGCTCGGGATAAGGGGAAGACTAGCAAAATTTGCACCACCATGAAGTTCTTGTCCGATTTCTCGGAGACTATTGGTTGTATTTAAGAAGTATGTAAATCTTTTCTGTGTAGAATTACATAAGCCACATTTTTTTTTTTTTTTTTTAAGACCTAAGGTCTTTTAAATGCAACCTGAATTGCACGGCACTAGTTAGAAAGAGTAAGAGGATAGAAAAGATTTGGCACAGTGGATTGAGATCAAGGTGTTTATTATCTCATTTAATCTCACGGGTGGCGTCCAGTTAAGCTGGGAGAATATAGAAAAGAATGCTGCCTAGAATGGGGCTCGAACCCACACCTCTAAGTTAGCAGTCAAGCACTACATCCACTGCACCATTGCCACCCGCAATTTATGCATACACATTCTGTCAGTAAAAAAACTGATAGCTTTCGATAAATTAAGACAAACTGAATTTTACCCCCTCTTATCCTATCCCCAAAAAATTCAGCCCCAGCCCAAATTAACGGAATTTTTTAGAAAATTCTAAGACAACAAAACAAATGTCTCTACAAAAATACACCTTGTTTCCAATTATATGTACCTACCCATAGATGTCTTATCAAAATAATCCTTAATTTTCAGTTTAAAAGAAACTTACATCTATACTCATCAAAAGTTGAAAGAAAGAAAGCTAAAAAAAAAACTTCAAAGAGTCGAGTAGTTTGCTTCAGAGCTTGCACAACTATATGAGGCGTCTGTTTGGCAGCTAAAAAGAATATTATATTAATACACTCCTCATGAGCTGATCACATAAAAAGAACTTGTACATGAGTGTAGATTATATATAGCTGTGTAACCATACACATCTCTAAGGCAAAGCAAAAACTGCTTCAGAGACACCCATTGTTCTTTCCTGATTGCAAAGCGTATATATGCACAAAAGCCTATGCATAAAAAATTAAATACATTAAATAAGCAAAGCATCATCAGAAAACTCTCCTCTGTCCGAAACGAAAAATAGACACAATGCAGTGGTGAGCCACAGAAGAAGTAGCAGTATAGCAGTAGCATAGTAGAAGCAGCAACTAGCGCCGTTTCAAAGGAAACTGGACTATAGCAATAAACCGCTCACCACATTCCCCAAGGCACATTAACAAGCGAAATAAATTTCTCGGCTGAAAGTCCACAATTTACCCAGCTGACATACCTTAGCCGTATTTTACCATCACATCACTATAAGAACCAGTTCGTCAGCCAACCGACCAACCACTCGCTCGTTCTGGCCGGGGCCACCAAATGAACGTTAAAATTTTCGAGATGCGAGATGTGTGTCTTTCACCAAGGATAACATGTCATCCTGTGAAACATAAATGCAGATATTCATGTGAACGGTCAGTTTTTCTGCAGAATTTTATATGAAGATTGTATAAAGAGAATGTTTACAGAAGTACAAGTACACTAAATACAATGCTGTGCAAAAAATATTTCAAACCTTCAGGTATTCCGTTTTACGGTTACAAATTTTGTTGTGAGGATAGTCATCGTATTATAAGCATAGACAAAGAGTGTGCTATTTGATGGTTTCTTTTTAAAAAATCTCTACAAAAATTAGAGCTCAACATTTTTCTTATTAAATAAAGAATAAGCTCCCAGTCATTTAAAAATTACCATTTAACACAAAGTCACTAGAATGGCTGACTTAACAGTAGGCCATCAACGTGTCAATCCTGTTTCACGAATAACTTGATCAATACTGTTCTTAAATACCTGAATGGAAGGTGGATTATTCACTTAGCATCACACCTCCCTACCGCAGCCGGTTTACCGATTATTAGACGTCTTGTATTTTACTAGAATCATAGCTTGTCCAAGTCCAAATCACAAATGTATAGCCTTAAGAAACTCGTTTATCTCACTTACTTACCTACTTAAGGTGGCGCTACAGTCAGGGGTGGACCAGGGCCTCAACCAACAAGCTTCTTCCAGCCGGCTCGGTTTCTAGTTAGCTGTGTCCAGTTTTTCACGCCAAGTTGGTTGAGGTCCTCTTCCACTTGCGTGCGCCACCTTTTACGCTGTCCACCTCTACTGTGCTGTCCCACGGGGTTGGATTCAAAGATTTTCCGGGCCGGAACATCGGTGTCCAATCGTTCTAGGTGACCCAGCCATCTCAGTCGTTGGCTTTTCACTTTTTTGACTAGGTTGGTGTCGCTGTACAGCCCATACAGTTTGTTGTTGTATCATCTTCTCCGTTCCCCATCTATGCAGACGGGACCAAATATCATCCGGAGAATTTTGCTCTCAATACAGCCTAACGCGTTCCATCCACCGTTAGCAGTGTCCATGCCTCTGCACCATACATCAGGACCGGGATGATAAGCGTCTTATACAGGGACAGATTAGTTGCTCTAGAGAGGGCTTTGCTTCTCAATTGCCTTCTTAGCCCAAAGAAACAGCGGTTGGCAAGATTAATTCTTCGTTTGATCTGAGCACTGGTATCGTTCGCTGAGTTTATAGCGGATCCTAGGTAGACAAAGTCTCTGACCACCTCAAAATTATGTCTTTAGTGACGCGACGTTCTGTCCTAGACGTCGGTGTTGGGTGTCCTTTCTTTCGTTTTGCTTTCATACACCGTTAAGCCCATCTTCTTGGTTTCCTTCTCAATTCTCACAAAAGCACCACTGTCATCACGCTTTGTTTGTTCGATAATGTCAATGTCGTCAGCGTAAGAGAGTAATTGGACGCACTTTTGAAAGATTTTGTCTTTAGTGTTGACGTGAGAGTTTTGCACTATTCCTTCAAGAACGATGTTGAATAAGTGACATGACAGCGCATCGCCTTGCCTTGATGAGGTCTTTGCCGACCTTGATGGAGCAGCGTGCATTCTCCATCGTCAGCCTGCACAAACGGCAGGATGCCAAAACCAGACATTGCTATAATTATATAACTCGTTTCTATAGATGCTGTCATACGTGGCCTTGAAGTCGATGAAAAAGGTGGTGTGTATCGATTTGAAACTCCTGGGTTTTCCCCAAGATAGTGCAAATATTTGGTCAATGGTAGACCTATCAGGTTGTTGGCAAATGGCTTCAAGCGTTCACAAAGTACGGCAGAGAAGATCTTGTAGGCGATATTAAGAAGACGAATGCCTCTGTAGTTGGTGCAGTCCAGAGGATCACCCTTCTTGAGGATCGGGCAAACAATGCTGAGGTTCCATTCATCGGGCATGCTTTCCTCCGACTATATTTTACAGATGAGCTGGTGCATACTCTTTACTAATTCATCGCCAGCCGCTTTGAATAGCTCTGTCGCAAGGCCATCAGCTCCAGTAGCTTTATTGGAATTAAGCACTGACTGCGATTCTACTACGATGTTCCCCTGATCATCCTTCCAGGCTTCGGTAAGGGCCTTGTAACCCTGGGAGGTTCTCTTTACCTTTTGGTAAAACTTCCGAACTTCATTCCTGCAATGGCATCCCTCTATTTCCTCGATCGCACGCTTCTCATGCTCTTTCTTTTTCCTTCTTAGAAGCTTGTGTTCCTCTCTCCTCTTCTGCTCGTAGAGCTCGCAAGCAGCTCTGGTCCTTCTATGCAGCGCCGCTTTGTATGCCTGTTGTTTGTGTGCAAGGCCCTTCTGACATCTCTAATGGCTTCCTGACAATTTTTCTACTGGTTCTCGATACTTGCAGTTGGTTTCATAGGACTATTTAAGAGGGTGCGAGAGACTCGATCGGAAAAGGACCTGGCGATTTCTTGCGATTGTAGCCGTCCGAAGTCGAAATTCCTTACACTATTTCCCTGCTCTGGCTTTCGTCTGGAAATCCGTATGTAAGGTTCTTTCATGCAAATTTTATTACAATTTAATAAAAAATAAAAACCATGCGAGCAAAATACTTATTAAAATTTAAGCAAACAAATAAAGCAAGCAAATTAAATAAAAAGAAACATTAAACTTGTCCATTCGACTTCTTTATTCAGAGTGTGACTTATAACATAGAACATAATATCATTTTCTTAAAATAAGAGAAAAGCTTTCGCATAACGTTATTTGAACAGTACAAAATGTTTTACATAAGAACAGGTTAAAAATCATTCGATTTCTTGAGAAAGAGTTTAGCATTAAGCTCTTTTATATTTAAACAGTTAATATTTCGAAAGAAACATATGCATTATAAAAAGCTTTTCTTGCTCTCAATAATAATAATAAAATGGAACATAAAACATGAAACATTATATCGTAGATTCGCGTTGCCGTACGTTATTATTATAAGTTTCATTTATCAAATAATATTAATAGTTTATAGTGCATGTAAGAGATGAAGTCTCTTACACATAGCATTACCTTGGCTACAACGGGGTAGTGGTCCGAGTCAACGTTGTCTCCTCAGAACGTTCGGACATCCTTGATGCTGGAGGAGTGCCTTGCGTCGATCGCAATGTGGTCAATTTGGTTGGCGGTTGATTGACCAGGAATTCACCATGTCCCCTTATGTATATCGAGATGCGGGAACTGCGTACTAGCAAAGACCGTATAATACCAAGATACTGCATCTCAACCAACCACCAAAAATCAGCTTTAGATGCGGTCGGTTGGGGGAAAGGGAAACATTCTCACGTATTGTATCACATTCGAACTCACATAACACATACAGACATGCAAGCCTTTATTCGCCGCAGACCCACGACTCAGCGACCGCGCCACCGACGATTGTAAAACTTATACATAGACGGGGTTCTCACTCACACATCTATGGGGTCACCACTGGGGTCGTCACAGTACTAGCGCTTTGACTGCGAATTTTTACACTAGATGCAATATCTTGGTATTATACGGTCTTTGGTACTAGCTACCACAACGTTTCACCACGCAGCAAAGTCGATTAGCCTGAGTCCGTTATCGGAGGTGGTGTCGTGCAGGCTATATCTTCCGATTGTGCCACCAAAGACGTCTTTTTTCCCTAGCTTGGCATTAAAATCACCCACGACAATTTTTATGTCATAGCTAGGGCAGTGCTCATTAATGTCTTGTCCAGGAGCTCGTAGAACTCATCCTTGGTGTCGTCATATTTCTCCTCTGTGGGGGCATGCGCGCATATGAGGCTAATATTGGCAAATTTAGCCTTGATGCGAATTGTCGTGAGGCGCTCGTTCACATAGTTGAAACTCAAGACTTCTTGCCTAAGTCAACCTCTAACAACGAATCCACATCGAAAGAGACGCTGCCTTTGTGGTCGGTAACAGTCACCGTAGTTAATGTCGCAGTCTTTCTGTTTTCTTTTGCCCGGCCAATAGGCCAATAACATGACCACGTCAAAAACCACACCAAATAGTCAGTTCTTGTGTATGATGCATTAGTTTTTCTATAACTACATGAGATTTCCCGATCAATTTAGCTTGTTGGCGTAGCCATCGAGATGGAAATGCACGTTGTAAAGACGATTAAATTTGTTTTAATAATTTCTAACACAGCACTGTTAACAGATATAATATTGCTTCTGCAAGCTTTGAGATAGCTTTTATAAAATGTAAATGATCCGTAAGTTATTAAAAAAAATGTATGGAATTATGGCGCAGGGACATAACGCCCAATTTTTTATGTTGAGGCTTATGTCCCACTTAGCGGGTCATAAAGCCGAAATTGAATTTGGGGCTTAAGTTCGACTCAAGTGAGACTCAAGCCGAAAATAAAAAAGTTGGGGGTAATGTCCCACTAAATAAGAATCACCAAATAGAAAGAAGACCCATTCAATAAAATGGAAAGGTATAGGATGAATTCAAAGTTTCTCTAAATCCAGATTCTTAAAATGCAAAAGAGACTTTGCATTCACCCAACATCGCACCCATCCCAAATCCTATAGTGTGTCCAAGCTATAGTGTGTGTGAATACCCCCTGCAAGTCCCCTGCTTGGACACACAATAGGACTTGGGTTGGATGCATGCAAAGTTTAATTTGCATTTAAAGAATCTGGATTTAAAGAATTTTTGAAAAAAAAAAACAAAAATTATCGAAAATTCTTTATCTATTCTTTTGTGGCTCCTAAAAAATTTGGGATGTATGTACCATTTTTAGCAAAAATATTTGGGGCTTGGGTCTCACTTGGGTGGGACTCAAGCCCCAAATTCAATTTCGGCTGTATGACCCACTCAATTAGGACATAAGACCCAGAAGTAAATATTGGGCGTTATGCCCCTGGACCTTATGTCCCTGCGCCTGGAATTATATCCAAAGTGGAGAGTTTTGTTTTCAAAGGAATCAAGTTCTGGCTTGGAAAGCTTTTTTTTCACAGATGAAAAGAAAAAGTCTGGTGTTTGGTCCTGATAATGAAATACGGCTCATGGGGATCTGATAAAAATTGGAACAAAGTCAAAAGCCACTTCTTTCTGAAATTTTAAACCGAAGCCTATCACCGTTGATGTAAAAACAACTGAAGGCATCTCCTGATTTTCGGGATAATTATGTATGTAATCTTTCTCATAACTGCCGTTACACACGCAATTAGAGTTGTCTGTAGTGGTTACAATATCTTTCTCCAGGTACACATAATAAACATGCCAAATTTGTTCCTTTCTTCAGGATTCTTCCGATGGTAAACAAATTAGAGTAAAAGCAACATTTATAGATACTAAGATATTCCAACGCAGAAAACTATATGAACTATTTATGCCCATCCCAAGAGAGCCACATATCAGCAACTTTATGCCTTTGTCAGTCCCAGGATAATTGCTTAATCTATTAGATTATAAGAAGGTTACCGCACATTCTGTCCGTTTTATGGCTTTAACTCCAAAAAAGCATCCTTTTATCCTCCTAGGAAATGGGGAAAAAGAAACTTCTATTCTCAGAAAGAGACATTTTCCAAATCCAAAATAAATCTCCAAGCCGGAATATACCTATGAAATCCTCAAATACCCAGAGTCACAGACAAACATATCCGAATAGGTGTTGAACTTAATGACTGTACTGATATTAGAGCTATGACACCTCCTACATCGCTGTCATATATAGATAAAAAGAACATTCCATCGTTTCAATCCATCGTCCTTACACCTTATCACGATTGCACAAATCGACTCTGTCTGGATGAGTGTTCTTTTGAAAGCAAAAAAGTCTCTTCTTCCACATAAGAGCCAACTTACCTACTACCAACCACCCACAACCTTTATATCCTTTATGAATTCCAATCACGCAAGGAGAAATAATTCATGTTTTTTTGTTTCTTTTTATTTTTTGTTTGCCAAATCTTCGTTATCCTATTCGAATTTTTCTAACCCCTGTTTCAAACTTAGAAATCCATCCATTGGGCGACATTTTGAAGATTTGTTCTTTTTTCGTAATAAGGTACCCACCTATAGGCAGCTTTAAAGGAGTTCCAACTAATATTCTTTCAAGTTATTTTTCAAGCTTTAAAATAAACAGAAAATAAAACTACTTCTAACAATATTCATATCAAAGTTGAGGTAATAAATGTGAGCCAGTCCCGGTAATGCAATTGAAGAAAAAATTAAAGGAACATTCAAAAATTTTGATAATATAATGTTAGAATCGATGAGAAGAAAAAGGAAAACATTCCACAAAATTGCGAAATTGGACTAAAAATGCAGAAATGTAGATGTTTACGTTGCGCACCTAGTGAACCTAAAAAGGAAATCATTCCAATAAAATCTATGCCTTTAAATGAGCAAACAAAATTTTTTTGAGGGGAAAAAGGAAAACATTTTGAAATTTTTTGTTTAGATATTCAATCTTTGACGCTTATTATTGTTTTAATTTATTCAATATCTTGGAAAACTATGCTTTTCTAAGTTTTTGTAAACGGTGTCTCTGAAAAGTTCGAAAAACATCGACACAAAAAGTGATGAAGGGGATTTTTAAAGTTCATCAATAAAGTGTTGTTGTTAATTCGTTATTTTTTTTATATTCTTTGAATAGCAATAATAATAAATTCTAGTGTTTTTCTTAATTTTTTTGGTGATTCCCCCCACACGGCTTTTTCATTTTTGTAGAACCACAAATAATCACTTTTTTGCAATTTTACAAAATTTTATTTTTTCTCAAAAACGGCTCCACAAAAAAATTCAATAAATTTCTAGTGAAGGCTACCTACATAGCTATGTATAGGAAACCAATAAAAATAAAATGCACGACTGGGTCACACGTACTTATGTTAAGGATCCACCAGCGCGAACTGAACACAACAAACAGCAACTACCAGACAGTATGGAGCGAACTAAAGTGTGTCAACATTGTGTTGCGGAACTCTATCCAACACCATAACAATAACCAATTCAACAAGAGACTGCAAGCCATCAAACCTGGACCTGACGCCTTCAAAAACATTAACAAACTGATTGGGAAAACACCATCGATGCCTGAAACCATTATCACCAACAATGGAGAGATGATAACGACACAGGACAAAGCTCAGGCATTTGCTGAATATTTTGAAGGAAACTTCACCCCCAACCCATCCACTGATCCAGTCTTTCTTGATGAAGTGAAGGATTCCATCTAACTAACACTGGAACCTTACATGGACAGAGCAATATTCAGCGACACCAATCCAGCGAATGACCCAGTTGAAAGCCCAATCCTGAGCAACCAAGAAAAAATAGTTGAAATAATCAGCAGCTGCAGGCCAATGAAGTCAACAGGACCAGATGGAATATCCAACTTCATCACAAAGAGGCTACCAGAGACAGTTTTGATCCTTCTTACCATAATCCTGAACAACTGTGTCAACAACAACTACTTCCCCCAAAAATGGAAAACAGCGAAGATCGTGGCGATCCCGAAGAAAGGTGTCAGGAACATGATATCTAACTATAGGCCAATATCCCTCCTCAGTAACCTAATCAAGCTCTTAGAAGAGCTGATACTAAGGAAACTGAAGAAGTTTTGCAGCGACAACAATGTTATTCCTGATATGCAGTTTGGCTTTAGGGAGAAGCACTCAACACTACACCCACTCCAGAAGTTCCAGCATGACATTACCATAGCCCTCAACAGTCATCGTGTCACCGTCGGATGCTTTCTGGATGTCGAGAAAGCATTCGATAGCGTCTGGATAGATGCTCTAATACACAAACTACATCTGCTACGTTTACCTCCGCCATTAATAAAAATTCTTTTTTCTTTTCTTTCTTCCAGGAACTTCTTTATGCAATTGGGAAACTGCTCATCAACTGTGAAAAACATCAAAGCCGGAGTCGCACAAGGTTCGAAGCTTGGCCCCTTCCTCTACAGCCTGATGACATCAGACCAACCCGTCTCAACTGGCTGCGAAAACCTGCTGTTTGCAGATGACTCACTCACATACGCTACCTTAATATCACCACTCGTCGCAGTCCGGATAGTAGAGGCTCACATCCACAGACTGTTCGAATTCTACAAGAAATGGGGCATCAAGATCAAGTCAGCAAAATCGGAGCTTGTTTGCTTCAGGAGACCCCGTGACGGCAGAATTCGCTCAGCCAGCCACTTGCAGAAACTTAGTTCTGAAACTTCCTGATGGATCCACCATTGCCGCCAAAAGGAATACCAAATACCTGGGGATCAACTTCAACGAGTTGCTAAAGTTCAATCCACACTCAAAAAGTGTACTCAGAAAAGCGAACTGGGCATTCCGCCGACTACACCCTTTGATGAGGAGAAGATCAGGACTAAGCCAATAGACGAAGATACTTGTTAACAAGCAACTCCTGCGACCAGTAATCAGCTACTGTTTCCCAGTCTGGTTCACAATTACAAAATCAGCGATGAAGGATCTCCAAGTCTTCGAGAGGATGATGCTTAGAATCCACACCGGGCTCCACTTCGACCGGCAGCGAAGAAAGCATTACAGGAACAAGGATCTTTACAGAGATGCAAAAATTATATCGCTGGATAAATACCTAGCAAACTCGGCGAAGAAGCTAGTGCAGAACACCGTCAATCACCCGAATCAACTAATGAGAGGGATGGCCACCCAGCAACGACATCCCGAGCCGAGGTACCTCAGTGGTGATGGAGTACCTGTATGCCAATACTTTCATCGACAACGACGAAGCCGCCGTTTCCTTTTACGCTGACACAGGGTCAGCCTACAGCCGTGGCTAAACGCCAACCATTTCAACCAAACCACACCCAAACCACCAATTGACAACCGGGACGGAACATCCCGAGAACATCAAAGTCAACCGACTTTTAATTTTAAGTTGACATTTATAATATATATATTTAAATTTCCTATTAAATCTAAGCCAATGTATAATAATAGGCCCCCTATGTGCCATAAGATTTATATTCTTCAATGTATTTAATAGTTGTAAGCTAACTCAAATTGTATATATAAATGTTCAATAAAAAAATCGTTAAAATTATTAAAATCGTTAAAATCGTACTTATGTTCAAGACACAGCGAGCTTAAGAAAATTGTATATATACAAACATGGAAATTATGAGGGAAACAACCCTTTCGACAGTTTGAGGTGAAAAAAAATGCCATCTTATCAAAAATTAATTAAATGGTTCTTTGGGAGGTACAATTAATAACCATTTTTGAAAAATGGTTTTCCACCCAAAGGAGGCCTTTACTAAAATAAATTTATTAATTTTTTTTAAAGAAAAGTTGTGGAACCGTTTTTGAGAAAAATACATTATGTAAAATTGACTAAAAAAATGTAGATATGGCAACTACCGTTATTTTTGGTTCTAAAAAAATGTATGGGCATAATAAAATTTTTTTTTTTTTTCTAGTTTAAGGAACTTTTTAAAGAAAACTGCCCCTCTTGCTTAAACAGGGGAACATAGACACCCCCTCACATATATCTGTTTTGTTTCTAACCATCCTACACGCTCTAGCGTTTCGGTGTATCTTAGTCTTATATCTTAACATATCTGTTTAAATTGATTAAATTTGCACATTTGCATGAATTTTCAAATACTTAATGTGCTCCTGACTACAAAAGCAAACTTTTTCAAAAGAGACTATTTTTTGAATAATTTTGAATGAACAACCACAGACACTATTTTTTATTTAATAAGTAATGTGCAAGGAATAAGAAAATCATATGCAGAATCCAGGCACAAAATTTTGTGTTGACCAGTGTAATCGGCTGAATAGATTTACATTAATTTCTGTATAAGCAAATCTCTTATAAGTCCAAATAATATTGCATGGTAAAATTTCAAAAAAGAAATCTTTGAATTAAAAAAAAATCTCAAACTTTTTTTTTTTAAATTTGATAGCTTTAAAATGGGGTTCAATTTTGTATGAAGTTTTTTATTATGCACATTAATAGAGTACTTAAGATTTGCATACCAAAATTTGTCCTTAACAATGTTTGAAGAATGTGAAATTTTAAAAATATTTTTAAGAAACCGCTCGAACGATTTAAAATTTTTTTCCATACAGTCATAATCAATCAAGTGCTAAGATGGGGTTCGTTTGTTCCACCTCAAACTATTAAAAAAGTTAATAGTTTTAGCTTATTTAAATATCGTATTTCTTGCTTTTATGTTCTTAGAATTTTCTTAAGCCCTTAGCCTCTTGAGCATAAGAGCAATTACGTGCAACCTAGGCGTTCATTCTATTTGTTATGTGTATGCGTTGACCCCAAACATTTTCAGTCGGCTTTTAGTCTATGAATTAAGTGAACCGATTGCTTTTCGAATAAGACCCACCAGCCATGACTGGGAATGTTGGTATTTAACATACAAAAATATTAAAAAACTATTTTTCAAATAAATAATTCTAACAAACTTGAAAAAAATTGCAGAAAATAATGTATCTACTTATTCTTAAGAACACTGCAAACCTTTATTTGCGTTTTCCAAATTTATTGGCTTTCAACTCCAAATCCCATTTCATTGGAATGGCTAAGGATATTTAACATGCAAAGTTAAATCAAAATTGTTAGATCGTCATTTTTGAGAAAACTAAAAAAGAAAAACTGTTCCAAATATAAAAAAAAACCTCACTTATGATTTTCTGGAAAGCAGAATGGGCAAATTGGTCCAAATATCCACCACGAACGGGACCCATGTAGTTTCATAGTTCGCTTTTTAAGGTAAGGTGCCAGTTATAGCTATCATTGAAACTCATCATTGAAAATTTTAATGATAGATTTTGAGATGTTTAGAAAGTAAAATCAATTAATATTTTGATGGTCACATAAAGCTCAAGACTTGATAAATATTTCTAGTCAAAAAAAAAAAATTCAAATATGCCAAACTTTCTTCAAAAAATGACTTTTAAATTTTAAATGATCATTAGTAAGGTAGTTCAATCATTGAAATAAGAAAAGTGTTTTTATGCTGAAAGTTAGGCCTTTTTGAAATTTTTTTTTGGCTACAAATATTAATTAGGTCTTAACCTTTATTTGTTCATCAAAATAATAAATCATTTTCTTAAACGTCACAAAATCAATCATTAAAGTTTTCAATGATGAGTTTCAATGATAGCTATAACTGGCACCTTACCTTAAAAAGCGAACTATGAAACTACATGGGTCCCGTTCGTGGTGGATATTTGGACCAATTTGCCCATTCTGCTTTCCAGCTATGATAGCTAACTGGCACCTAAGGAGTTATATTTACTATGGCGGCAGAGTAAATAAAATGTACGACTGGGTCGCACGTACTTGCTCTTATGTTCAAGATACTGTGGGCTTAAGAAAATTGTATATAAAAACATGGAAATTAATAATTATAATAATAATAATAATAATAATAATTTTAACTATATGAGAGAAAAATGTAGAGAAGCATGAAATACGACATTTAAATTGGCTAGAACAACTCTTTTGACAGTTTGAGGTGAAAAAAAGAATACCATCTTAATTCTTGATTGAATATGATTACAATATGGGAAAAAAATTTAAAGTCGTTGGTTGGAGCGGTTTTTAAAAAAATAAATTTTGTATATATAAAATTCTTAAAACATTTTAAAGAATACATTTTGGTATGCAAATCTGAAGTATGTATATATTTATGTGCATATAAAAACAAAATTTAAAAAATTGTCAACCTGTTTTCGTGATATCGAATTTTCAAAAAAAAATTGAAACTTTTTTTAAAAATACAAAAACTTTTTTTTTGAAAATTTTGATATGCAATATTATTAAATCATATCTGAAATTTGTAATTAAAAAAAATCATCTAAATCTGTTTAGCCGATAACGAGAAAATTCACAATACAAAAATACGTTCTATGACAGGTACAATTAATAGTTGCTAAGTGTAAAATTTTATAATTTTTAGTAGTAGATCGTCTAGTCTATGAAAAAAGGTTTAATCAAAATAGTAGGAGTCGTTCTTAAGCAACAAATATTTTCATTTGCGGTTTTTTAACTTTTGTTTGGGAGGTACCGTTATTTTTTCATAAATGTATATTTTTTTCTTAAAATATTTTAGAGGGTACTAAAAAACTATTGAGTTTCAAAAAAATCGATCATGTCATTTTCGAAATATTTGATTTTCCAAAAAAAAATTGAAACATTTTTTAAAAATCCAAAAAACATTTTTTCAAAAATTTTGGTGCTCAAAACTATTAATATTTTTTGGAAGCTTCGATATACCGATACCGTTTTGAAGAAAATCAAAATTTTAAAAAATGGTTCTTTGGGAGGTACCATTAATACCCATTTTTGAAAAATGGTTTTCTATCCAAGGGAAGCCTTTACTTGATTTTTTTTAAAGAAAAGTTTCTCGTGCCGTTTTTGAGAAAAATACGATTATGATAAATTGCTAAAAAAAATGTAGGTTTGGCAGGTACCTTTATTTTTGATTCTAAAAAAAAAAACCGTGTGGGCATAATCACCAAAAACCACATGTACCAAGTTTGAAGAAAATATATTGAGCCGTTTATGCTGTAGACGAACAGACAGACAGACAGAATTTTGCCACCCACTTCTTTGGTGTTCCCTATCATCGTAATATATCATGTTTGATTGTTATCTCAATTTTTTTTTTGCACGAATCCAAAACTTGCCTTATAGTACCTATATCGCAAGTAAAAACAATGGGAGTCAAAAGTTACAATAAAAAAACTAAAAGAAACGAGTGTTATTTATCTCCCCACACGTCCATATAATAATACCTTCGAATTTATGCGTTCTAGTATCTATTGAATATGAAAATGAGTAATACTGTGATATTTAGAATACATGTATAAATCAAAATTAGTTCTAATACGATTTTTTGTTCAGTTTTGTTTACATGTACTCTATTTTTGCGCCATAGTAAAAATTACTCCATATTATTCGGACTATTCAACTGCATAAGTCTCGTTCGTGGTTGAAATTTGGAACAATCCCCATACATTTTTGCCCATTCTCCTTTTGAATAAATTTAGTGTTTTTTCAATTTTGTGTAAAAAAAACAACACTAATTCCTCTTTAGGCTCTAGTTCAATTTATAGCAAACTATAAAGTACCTACTGCCATGACGGACAGTATGACGAAAACCATATTTCTTATACTATGTCCATCATCTTAGTGAAGTTTTTTGCTATTTACTCCAAAAACATTTTAAAACAAGGTGTTTGAACTTACATTTTAAAACATAAAACATACTTTCTCTTTCTTCGAACCAGACAATATGACTCTAGTTGTAAAGACGAAACAGTAATTCCTTTAGCTCTTCAATAGCTACTTATGCCATCCCACCCACCCACGTTCATAATAAGTACCTTGTAGGCAAAAATTATGATCGATGGCAGGTAACCCAGTAAGACAATGAAGTGTGACATCTTTTTCAAATCAATCATAAATGTAAAACAAGACATTTTAAAGCGAATGAAGGTACCACCACCCAGGGAACTGAACATGTTAACTAATCTTATTATTTTTTGACAAATTTCTTGAAGCGATTTTATAAATCCCGCAGGAACATCTTTAAGCTTCAGTCTACCAACACTTACACCTTAATGGTGCAGATATTTGTACTTGATTTTTGTGGATAATAATGGCGAAGCTTACGTATTAGGTGGGAGAAGAGTTCGGGGTCACTAGGGATAATTTTCGCTGAATGCATACAGTACTGGATGATGATCAACAGTGTTGGTTTCAGTTCTAGAGATGTTAAACCACCTATAAGGCATACATATCTATATTCCAAGAACAGATTGGTATTGATTATAAAAACCGTGTCAGATTTTTAAAAGGAGTTAGTGTCGGGTTAACTTGTTGATGGTTCAAATCACGGCCGTAGCCAGGATCAAACGTATGGGTGAGCTCAAAGTTATTTTGGGTGAGCTGACATTTTTCTTATGAAAATCTTAATACAATAGTCGGAAAAAGTATTTTGACAAAAAAATTTTCTTTATACAGCAGACGCTCGATGTAGTGAAGTAATAAAAACCAGGCCTGTTCACCTTTCCGAGATTGTTCACTCTTTCGAGTGGGAGTTTTCTAAGGCTTTCTTAAGGTGAATTTGATCCAAAATGCACATTTCGTTCAATGTGAATGTTTTTAATTTTAATTAAGCATTAAACAAAGCTCTCACTCAGGCTTAGACAAAAAAACAGAAACAATACCTCAGAGCTCTCAAGCTATGTAAAATGCTTGCGAGACATTTTAATACAAAATACGTTTAATATAAAATTTGATGTGTTTACTACTGTGGATAGTTCACTATTTTGAGATTCACTAAATCGAGTGTCTACTGTATCGTTCTTCTTATTGATAGAAAAAATCTGAAAAAAACTATATTATAATGACATCAAAATGAGCTTCCAAAAAAACATGCAAAAGTTAGATTCATAATTAAAGTTTTGAAAATAAAAATTGTATTTCAAAAACGTATAGGGAAAATAGTATTTTGACAAAATTAAAAATGCTTCCAAATACCGATTGGAAAAATATAAACTGATATTTGAAGAAAAAGATTAGTGCTTTCAGATAGTTTCACAAAATTTGTTGAAAAATAATTATTTCTAGATCTTCCAAGGCCTTAAAAATAGCAAAAAAACAATTTTTGGTTATTTTCTAACGGTATAATTTCTTGAAAACCCGAGCCGATAGCCACAAACAGATAACGAATTTGGATTCAGCATCCAAAAACATACTAAAAACTATCCTCACCGCCTGTACTAAAAAGTAAACCGGTCTTTAAGAGCCTTTTTAATTTTGTCCCTATACGTTTTTGAAGTACAATTTTAATTTTCGAAACTATAGTTATGAATCTTACATTTTTTTTTTTTTTGAAGCTCATCTTGATACCATTATAATATATTTTTTTCAGATTTATTCTACCAATAAAACGAAGGATATAAAGAAAAATGCGAAATATTTTGTTTGTCAAAACTTTTTCCGACTATTGTATGTTGATTTCCTGGTTCAAGCATTTCTGAAAATACCCTGTAGAGTTATTTAACAAATAGCAATGATTGCTGTCTCCTGCATTCAGAAATTCTCATTTTGTGGAATCTTTTAGGTGGAATTTTAATATTTTTAGTTGATTAAGTTTAAACGGTGAAATTTTCTGAAAATAAAGTTAAAAATAGAAGCCAGAATGACAGTTCTCGCCGGGAAAATAAGAAAAAAAGGTTTTGGACCTGATTTCAAAATCGAAAAAAAATCGTTCAAGTATCGAATCTGTTTTCCTGATTGACAATCAAAACGATCCTTTTAATTTTAAGCTATGAACACAAGGGGAAACCAATACGTTTAAAATCAAAAGGGCTATAGATTTATATGTGTTTTGAGTATTCCATATTTTTTCATAATCGGAACACACTTTTCACTGAAAAATAACAGTTCAAGCGACTAGCAACAAAAGCACACAAGAGCACAAATAGACCAATGAACCGAAGGGTCCCCAGTTTGTTGACGAAGAAATCAAAGTGTGTGGAATGAAACGGAAAAATTGGTATTGTGGAATAAGTACCTACATTTCAAATATTATTTCAAAGCAAACAAATATTTTGTCTCAATATGAAAAATTGGAAAATCTTAAAATACCTTAGAAAATTTTTGGGTGAGCTTAAATTATTTTTGGGTGAGCTGAGCTCACCCTAGCGTAGGCCTGGCTACGGCCGTGGTTCAAATACAGTTTTTAAATTCCCAAAGTGAGGTATGTATATTTACCTCAAAATAATGCAGCTTCTTGTTCTCATTACTTATACTTATTCTTCAGGGAAAGTAGTAGAGAGTATAAAAGAGATAAACATGTATACTAAAATATGAACAGTATTATCTTAAATCCTTAAATGAAATAAGGAATGAAACTGAATTGAAGCATAATGTCGTTAAATCCAGTCTGAATTCAATATCAATAAAATATGCCCTTATTGACAGCTTTTTATGGTCCCGTTCAGACTTATTCATTTCCCATTCTGCAAACCTAAATATACATATACGTATGTCATGTTCATGATGAGAATGGTATTGTGGATATTGTGTGATTTGTTGTGGCGCGTATTTCTTGTTTATTTCACCTTATTCGCTTTCTAAAACACCAAGACATTTCCCCAAAATCTATGCCAAACAAATAAAAAGACAAGTCTTGTTACCTGCTTCAAATTTAATATAAAACCTATATACCGGCAATTTGGGATTTTGGGGGATGTAACGTACAGTGGCTTTAGTTGTATGAAAAAGAGTGACTAAATCAATAAAATTGTTAACTTTGTAGCATAATAGAGTTTTTTAGAGTGTTGAAATTTGTTGTGCCCCTACTGTAGATCTCATTCCTCTCAAACTCGATGCTCATTTAGATTAGTCCCTCATAGGAGAACTTAAAATAACGCGATACTACTTGCACTCGTTATCATTAAATTATTCATTCCTACATTCGCTATACTTACGTCACACAGTACTTGATTTAATTTATTGCGTCACTAGTCGATATCATTCTCCTCATAGTCTCCACAAATTTCGCTTCTCTTATTATGCACTCTTACCGCATTATAAAAGAGGGTGTTAAAGCAAATGGGTAATAAAATGTGAAGAACAAGAGAATACTAAAACACCTTATCTACTCCCATACACTCTTATTTTATTTTTTTATCCCATCATGGAAGACTTCCGGAGCTCCCGTATCTCCAAAACTTTTATCTGGATATAAAATTCGAGCTCACATCTATTTTCAAAAAAATCAAAATGAATTTTTAAGCCCAAAATTACAAACTTCCAGTTAAAATCAGAGGAGTTACAGGGAGCAGCGGAAGTAGTCAGCCGGCCATGATCGTGAGACTAGGAGGAAGCTGAGTTTAATTGTCCATCGATGAAAACGGAAAGCCCCAAAATTGGGAGGTTTCTCCGTTCTTTTTTTTTGGGTTGGAGAGTGGTAGCGAGCACATCAAGTTTGGTGCCGGGCGAGCGATTGATCCCATGTGATCACTGTGATCAGTAATCTTTAATAAATTGATAATTCCGAAAAAAAAGAAAACGAACTAAATAAAGTCTTATTTCGGAAAAGAAAATATCTAAACGCGTGCGGAGTCATTCTGTAAATATCGGAAAAAAAAAACTATACCCCGATAAGAAAGTGAAATTTAATTTCAATTATATATATATAAAATAAAGAAAAAAAAACAAAAAAAAGGAAAACTAAAAACCAAGTTCCTATTTCTATATAATTAGAATTCAAACCGAAAAAAAAATATATCTTAATAATAAGTTATAAAACTGCCTAAAAGTGAAAAAAAAAGAAGAGAGCAAACAAAAATCAAAAGTGTAAGCTCCATGTGCCCCTGATGCATAGCCTTTTTTTTTTGTGATTTAAATATATATAAAAAAAAGAGCCCTTTCCAACCATATGGTCATATGAGACTCCCTACTCCGTACCCGCAAAAGAAAAAAAGGTTAAAATACCGCATCTTAAAAAAAAAAAACTAGTGGGAAATATAAAGATTTTTTTTTTCCACCCTGCCCCTTCCAAACTGTGTAATTCCGCTAGCCAAATATCACCTGCCTGGTAAAAAAAAAAACTATGAGTCAAATTTGAAGTGTCTCTCCTCGCATAACTGCAAGTGACGTCATATTTCCATCAGTCTTCATATTGTTTAAATATCCCGTACGACGATTCAGAGCAGATTCCCGTACCCCGAGCTGTCAATTTACCTTATTGAGATCAATTTGTTCCGGTGTTCCAGCCTCATTTTGTTCCTGAGTAGTATGTTTAGGTTTTTTTTTCTTTTAGTCATTATTTTTTTGTATTTTTAATTATTATTAAATGAAAAAAAAAGTGCAAACTATAAAAAGTAGGTACCTATTAGAGTGAAATAATCATCTCCGGAATTATTATTAATCAAATTAATTACGTGAAAATGAAGTAATATAACAAAAGACAAAAAAAAAAAGAAGAAAAGGAAATAATAAATAGTTAAGACCGAATATTTTTATTTTTGTAAAAGTGGTTACGAAAATTAGAGGGTTCAAATGCGTAGTTTCGGGATATTTATTTTACAGGATGCAGATGCAAATTATTTACCTGCAATCTCCAGATGCTGTGCACAACATCGGATGGATTTTTATTATGCGGTAAGTGGTTTTGTTACACTAATTTATCATAACATTTGAGCCAAACATTTTCTACCATTTCTTTTAAATAATTTATTTTAATAATATTTTGATTTTCATCATTTCACATATAATCTATATTCGTATTATTATTGTTTTTCTATTATTTTTGATTTTTGAAGGATTATAAAATTTAATTTTGAATCGGAATAGTGTGTTTTGTAGTAATAAGATAAATAGATAAGTCAATTTTTTTTGTCATTAAGACCTACCCACATTATTATTATTTATTTTTTTTTTCTTTTTTCTTTAATTAATATTTGTTTATCTAAAACTTTTTTTAGATTAATGTAATATAAATATCTTCTTTTATATAAAAACATTCACGGAGATGATAAGTTTTTTTAAATGTAGCTTATAGCCAAGAATTTTGATTTTAGATTTGATTTTTTTTATTGAAGAATTAATATTGTTTTACGACGATTTTTAAGATTAGTATAATTTATAGTTAATAAATATTGTTAGGACATATATGTCTTTTAAGAATTCAAAATCATTCTTTTATTGGTTGATTGATTTCAACTAAAGAACTTCTTACCGAAGTTTGGGCATCAGCTCTTTTGTTTTTTTTTCTCTTGGGAAGCATGAATTCTTTTTCGCTTGAATTTAAATTTTCAGGATAATGGAGGAATAAGTTAATTCACCAGAGGGGGAGTTGACCAGATCAAGGCACATGACTTAGGGTAAGTGGGCACCATAAAACGATCGGGGTTACTATCAACTAGAGGACATAGTAACCAAGGTGTATCTTCTGAACCTTTCGGTATCAGTTAATACAAGGGGTGGGTAAACCCTCAAGGTGGAGATATCTACAGCTTTATCTCACCACCATTTAAGTAAGATACAAACTGAAGAAGCCATGTTTAGATTTCGACTTTTGGGCTCCCAATTCAAATAATTTTTCGGACAATAACAGCTAGTCTAAGGCATGGAAAATTCGTAACAACGTCTGGTGTTGATGCCGCAAGAACCTCCCTAATCCGACGAGCTACGACCAGGTGAAAGCTAGCATGCCTACAGCTGCAGAGACCCAGACACCCTCCTATTCCTGCTGCCCGGACTGACTCTGGGAATCCTGTTGCCTAGAGCCATAACGGTGGTATAGGAGTGGGAGGTCTAGTGACAGAAGAAACTAGTATTATTAGGAGATTCGTGTCTCCTTAAACCTTTCGGCGTTCTTCACTAGGGTTACCGTTACAGGTGGCGCCCAACGTGGGGCCCAAAAATAGAAAATATTTAAGCGCTTCTTTTATTAATTTTTTATTCCGAACTACAGATTTTGTGAGTTGTTCTCAGCTTGGCAATCGTCTATATGGATTTTTTTATTTTGAGCTACAACTTATGGTGAAGTTAATATTTAGGTTCTCTAATTCAAGAGGTATAGCTAAGTTTGGCCGATATGTGGTATGACCCGCATATGTCTGTTGCAAATTTTGGTGAACTTGAGAATATGAGTTCTATGATGATGAAAAGTTGTTTTCCATAATCCTTAGCCGGTAGATTCATGTGATCATAGATCTACGTCAGTTGTAAGGAAATGAAGATACAACTACTAAAGGAATTCGAAAAGTTTACGATTTGCATGTGTCCGATATTCAGAGCTGGTAGTTCAAATATACAGTTGCGCTGCTATCGAAGTACTTCCATGTAAATTCCCTCTTCATCATCTATATTGGAAATTCAAAGATGCAGATTTGATATTTTTTTAGATATGACCTGCTGGTTTTGTTTATGAAACTTGTAGATGCATATTCCGAGCTCAAACTTGGGAATAATTCAGGAATTTTTTTATATAATCTTACCTTGTGGGAATTTCATGTTTTTTTTTTGTATCCACTTGCCTTTGGGTCTGATCTGGCCACTCCCCCGTATGATAATAATAAAGGTATTTACATTTAATTTTTCAGTAAATGTACAAAAGTTTGTAAACATTTGCATTGTGATCTATTTTTATTTCAGTGATCGATAGATTTCGGTGTTATATATAATTTTTTTTAATAATCTAATTTTATTTAGATTCATATAGCGTTGGAAGTTAATTAATAAGGGTTTTGTTTAGGAATTGATATTATCAATAAAAAGACAAAATGTTTACCTATTCCGTGAATAGTTTTTCGAGGAAACGTCGCCCTATTAAGAAAAAATCGAATACTCTTCCAGGTAGTAGTACTAAGGGAAATAGTTCTGATCAAGCACTTGGTGATAGACAAGAAGATACAGCCGGGACATCCTCGAATCTCACTATTGGTAGAGAAACCGCTCATGGGGCCTCAACTTCGAAAGCTGCAGGTGCTCGTACGAGTGATATGCCCGAATCTGGTTCTGAAAAGCAGAATCTTAACGAAATTATTCAGCAGGTGGTTACAGTTACATTAGGATTGTACAGAGCGGAAGGTGTAAGATTTATTAGTGAGGAAATGGAAAAAAGCCGGAACATGTTGCGAGAAGAAGTTCCTGCAATTATTCGTTCATCGATTTCTGCCGAAACCCCTGAAAGCCATTTAAGATATTCTCGTGCAAGGAGCCCATTAGCTCATGGTTCTACCAATGCTCCTCTGCTGAATTCTACTGCACCCCCCCCTCGCGTACAAGCTGCTAATCCAGAAGAAACCAACCAAAGCACTAACGTGAACAGTTTTATCAGAGCTTTAAATAATATGAATTTGAATGATGTGTCAGATAGTTCTCACGGATCCCCTCACAACTTTTCATTAGGAAGGGCTTATACCAAAAATTTTCATAAATGGGGGATTAAATACGATAGCAAATCAATGACCGTGGACGATTTTCTTTTTAGACTAGAAAGACTAAGGGTTTCTTATAATGTTACATGGGATGAAATCGTGATGAACTTTCACCACTTTGTCCACGGCCAGGTAGAAAGGTGGTATTGGGTCTTTTTAAAATCAAATCCAAATGTGACTTGGTTTTCCCTTCGTTCAGCTCTTCTTGAGCAATTTAGAGGCTTAGAGACCGATTCCGAGCTAT
Organism: Dasysyrphus tricinctus; assembly: GCA_963921185.1. Classification (NCBI taxonomy): domain Eukaryota; kingdom Metazoa; phylum Arthropoda; class Insecta; order Diptera; family Syrphidae; genus Dasysyrphus; species Dasysyrphus tricinctus. The sequence continues at coordinate 54,116,451 of OY992530.1, read as the reverse complement.
CTAGGAAGATGTATGATAGAATACAGCAGCCATCCGAGAGTTTTGATGATTTTCATACTTGTATATTGCAGATGAATAGTCGTCTTAGAGTTCCTAAGCCCGATAGTGAGCTTATAGAGCTAATAAAGCAAAACGTCAAAAAAAGGATGGGTGAATTACTCATCACATTTCATACTGGAAGTCTAACAGAGTTGGTCTATGTTTGCAGGAAAACTGAGAAGTTCCTTAACGACCATGAGCCTAGAGGGCTTCGAAATAGTTTCGTTCCTCAAACACGGAGGAATTATGTTTCCGAATTGGAATCAGGTGATCCACCATATCTTGACAATAGCCCAGGTGTTGATGCATTTGAGGAGAAGAAAGATACGAGTAAGTATGTTTGTTGGAAATGTAAGGTAGTAGGGCATTCATATTATGAATGTCCTGAACCACAAACATCACCGTTTTGTTATAAATGCGGGAAAGAAAACACAACGTACCGTTTTTGCCCCAGATGCACGGGAAACGCCAACAGGAACAATTCTGTGACCGGGGGGAATTGTTCTCAGGACAGAAACCCGACAGTTCAGAAGAGAAACCCATTCAGGGATTAAATAAAAATTCTCCGAAAGATAACCCTGATTTAACGAATGTCCAGCTTTTACGACGTGACCCAGAGGTAAAACTCCCTAGCTCACTTACCGATTTGACTAAAAATAACTCCTGTATTCAAAACCATCGTCCAACTCTGCATGACCGTTTATTAAATTATTATTCAGTTCGTGAAAAGATCTTTGGTAGTTCGGGCTATAAAGTGCCTACAAAAATAATCAAGCTGCGTGAGAAATTTAAAGAAAAGAACCGCATGTACAAAGCAATTGAAGCAACTACTCTCTGTTCACTCTTCGACGATCCACGACCATACGCTTCTGTTACCATTGAGGGGGAAACTATTCTTGGCTTGCTCGATAGTGGAGCAAGTGTTACTTGTTTAGGAGAAGGGGGAGTAGAGTTTTTAAAACCATGGCATCCAAATTTCATCCATTTCATCGGAAATTAAAACGGCTGATGGGAAAAGGCAGCCTATTGTAGGAAAAGCTTCGGTAGCCTTTACTTATAAGGGTATATCTAAAACGTTGACAATTTTTGTTGTCCCAAGCTTAGCCCAAAAATTATATCTTGGTATAGATTTTTGGAAACTGTTTGACCTTATGCCTAACTTGATTTCCGAACTTTCGGCCGGAGTTTCAACCAGAGAGTTCGATCCAAATGCACATGTTCTATCAGTAGAAGATTCAAGTAGACTTCAAGAAGCCATTAGCTTATTCCCTTCCTCAGCCACACATGGCTTAGGAAAAACAAAGCTAGAGGTACATACAATCGATACAGGTAATACCAAGCCTATAAAGCAACGTTATTATCCGGTATCACCAGCGGTGCAGAAACTTCTTTATGACGAACTGGATCGGATGTTGGAGATGGGTGTAATCGAGGAGAGCGATAGTCCTTGGAGCTCTCCGGTAGTTCTAGTGCGGACCCCAGGAAAAAATAGAATGTGTTTGGACTATCGCAAGGTCAACGAGTGCACCGTCAAAGATGCGTATCCACTTCATCATATCGAAGGATTGCTAGGGCGTCTTCCAGAGGCACACTACATCTCTAGCGTGGATTTGAAAGACGCCTTTTGGCAGATCCCGCTGGATGAGGAATCCCGGAAAAAGACAGCTTTTACGGTTTTTGGTAAGCCCCTGTATCAGTTCAAAGTCATGCCATTTGGTCTTTGCAATGCGCCTCAGCGTATGTGCAGATTAATAGACAAAGTGATACCATCTGAACTGAGACAATATATCTTCGTCTACCTTGATGATTTGCTGATAGTAACTAATACATTGGAAGAGCACTTAAAAATGTTGAGACTTGCAGCTAACTTGCTTAGAGATGCCGGCTTGACGATCAACGTCGCCAAATCAAAATTCTGCTTTCGTGAGCTTAAGTACTTGGGATTTGTAGTTGGAGGAGGCTGCCTAAAAACCGATACAGAAAAAGTAAAAGCAATCAATGACTTCCCGGTACCAAAGACTGCCCGACAGGTGCGAAGGTTTTTGGGAATGGCAGGGTGGTACCGCCGATTTGTCAAAGATTATTCTACATTGTCAGCTCCAATAACAAATGCTTTGAAAAAGGGTAAAAGTTTCGTATTCGATGACGAAGCCTTAATCGCCTTTGAGAGAATAAAATCTGTTTTGACTACAGCCCCAGTTTTAGTTAACCCGGATTATAACAAAGCCTTTGTACTGCTATGTGATGCCTCGGCATCAGGGATAGGTTGTGTTCTTTGTCAAGAAGACGAGCTTGGAAATGAAAGACCGATCTATTACTATTCACACAAATTGAACACAGCACAAAAAAACTACAGTGTGACAGAACGCGAATGTCTTGCAGCGGTGATGGGCATTAAAAAGTTTAGGGCTTATATAGAGGGTCACCCTTTTAAAGTAATTACTGACCATGCTAGCCTGAAGTGGCTGATGAGTCAGAGAGATTTGAGTGGTCGTTTAGCTCGCTGGAGCCTTAAATTACAGGGATTTGACTTTACCATTGAACATCGCAAAGGAACGCTTAATGTCGTGCCGGACGCGTTGTCTAGAGTTTATGAGGTGGACGAAGTGATGATGCACGACTCAATGGTAGAGTATCCCTCTGATGCACTGCACATCGATCTTACGGACCCTAGTTTTCAATCTAAGGAATACCGTAAAATCATAAGCACCATCGAAGAACAAAGAGATCAGCTACCTGACCTTCAAGTGTCGAACCATTTCGTCTACAAGAAGGTCAACCATTGCACAGGGAATCCACTGGAGGATGACCTCGTTTGGAAACTCTGGGTTCCAGTAGAGCTGACCGAGCACTTGATTTCGCTGGCTCATCGACCACCCCGGGCATCGCATGGTGGTATAGCCAAGACCCTCTATAGACTCCGTGAGAGGTTTTTCTGGCCCAACATGGCAGCGCAGGTGAAAACATTTGTGGGAAATTGTGAAACCTGTAAGATGACCAAGGCGCCAAATACGACCCTACGACCACCCATGGGGAAGGCATTTGTGGTAGATAGACCGTTCCAGTTAGTTTATATTGATTATTTAGGACCCTATCCACGATCGAAAAATGGTAATACCTACATTCTCGTTGCTTTAGATCAGCTTAGTAAATTTGTGATACTCCAACCAATGAGGGCTGCAACCGCTGCTGCTACGGTAAAATTCCTGACAGAGCAAATTTTCTGTGTTTTCGGTGTTCCCGAGTCAATCCTATCGGACAATGGCAGACAATTTACGAGTAAAGAATTCAAAAATTTGATGACCACTTACGGTGTTCATCATATTAAGACTGCTTCTTACTCCCCGCAGGCTAATGCCAGCGAGCGAGTCAATAGATCAATCCTCGCCGCCATTCGCTCCTATCTCGACCCAGGCCAAAAGACATGGGATTTACATCTTCCATCTATTGCGTGTGCTCTACGTACAACCGTGCATTCAGCTATTAAAATGTCACCATATGAGGCCTTATTCGGCCAAAGAATGGTTGAACATGGTTCGAGTTATCATCTTCTTCGGGCCTTGAACGGCCTAAATAATTCAGAGTTGGAAGTGCTTCCCAAGGGATCAAAAATGAACATAGTTCATTCCTATATAAAGAAATCTTTAGAAAACTCGCATAAGCAATATGAAAAAGTATACAATACACGAAGCAAGAAGGAAAAATTTGAAGTAGGTGACGTCGTTTACCGAAGGAACTTTATATTAAGTGATGCGACGAAGGGAATAAGCGCTAAATTAAGTCCCAAATTTTTGAAATTTAAAGTACGGAAATGTGTAGGCAATAACCTATACGAACTTGAGGATTTATCAGGCAACAAAATAGGGGTTTATCATGGAAAGGATATCAGAAAGTAAGAAATATTCCATGCTGGTATTCAAGACTGGAAATAAAAATAAATAGTATTTTATAATTAAAATGTCTTCCCTTTTCGTTCCATGCGTTGGGAACTTATAAAACGCAAGGGTTTGTAGCATAATAGAGTTTTTTAGAGTGTTGAAATTTGTTGTGCCCCTACTGTAGATCTCATTCCTCTCAAACTCGATGCTCATTTAGATTAGTCCCTCATAGGAGAACTTAAAATAACGCGATACTACTTGCACTCGTTATCATTAAATTATTCATTCCTACATTCGCTATACTTACGTCACACAGTACTTGATTTAATTTATTGCGTCACTAGTCGATATCATTCTCCTCATAGTCTCCACAAATTTCGCTTCTCTTATTATGCACTCTTACCGCATTATAAAAGAGGGTGTTAAAGCAAATGGGTAATAAAATGTGAAGAACAAGAGAATACTAAAACACCTTATCTACTCCCATACACTCTTATTTTATTTTTTTATCCCATCATGGAAGACTTCCGGAGCTCCCGTATCTCCAAAACTTTTATCTGGATATAAAATTCGAGCTCACATCTATTTTCAAAAAAATCAAAATGAATTTTTAAGCCCAAAATTACAAACTTCCAGTTAAAATCAGAGGAGTTACAGGGAGCAGCGGAAGTAGTCAGCCGGCCATGATCGTGAGACTAGGAGGAAGCTGAGTTTAATTGTCCATCGATGAAAACGGAAAGCCCCAAAATTGGGAGGTTTCTCCGTTCTTTTTTTTTGGGTTGGAGAGTGGTAGCGAGCACATCAAGTTTGGTGCCGGGCGAGCGATTGATCCCATGTGATCACTGTGATCAGTAATCTTTAATAAATTGATAATTCCGAAAAAAAAGAAAACGAACTAAATAAAGTCTTATTTCGGAAAAGAAAATATCTAAACGCGTGCGGAGTCATTCTGTAAATATCGGAAAAAAAAAACTATACCCCGATAAGAAAGTGAAATTTAATTTCAATTATATATATATAAAATAAAGAAAAAAAAACAAAAAAAAGGAAAACTAAAAACCAAGTTCCTATTTCTATATAATTAGAATTCAAACCGAAAAAAAATATATCTTAATAATAAGTTATAAAACTGCCTAAAAGTGAAAAAAAAAGAAGAGAGCAAACAAAAATCAAAAGTGTAAGCTCCATGTGCCCCTGATGCATAGCCTTTTTTTTTTGTGATTTAAATATATATAAAAAAAAGAGCCCTTTCCAACCATATGGTCATATGAGACTCCCTACTCCGTACCCGCAAAAGAAAAAAAGGTTAAAATACCGCATCTTAAAAAAAAAAAACTAGTGGGAAATATAAAGATTTTTTTTTTCCACCCTGCCCCTTCCAAACTGTGTAATTCCGCTAGCCAAATATCACCTGCCTGGTAAAAAAAAAAACTATGAGTCAAATTTGAAGTGTCTCTCCTCGCATAACTGCAAGTGACGTCATATTTCCATCAGTCTTCATATTGTTTAAATATCCCGTACGACGATTCAGAGCAGATTCCCGTACCCCGAGCTGTCAATTTACCTTATTGAGATCAATTTGTTCCGGTGTTCCAGCCTCATTTTGTTCCTGAGTAGTATGTTTAGGTTTTTTTTTCTTTTAGTCATTATTTTTTTGTATTTTTAATTATTATTAAATGAAAAAAAAAGTGCAAACTATAAAAAGTAGGTACCTATTAGAGTGAAATAATCATCTCCGGAATTATTATTAATCAAATTAATTACGTGAAAATGAAGTAATATAACAAAAGACAAAAAAAAAAAGAAGAAAAGGAAATAATAAATAGTTAAGACCGAATATTTTTATTTTTGTAAAAGTGGTTACGAAAATTAGAGGGTTCAAATGCGTAGTTTCGGGATATTTATTTTACAGGATGCAGATGCAAATTATTTACCTGCAATCTCCAGATGCTGTGCACAACATCGGATGGATTTTTATTATGCGGTAAGTGGTTTTGTTACACTAATTTATCATAACATTTGAGCCAAACATTTTCTACCATTTCTTTTAAATAATTTATTTTAATAATATTTTGATTTTCATCATTTCACATATAATCTATATTCGTATTATTATTGTTTTTCTATTATTTTTGATTTTTGAAGGATTATAAAATTTAATTTTGAATCGGAATAGTGTGTTTTGTAGTAATAAGATAAATAGATAAGTCAATTTTTTTTGTCATTAAGACCTACCCACATTATTATTATTTATTTTTTTTTTCTTTTTTCTTTAATTAATATTTGTTTATCTAAAACTTTTTTTAGATTAATGTAATATAAATATCTTCTTTTATATAAAAACATTCACGGAGATGATAAGTTTTTTTAAATGTAGCTTATAGCCAAGAATTTTGATTTTAGATTTGATTTTTTTTATTGAAGAATTAATATTGTTTTACGACGATTTTTAAGATTAGTATAATTTATAGTTAATAAATATTGTTAGGACATATATGTCTTTTAAGAATTCAAAATCATTCTTTTATTGGTTGATTGATTTCAACTAAAGAACTTCTTACCGAAGTTTGGGCATCAGCTCTTTTGTTTTTTTTTCTCTTGGGAAGCATGAATTCTTTTTCGCTTGAATTTAAATTTTCAGGATAATGGAGGAATAAGTTAATTCACCAGAGGGGGAGTTGACCAGATCAAGGCACATGACTTAGGGTAAGTGGGCACCATAAAACGATCGGGGTTACTATCAACTAGAGGACATAGTAACCAAGGTGTATCTTCTGAACCTTTCGGTATCAGTTAATACAAGGGGTGGGTAAACCCTCAAGGTGGAGATATCTACAGCTTTATCTCACCACCATTTAAGTAAGATACAAACTGAAGAAGCCATGTTTAGATTTCGACTTTTGGGCTCCCAATTCAAATAATTTTTCGGACAATAACAGCTAGTCTAAGGCATGGAAAATTCGTAACAACGTCTGGTGTTGATGCCGCAAGAACCTCCCTAATCCGACGAGCTACGACCAGGTGAAAGCTAGCATGCCTACAGCTGCAGAGACCCAGACACCCTCCTATTCCTGCTGCCCGGACTGACTCTGGGAATCCTGTTGCCTAGAGCCATAACGGTGGTATAGGAGTGGGAGGTCTAGTGACAGAAGAAACTAGTATTATTAGGAGATTCGTGTCTCCTTAAACCTTTCGGCGTTCTTCACTAGGGTTACCGTTACAACTTAATAAAGCAAGATAATGAATAGAGTAAGAAATCATCATAGTTAATTTCTATCACTGTTTTATTACGATTTTTTTTCTAGGTTTCCCTAAAATCATGTGGTATCACGATGGACCAACTAATGGACTAAGTGTAGTGTATCAGCTTTACGAGTGACTTCAACCTAACCAACTTTACTATGATGAGTTGAAAACTAAAAACTAGCTTATGGTTTATAGAAGTAGAAGATAAATATAACGAAGACCTAAAATTAATTTTGCAGAAAAATATAAAAATGTACTTTCAAATATCGTTTCAAGTTTTTATGAATACAAATTAATTGGTAGTATTTCTCAACTTTTGGACTAGGATATTTCAGAAATTCGAGCCAGTATAGTAATTCTGCAGTTTTTTTCCAATTCAGGACATCAAAAACCTTCGGAAAACTAAAGTCTTAATACTATCAGTGCTAACATTGAAATTTTGTTATGGGAATTGTTTTTCGTTGTTAACTCATAATTTCAGAGTTCGTTCTTCGAATCTTGAGAATTGGTTAAAAATAAGTTTTAATAAAATACACACTCACTTTTTGTATGTTTGAGTTGTTTCCTAATAATAATCTTAAGAAAAATGACACTGTACGCACTACAAAAGTACAATAATTTTGTTTAGCCAACTGCTTCGCTCACTTTTGATTTTCTTTTATTTATTGTAAATTTTTAGTAGATCTCTCTGCATCTTAAAGTATAAGCTATAATTTTTTTGAAAATATGATATTGTCGCACACAATTATAATAGTTGAATTTGGTCCTCATTCGTCGACTCTAGAAAGCTAAAAATTTGTAGCTATAGAACTAAAAGTTATTTTTTGAAAACCAACTTTTTGCCACATTCATTTTTATAAGATTCTAGACTAGATTTGTCATTGTTTGATGTAGGTACTAACCTGAATAATTAAAAAATAGTTATTTTTTGCTCAAGATAATCATAAAATTAAACCATTAGAGGGAGTTGGAGGATCATTCTTCATCGTGTCCTGTAACCCCGGTTTAGGTATAGGTAGGGTTTCCAGAACATCTCTTTTAAAGAGAACATGTTCTCTTTTTTGACTCTGATCTTTCTTATTCTTTCTTTTTTCATAAAATTCTTTTTTTTACTCTTTTTTACTTCTGTACTCTTTTTTATCTCTTTTTCCTAAATGACCAAAATATTAATTCAACACACTTTTCATTAATGTTGTATTGTCCCCTAAAATATAAAATTATGCATTAATACCACTGAAGTAAAAACCTTCCTGTTCAGGATCGATAGAAGAATTTAGAAAAGAAATAAGTATGGGGGAAGACTTAGAACAAAATATCGATTACCAATTTTTTGAGGAAGTTTTACTGGATGACTCAAAATTGTTTGACCAATTTTACCGTTTAAACAAGTTTCTTTTGAAAGAAATGACAATGGGCCAGTATTTATAGATCGTCTACAAATCTTGGACGGTGTTCATACCAGCTTCACGTGAGGTGACTCATTTTGACGTCTCTCTTTTGTATCTTATTCTTATTTATTGAAAAGAAAGAGATGGAGAGGTGAGGCAGAAATTTTCAAAAAATTTAAAAACTTTTGCCTCACCTCGCCATTTCTTTCCTTCCAATAGATAGTAATGATATAAAAAAGAGAGACGTCAAAATGAGTCGCCTCACGTGAAGCTGGTATGAACACCGTCTTGAGTTTTATTCAGAACTCTTAAAAATGTGAAAGTTCTTTTTTGTTTTCCTGTACCAAATATGAACATGGAACGTATTTTTTCGTTGATGGGATTGCAATGGACAAAAGAACGAAATCGTTTAAAAGTAGGATTCTCATAGTTGCCTATAACTTAAGAGATTTTAGCTGTCAAAAGTTTTATGAAATATTTTTATATGAAAATAAGTATCTTAACCAAATTCGAAGCTCTTAAAAATATGACACTTCAGATGAGGAAGAAAATTAATGTCTATTTTGCCTACATTTTACTAAAATCCCGATGGTGAGGTGAGCGAGGGGGACTAACAGTAGAAGTTTGGAGTTTCGAAAATGTTCTCTTTTTTTTCAAATACGTTATGGACACCCTAGGTATAGGGCGTCAACAAAATACAAAACGTCTCCATCCTTCACGGTCTGCAGCAAAGTATTTTCGCTGTGGCCACGTCTTTCTCTGGGAATCTGCTTTTACTAAGACAGTTGATTTTCATGTTGTTCTTGGTCTTCCAATTCACCGTGCAGCCAGAAGATTGCATTCAAAGGACTGCTTTGAAATTTCATCGTTTGGTTTCCTCAGTGTTTGACCAATCCATTACCATTTACTGTTTCGTATGTCGACGTCCAGGATATTATTTGTAGCCAGCGAATCTAAAGGATGTGGCGAAAACAGCGATTCACAAAAGCCTGCAATTTCTTCGAAATAGTAGACGTGACTTTCCAGGTTTCACAAGCATACCCAACTAAAAATTTTACTTCTATAAGGGACTAACGAAGCTATTTCCGATTCAGCAAAATTGTTTCTATAAGGCCACAGAAAAGCACATTTGGCCCACTTGAGAAGCTCAACAGGCTTTCAAACAGTCATATGCAAATTGATTGGAGACTCTCAATACATTTCTTTAAAGTCTTAGAGAAACAAACGATTGGCTTTCAAACAGTCATATTCAAGCTGATTGGAGACACTCAAAACATTTCCTTAAAGCCTTATAAAAACAAACAATATTCGAAAATTGCAAATCTTAAAGGTTATTAGTTTCCCAGAAAAGTGTATTGCAGGCTTTTTTTTTATCAAGAAGCTCTGGGAAAGCATACAATATTTTCGTATACAGGCTTTTGCATTCACTACGAAGCAATTAATTCCAAAAGCTATTTTCGATTCAAACATCTGATAATACTTACGAAACCTTATAAAAAGCTTCTCGAATTTTTGCGGAGGCACAAGTGGAGTATTATAAAAAGATTAATGAAGGAAATAAGATAATGCTTTTTATTTAATTTTATTTCGCCATTTTCCTCCTTATTATACATCCAGGCATTATTTATTTCTGAAATTAACAGCCTTATTCATAAACGCATCATAGCTTGTGCATAGTGCTATGTACTCGTTATAATGCGTCTGAACGCAAAAACCTTATTCATAAAACTTATGCAACGTTACATAGACTCATTATAATCTAAACGCGTTTGGAGGTTGAATAGTGGCAACATAAGGATATTTTAGTATCAAATGTCACTAACACACACAAAAGTGAAATATTTAGATATATGCCCACATACATATCTATACCTATTCTTCCCAATAAAAACTGTGAGCGAATAATGAAATAAAATAACAAAACAGATTATTTTCTCAAAAAATTTAATTTTCTTTCTGCAGCGCAGCAGGAAAAATGGGGGTTGTTTTTTTTTTTTTTTTAATTTCACTCTAATATCAAATTATTGCTATGAGTTTTTATCGAAACTTTTATTTATTTTTGCTAAAAATGAGTAGCGACACAAGAACTTCAAAATTATAATTATAAATACAGAAAATGAAAAGACCGAACTGGAAGCATTTTGATTTTATTGATTTTTCACAAGCAGCTGATGTTTGTTTATGTGATGTGGAAGTAAAACGTAATAGATTTCCTCTTTTTGGTACTTTATTTGACACAAGCGTTGCATAACTAAAATGGATGGGGAAATTTTTTATGAATAAGTGCATAACTATTCATCTGTTTAGCGCATTCTTATGAATAAGGCTGTAAATGTACAAATATTATAATTAAGATTAAAAACTTTTACTTATTTGGTGGATTTTATGGGAGTTGAACCTGGGATGTGCCGGTTGGTAGTCAGGCGCCTTATCCATAGAGCTATACTTCAATATAATTAAACAGTTTCAAATTGGAACCACTTGAAACCGAAGTTAGCTTGCCTGGAGCTTCGATTTAACTTCCAGATGAAATGCACCACCGATTATATGTGGTGACCACCTGTTTTTTTTTTCGAAATTAATTTTATTTTGTTAATTTGTTTTATATTAAAACATTAATATTAATTGCCAAATATCATATTAATGAGAACATGAACTTATAAAAACAAAATTGTGCTAACAGGGGCTTGTTTCAAGCTTGTGCTCACAGTACTTCTACAAATAAAATTAGTTACCTCAATTCTCTGAGACAATCTTATGCAAACATATGCTTCTAGCGCCTGCGCCTGACAGAGTAAATAAAGCTACACTTGTTTCGGGCTTGTGTTCACAAGACTTCCACAAATCAAATAATTAAACAGAACTTCTCTGAGAAAAACTAATGGGGTTTTCCATCGGTAAAATAAATCAATTTATTTTTGATTTGGATCCGCCAAAATCAGCATTTTGACAGATCCAAATCAATTTTTGTGTTCCATTGAGCGAAAAAATTGATTTATTTTTTGATTTAAAATCAATTTTGCAGATCTAAATTTTTCGGCAGATTTACCCCTCCCTGTACTAATACCAAAACAATTTTGAGCTGTCAGTTGGAGACACTAATGTGGTTTTTGATGAGTTTATTTTATTTTGGTTGTGAAAATTGAACTCAAAACACGAAGAAAATAATTTAAATAGAAAAAGGAAACTGTTTTGAATGAATCGGTTAATTTATGAAGCTAATATTGAACTGCCAAAAGTGGACAAAGGGATGCAAATTGTTACGAATAATGAGATACATGTGAAATTACACAAATACAATGAAAAAAAAAAATCAATTTGAAATTGCATTCCATTGGCAACGAAAAAAATCAATTTTTCGATAGAAATCTGAATTTACCAATAGAAAACCCCATAAACGAAATATGTTTCTCGCGCTTGCGCCTGACAATGAACAAAGTTATGCTTGTTTCGGGCGTGTGCTCACAAGACTTATACAAATAAAATTAACAGGAGGATTGTTTCAAGCTTTTGCTCACAGTACTTCTACAAATAAAATTAGTTACCTCAATTCTCTGAGACAATCTTATGCAAACATATGCTTCTAGCGCCTGCGCCTGACAGAGTAGACAAAATTACACTTGTTTCGGGCTTGTGTTCACAAGACTTCCACAAATCAAATAATTAAATAGAACTTCTTTGAGAAAAACTAAACGAAATATATGTTTCTCGCGCTTGCGCCTGACAGTGAACAAAGTTATGCTTGTTCCGGGCGTGTACTCACAGGACTTATACAAATAAAACTAGTTACCTTACTTCTCTGAGACAAACTTATCGAAATATATGCTTCTCGCGCCAACAACTGACAGTAAACAAAGTTATACTTGTTTCGGGCTTGTGTTCACAGGACTTCTACAAATCAAATAAGTAAACAGAACTTCTCTGAGGCAAGCTTATCGAAATATATGCTTATCGCGCATGCGCCTGACAGCAAACAAAATTATGCTTGGTTTGGTTTGTGCTCACAGGACTTCTACAAATATAATAATTACTAAAAATCACTTCTCTGAGACAAACTCATCGAAATAAATGCTTTTAGTGTGTGCGCCTGTCTGTACACTAAATTGTGTTTTTGTGGGGCTTGTGCTAAAAGAAGTTATATACAAATTAAATTATTTAGTATAATTTCGCTTAAAGAAATACATGAAGTTAACTTGAACTGGGCTTGTTTTTAGAGGAACTATACAAAGAAAAAGTAGTTGACATAATTTTTTTGAGATAAAGTTATCAAAATACAATTTTCGTATCTATTTGCTTTAAGTTATGCTTTTATCAGATTTGACTACAAAACACTTACAGAATCTTTGTATTTTACGATTTTATTAAAAAAAATGTATGACGTCTTTAAGGATTTTGTGAGCAGGTCTAATACAAACTCGTTGAAGAGCCTTTTGATGGAAGCTATTTATAAGCTTTTATTGCTCATGCTTCTACAATCGAATTTCAGGTGGCTTTTTTGAAACTTTAACGAAACTGTGAACATTTATTCTTGTAATTAATTTTAAATTCTATTTCTAATAGGTTTTAAAGAAGCCGTTTACGAAATTGTAGCTTCGAAAGTTTGAATTTTCGATACACAAACTCAATACAAGGCATATAGAAATAATAACTTCAATAAACTGAAAATTCTAACCTTATAGAAGAAAAATTGTTAGTTGGGTATAACAGCACGGATTTGACATTGCATTCGAAGAATCTCAACCTAGTGCGTAAGGAGATTTGACTGGATTTCCAAATTGGGGTCAAAGTACCGAAGGCAGCATGAGCTTTATTTATTCTACTTTTAACGTCCAGATCCGTACCACCGTTTGCAGAAACAATACTGCCAAGGTAGTACAACTGTTCCACTACTTCAACTAGCGTCTACTGTAGAATTAAATGCTGCTGTGTGGAGCGGCCTGTGTGCATTATTTTTGTCTCTTTGCTATTTTTTCTTAGACCACTCGACTCTCCATTTACTTGCAGTGTTTGGCACATCGCTTTCAGCCCACTGATGTTATTTGCCAGTAGACATATGTCATCGGCATAGTCTAATCTAAATAACTGAGCCTTTCGAACAGTCTCCATTAAATTCCCTGTCGCCCAGATATTCCAACACTGGCCGTCAATACGTCGTCCATCGCCAGCAGGAAGACAATTGGCGATAGAACATCCCCTTGTCTCATACCCTGTTGCATTACGAAGGAGTCGGATAGCTGCCCATTGTGTAAAACAAATCACCTTGATGCGTTGTTGAAGGACTCTTCAATAATGGCAACAATTTTTGGCGGAATTCCTCTAACAAGCAACGATACCCATATATGTACATTCTCGGTTGACTCGATCAAAGGCCTTCTCCAAATCTACAAACATGAGGTAAGGCGGTGATTGAAATTTCATCGACTGTTCATAAGGACGATACGCAGGGTGTTGATATGGTCGACACACGATCGACCACTGCGGAGGCCAGCTTGATGCCTCTTGAGTATAGACTCGATTCTATCCTCTTTGTCCACTCGAGAATTATGGTTGCCATTATAATTTTGGGAAAAAGGATAAAACGGTTACCATACGCCAATTGTTGCAATTCTTAAGGTCACCTCTCTTTGGCCGCTTAAAAATTACACCACCAACCAGGTCTTGTGATATCTTTCATTTTCCCAAATGATTTGTATCAATAGATGTAGAATACTAGCCACTGTTACGGCATCGGCTTTCAGAAATTCAGCTGGTATTCCGTCAATTCGGGCTGACTTGTTGCTTTTGAGGAAATTAATTGATGTTTGAATATCCGATACAGAAGGGGGTTCGCTGTCAATGCCTCTATAGGACCTGCGCATCTTATTAAGATGGGAAACTTCAGCATTCTGCTCAACGGAATCCTCAGAAGGGCACAAAAATGGTCCTTACATCTGCATAGTTTATCCTCAATTGATACCAAAATTGTGCCATCCACATCCATTGATGATAGATGTTGCTTTTTTTCTCAAAAACATCTTTGGATAATTGGTACGAATCCCGGATATCTCCTCTTCTTGCAGCGTTTTCCGCATTTTCTGCGAGTCCATCCAACTTCACCTTCCTGTCACGTCTCACGCAGGGATATACCTTCAAAGCATTCGTATTGAGTTTTGGACTCCTTGCTGCATACCGCGCTCGTCCTTGTACCGCAGCGGTGCGTAGTTTGAGACTCATCAGAACCAAATGGTGGTCGCTTCCCACATCGGCATTTCTTATACTTCGAACATCACACATTGACTTCCTCCATCGCTACTGAATCATGATAATGGTCAATTTGGTTTTCAGTATGACCGTCCGGATGTACCCAGTCCCACCCACTACAAGACGATAAGCGTTATAAAAATCGACAAGCACATCGCCATTTTCATTCCGTGATCCCCACCACATGCCATTTTTTCCCATCACGCACACGTTCCAGACCGTGGTTTTCTGTTCCGACTTGAGCATTGAGATCTCCCATGACAATAATTATTATGTCGGCTGTCAGAACACCTCTTTAAACTGAGATAAGATGAGTGTAAAAAGCTGTTTTGTCTTCCTCGGTCGGTTCAATTGCGGGGGCGCGGGCGTAGCACTGAATTATTGTGACGTTACGAATTTTTGAACGAAACTTTGCTATTATTATTCTTGTAGAAATAAGACTATGCCTCGCTTCTTCATTCAACATAATTCTGACACCATGCAGCTTTTGGCCAACCTCTCTATCATCTTCCCCCGGAAGACAGCATTCTCGTTTGCCAGGTGTCAGATCTGTATTCGGCTCTTCCTCTCCACTTAGTTTCGCTGATGCCCAGTGCTTCAAAGTATCCGCATATTTCGGATATCTGGATACCCGAAACAGATCCGGATCCAGGATCGAATATCCGAACTATCCTGATAGTGTCGGATATCCGGATATCCGGGTTAGTTAAATGAGACAGCTGAGATCCGACACTATCCGGATAGTATGTATCCGGATATCCGGATAGTTTCAAGATTCGGATACTGTTTGAAGCTTTAATACTGATCTTAAGGTGAAGCCCAATATGGGATTACAGATGCTACTAAAGAAAGGCTCATCCGCCAACTTACTATCATGCCGCGGTTGACGGTCACTTGCAGTTCTTCTTCATTCTTTTTACTATCTCAAGGACATGTTTGTGCATCTCTGGGTTGTCTGCTTATCCCGGCATCCATTTGGTCCCCCTGCACGTTATCATTACCTACTCTCCACCACGCGGAGATGTGCATAAGGATTTTCCTTTCATTGAGGCTAGGGCCGTAGTGGCGTCCTAGCACTCTCCAGTACTTTAGAGAGTCAACATCAAAAGTGTCACTTTGAATCGCTATAACTTCAAGATTAATAAACCTACAGTGTTTGTTAGCAGTTCACTTCTTAGATAATTTAATTTTCGAAATGTTATTGCCTCATGTTTTGTGTTGTTTTGAGTTGTTGAGTAAAAACCAAATCATTTTCTTTTTCAATTTGGTGACCTTTCTCTTACCCAGGGAACCTCAAAACCTTAGTTTTATAATGGGGAGATGTAGCCAAACAACAAATTTGCTCATTGATTAAAAAAATTTTAATACAGTTTTTGACAAAAATTTGTTCCACCGGATTAAACTCTTCCACGATTTTCCTTGCTTGAATCTATTGACTGTATGAAAAAAGTTTGTATATAAAAAAAGGATGTGCAACAATTTGTACCTTGACCTTCACGAAAAACTGATAGTTTTCGAGAAATTAGGAACAAACTAAATTTTACCCCCCTAAAAAATGTTGCCGCGGCTCAAATTTGCATAACTTTTTAGGAAATGCTTAATACGTCAAAATGAAGCTCTCCACCAAAATTCAGCTTTGTCGGTTTTTTTTTTGTCTTTAGTATTCAATGCTCTTTTTAATTTTTATCTAAACACCAAAAACTGTGTGTTTTAAAAGTGTTGTAGACTTTTAGAAAATTGAAAATAATATAAAGAAAGACTAGTTTTACTGTAATTTGACACCTGTTTCTTTTGTTTTTGTTTTTTATTATCTTCTAAAATTTCATTCCTGGAAAATTTATATAAATAAAGAAAATCTTATATATAAAAATCAATCGTTGTGCGTTAGTCCTGCAAAAGCTCAAAAACGGCTGAACCGATTTGGATGATTCTTTTCAAAAAGTGTTTGGTATGAACCGGTGGGTGTTTAAATGAAGTTTGGTCTAAATCGGTCTTGCGGTTTGCCAGTAACATGCAAAAATGCAATTTGAGTGCCTGTTTTACATAAAAAAATAAATAAATCAATTTGAGTTTGAAAACATCAATCAATCAATTATTATGAAATTTTTGTTTGACAAAATAAAATTAAAAAATTAATATTACAGTCGAGTCTTCCTTATCCGGAATTCCGTTAATCGAGGACTGGATTTTAAAAACGAGAATTTAAAGTGTGGCCAAAGTTATACTTAACCCATAAGAAAATGCCTTGGGATCGATTTGGTAAAATGCAAATAAACTGTTGATACGGGTATTTTTACTATCCAAGATGTTTTTAGGGGGATCAAAGACTTACATTGTGAGTAGTGTAATTTAGTGCATTTTGCAAAATTTCTAAAAAAAGTCAAAAATGGTATAGTCCATTGAACTACATTCATAGTTGAAGACCATGAACATGATATGACTTTTGGTAGCTAAGACCCCAACTAACATTTCAGTTTCTATTAGCTTAGAAATATCGATATGCTGCAAGTCTGGATATGTATAAAGCTTCTATAAAGCTTTCATCAAAAATAAATTTCTAATAGAAGTCATGATTTCAATAACTGCTTCTTTAAAGTCGTTTGAAAGCTTGATATAGAAAATTAAACGAGACTAGCGTCTTTGTTTCGGATAGACCTCTGTTAATAACATTAACGAAGAAACATGAAGCTGTCACTTTATAAAGATTGTATAGAGTAATTTAATTGAAGCTCCTGTCACTTTGTCTTTAAAAGGTTTCGGTTACAATTTGCTGGAAGCCTTATCGAATACTTCGCAGAGACTTCTCAGACTTTATTAACGAACCATAATAGAAAATGTCAGTCTATGCTAAAGAGACTCAAATCTGTCAAAGTCATTTTAATGAAGTCATTGATAAATTTTCGTTTATTGAATAAATTGATTGTGAAATTTTTTTTGCGTGAATATGTCTACATCGTGGAAAAAATTTAAAAGTCGGGAAATTATTATAGATCTCTTGCGGTGAGACGTTTCTTAATACTCCAGAGAGCTCGTAACTTAGATCTTCAAAAGAATGCAAATGAAATACAACGACGTGACGGCAAGAAAGTTCAGATTTAATAAGTCTTTCATCGATAAATCAAATATCTCCAGAGCCAGAAGATTTAAGTGTGTTTCATTGTTTCTCTATTTATAATTTTCTTTTAAATATAAATATTCATTCTGTACTTAGATATGAACCCCACTACCAGCGTGAGCTGAGAGGCGAAACTTTTATGAGGGATAACACACACGAGTTTTATGATTAATGTTTTCAAGAAAGCGATGACGAAGATGAAAAAATCAGAAGCTTAGACTTAACCTCAGGCAATGGGCGATTGAATTTAAAAACAACCACTCAGCTCTTCAGATTTTAATTTTAATAATAAACAAGCGATTTGAAAAAAAAATCTTGTACATCTTGTTTCTTTGTGTGAATGGGTTACAAATTTGTTATTAACATGGTGGCTCCACTGGGCATGAGCCATGGTTGGATTATGAACATGTTTAAAAGAAAACAATGGAGTCTCAAAAATCCATGTCCGTGCAGTGACATATCCATACAAATCAGTTTGCTGATTGGATTGTGGTTTGGATGTTGGACATCGTTCATGTCTAGTGGAGCCAGCATGTAGGACTGGAAAATACTGATTAAGTTTTTGCATCTTCCATTTTATATCTAAGATGGCTGAGTGGGTAGAGTGATGGACTCTTAAGCCGCGTCCACATTATGTCGAATTGTGTAGATCAACATTGTTGATCAACAGTGTTGAGTAAGTGTAGACGTGTTGATCGACAAAGCCATTCAACATTTGTTGACCCGAACGTAACCCGATTCAAATGGATAGCAATCGACAAAGCTGTTCAACAAATTTCATTTTATTGAACACATTTGTAGGGTTTTAAATTCATGAACATAATTTATTGGTTTTGTGCGTTATTAATCACATTTTTACTAGATGAAAAATGCAATATTTATTGTGAATAAGTATTTAATGTTAATAATATCGTTTTAACTTTATTGTTCACAAGAAAAAATAAAAAAAAGTTAGGTACCACCAGGATTCGAACCCTGAACCCTTCGGTTGGACCCTGACGCATCAATCAGAAAATTTCAAACCACACAAATGTTTGCTACGAAAGTTTTTCACGTACACACTAGCATGTTGATCGACAATGTTAACCAACAATGTTGATCGGCATAGTGTGGACCCACCTTTACGCAGGAGTTCCGTGTTCGATTCCTAGACGGGTAAGAAAAATCTTTGTGTTTTATAATTATTTCAAATTCATTAATTTTACAAATAATTGAAAACAAATAATAGTTTCAGGTTTAACAAACATATTAAATGCGGTAAAAATCACTCAAAAGAAATTGAAAGTAAAAGGAATTATATTTTTTCCCCCATTTTCGTACAACCTCTGTAAGAGCTGTATTGTCGGCTTCTAATAGCTATTATAAGACTTTCTATTACACTTGCGTGTTTACTTTTATAGAAACATTTCTGAAGCTATCTGTCAAAACCATAATTTCACTAAGATTTCGTATAGCGCTCGTTAAAACTTCTTATGGATCGTATAGAATTTGAAGCTTTTAAAAGATCTGCGACGGGGCCTCCAAGAAGATTTTCCGAAATCATTTTCGAAGTTCTATAATATTCTCCTTTTTATGCTTAACGAAATTTTACAAATGTCTTAAGGAAATCAGAAAGCCTATTCAGTTAGGCCGAACCGAAGCTGAAATGTTAGGAACACTTTTTTCCACATTAGCATAATTTTGTGTATGATATTCAACATTAACCCCGACCTTATGAACTTTTAAAGAGTTTGAGTTACCTGGTTCTTCACGACCGCCACGGATATATAAAGGTTTACTTCGTGAGAAAATTTAAACTATGTTCCCAGGTGCTAAACGCGCATTGGTGATGGAATTAGTCTAAAAGGTCAGAATCAAGGGATGAAGGTCTATATGCATATAATTTGTTTCGTAGTTTTTTTCCCTTTGAAAAGTAAAAATAAGAAGAATAAGCTAGAAACATAGCGGGATGAATACGTATGTATACACCTAAAAAAGTAAGCGAGATGAACTCTGAGAAGCGAAAGCTAGAAGGTAAGTCGAATCTTGATCGCAAGGGCCAGAATATCAAAACGAGATTTTTAAGTGCGGTCTATTTCATTCACTTACAATATAAAATTACTAAGGATTAGGATCGGTTTGGTATAACTAATGTAAATAGATTGTTAATACAGAATATTTTATGAAGTCCAAGATAGTTCGTGGGGACGAAAATTGCATTTTGAAATTTCAGCGCATTATGCAAAATTAGCAAAAATTCAAAAATGATGAACCATTGAACTACAAAATATTGCAGACAGTGAAAAATGATTGGCCTTTTTGATTGGAAATCTGGAAGACCTTGACTTGACTAGAAGAGGAAGAAGATCTGTCATTCTGACTCCAATCGAAAAGGCCATATGTCTTCTTATTTCCATCCACAGCCTTATCCTTTTCAAAAGTTTCAAGTGACCTTCGGAATTGGTAAGAAATTGGTTTTGTGAACCAGCAATGGGTTCGGGTATCTATGTACTTTGTTTGATTTTTTTTAATCTAAGAGACTTCCGTCAGATTCTAACAATTGATATTTGTGTTTGAAGGGTTGAAGTTATAAAATGGCCTTAAGAAATGAGTATTTTTAAGATCTAGATTTTTTAAATGATTTTAATTAAAAAGAAATTATCACCCCACCAAATTTCAACAAGGCATAAATACAGTGAAAGCTCTATTTGCGGATAGCTACGATAAGCGGAAAATTCCCTTAAACGGTAATTTTTTTGCGAACCAACTCTTTTCTCGAATTTCTTATATACAAATTGCGTTCCTTTATAGTTTATACGGATACTCCTTTACTGACTTGGGCACTTATTTTTGCTCATTTCAAATAGAAAACGTCACAACATACGGACACAATGGAAGAAGCAAAGGATCTGTTTTCTAAACAGTTTCGAATTTACAAAAGCAAATTTCTAATAACCAAACAGATTACTGTTGCTTTGAGCGCTAAGTACGGGATCTCCTTTGTAACTATAAGTTAACTTTAGTTTAGAGTGTGTCATTCCTATTTCTCCACCGCGTTTCGGCATTGTAAATGTTTTACAGCTCTTATTTTCGAAGTAATTTTATTTTGCGATGCCAAAAAGAGTAGGTTGCCATTGGGCAATCTTTCTCTTTACAACAGCTCTGATAACCAGACAAAAAAGAGGTGACGATGAGTGTTCGCTTATTGTAGCTTTCACTGTTCCAGGCTATCAAGTATTCCTAAGACTCAGAAGTTCTATAGCCTAGCCTATTTAAAAAATATTCTATTACAAAGTGAGGTGGCCACGATCTACTAAACCTAATATATGAAAAAAAAAAAAATGTTTGGTAGTGTGGCCATCGGGAGTGGAGTTGTTCAAAATTATATTCGGAGTTTGCCATCAACTGTATTTTCTAATGCGATACAACGTCCGCTGGGCTTAGTCTATGGAGAGTTATACTCAATTTTTTTTAAATTAATTTATGGTGAAACGAAGTTCACCGGGTCATCTAGTCTCTTATAATATAAATATAGAAGTATGTACCTACGTATGTATAATGTACATAGGTACATAATTTAGTGTCCTTTAGATTTTATATTAAATACATTTAACAAAAATCATTGACTTCTATTTAATGGTTCGAAACCATTTTGCTTTACAAAACTTCTATAAAAGAACCACTGTACAATGTGCGGGTATAAAAGGCACACACAACACAGACAATGAACGGGGGGAAGAAAAAAAAGTTTCGTTTTATTTTTACATTAATTGAATGTAATTGATTAGCTTTTTGGAACACAACAAAAAAACGCAGGCCTTTTGTTTTTGTACTGTTGTAAAGGGAACCGTGACGAGGCGAGACGAGTTGAGCAGAGCCTCTGCTATCTGCCAATTCCACACAATCATGAGCTTTCGATTTTAATTGAGGCACGATTTTCGGTTAGACCATCCTGGTTGCGCCTCAGTAATGAAAAGACAAACGTGGGGAAGGTATGATTTGGTTACAATACGACACGAATGGGTTTATGGTGGTCTGGGTCTGGTTTTGGTATGTTTTTCATGTTCAATAATTAAGAATGAGCAATCGAATTGCCTTGATGAGAAGAATTGAATCTGATTGAGTTTGTTTTCCCTTTTGACGGTGGCGCCCATCCGCCGCGCCGTGATTGATTGTCTGATTGATTAAAAGGGGGGTCTTGTTGCAAAAAAAAAAAAATGTTACATAGGTATCCACTTCCCCAACTTATGTTTAATGCATAAGCTCGCTTTGTTTGAGCTCCCCTCTGTGCGATTTTAAGTCTGCATAAAATGGGCGTGCAAAGGCGACACAAAGCCATTATGGCTATACGCGGACCATGTTCATGTCTGTATGTGGGCCAAGGACTCTTTCACCTTCCCCCCTCCACCACCACCCAACATCTCCAATCAGAGATATCTACGTAAACAGCAAAAACGAAAAAAAAATACACATTTTGCATTCTACAGCGGTATCTCATGACAAAGTGCCATTAACCGAGGTCTCTGTGTGTATGTCCTGTAGTCCTTAAATATTTTTGTAATTTTATATTTTTTGACAAATTCCTGCGGCGGATGCAGTTCTCTGTTGTTTTACGCGCGCTAATTGCGTCCAGGATATAATATTTTTATAACACGGTAGGTAAACCGTTTTTTTTTGTATTTATAAAAAAATATGTATGTATATGGAGGACATGATTCATTATCTTTTTAATGACGAAAATAAAAACAAAATATTCAGTTTAACATGCTTGTTTTTCTCTTTTGTTTTTATACTAAAGTAAATGATTGCTATATAAAAGGAGGCAATAAATGCCGAACAAATTTGTTAAATCGATGCAGACTTCACATTATAAAGTTCCCCTTTTTTTGAAGATTGTAAAACGTTTTTAATGGAGTTTGAATATTAAATATTTTGATCTAACCAAAAGGGAAAATTTAAATTATTTTATTAAAGATTGTGAATTTAAAAATGTCGTTTTAATAGACGGGAAACTATAGCTGCAACCCCAAGTGCCTAACTCAAGTGCCTTTTATACTCAATTTGGTTGCCCTTTTTTTTTTAAACGAGTGAATTGTATTCGAGAACTTTTTCTTTAAGTCTTGATTTGATTTGAATTATTTTTTTTTTAATTCTTAGAAATTCACTCTCTTTTAAATAGGAATCATTCAAAAGAAGGATACAAAAGCTTGATAATAAAGGGATTGTTTATTTTTGTATGTATCAAAAGTATACTAAAGTTACTAACTGAACAAAATTGAAAAAAAAAAAAATAGTTTCTTTTGTTCATCATTCGAATTTCGAAAATTCAATTTTTCAAACTTATAAAAGACACCATCATAAAAGGGTTAAAGTTGAAAGAAGGTGTCTAAAAGGTTATCCTTGCAATATACATATATGTTGAATCGTATATGTCCTGTTTATATACATCTGCTTACGTCTACCTGAATGTATACATATAGTCCATCCTTTTGAAAAGGATTTTATTCCTGTGACAGAGAATTTTATACACACGTTATATCGTGGGAAGGTGGGAGCACTTCAGTGACAATAGACGATAACGTGTTATGTCCGAGGAGGTCATCAGTTTGAAGAGCGAATGAATTGGTGTTCTCTATAATGCCATCACGAGCAGTGTTATTTATTCATTGGACACACTCAACAATTCGCAAGGAATTCTATATGCTTTATGTGATGCATCAGTCGTCGTCGTCTGTAATGGAATGATGGAAGGGTTTTGTGTGCGTTTGTTTGCAGATGATAGAATGTTATTAGATGATTTCACTTATATTCTCGAGTAAAATAATATTATATCACGCAGATTAGGATGAATATGCAAGTAAAATTTATGTGAATATTTTACTTTAGTTTTTGACTGAGACCTAGGTATTTTCTATAAAGAACTTAAAATATTAAAATTTAACATAAGTAGGGTAGAGCGGGGCTAGTTGGACCACTTTTTACTTGAAGTCTCATAACTTTTCACCTATTCCTTACATAACAATGAAAATGGAATTAACGGAAAGAACGTAACTTCGGCTTCTTAAATAAATTTGATAAGATTTAAAATATTTTATAGCAGAAGAATAAGATTACTTTAAGTGCACAAAGTCCAAGTGGTCCAACTTGCCCCACTAGTGGGGCCAGTTGGACCAGTTGGTGGGGCAAGTTGGACCAAAGCCTAAAAAGTGGAAAAAGGAGCTTTATTAAGGACAAAAGCACTGTTAGTTTGAACTTAATTTGATCCCAAACTATAACTTAATTCAAAGCACAACATTAGATAACGTAAATGACCCCATGGCACCATGAACAGTAATAGAGAATCTTGTATGGGCCTGATTTCAGCAAGAATGGCATTGCAGCCACTCCTCGTCGGGTTCTCAGAATATGCTTCCATACACATCGGTAATAACATACAGCCATAACATTCTTCTTCCTCTTTGGAACTTTATCTGTTCAAAAATTTTCATTTATTTTTAATTCAGCGGGGTAAGTTGGTCCGCCTGGTCCAACTTACCCCACACCTAGCTTGATGAATATATTCCGTCACTTTGCAAACAACACTTAGAATTCTTTAATTTCAAAAATGGAATGCAAATATTCAATAACAGAACTCACAAAATTAGTATACTTTGTTAAAAAAATCCCATGTTTTCATCACGATAACACAAAAAGAAACAAATTCGTTTTTTTTACTTTTGTACCCAAAAAACACATATTAGCGTGTGGTTCTCCTTTGGCAGAAGAAATCCACCTTAAACCAACTCAGCACGTATGATTTAGTAACAATGCTTCATTCGTGTATGATCGTCTTCATTTAGCTCTTGTGGTTTCTGAGTTATTCGTGTGGTCCAACTTGCCCCGTGGTCCAACTAGCCCCGCTCTACCCTACTTGTGTTACAGGTTACTTAGCACATAATTATGTTAGCTGTGGAGTTTAAATATTTAAATTTTTCTCTCTAAACTTTAAAGCTTTCATTTATTTAATAATAAATAAACGACTTGGTCGCACGTAGGTACCTGATCTTCTGTTCAAGCTGCTTATGGTTTTGAAAAATTACAGGTAGGTACCTATGTATATAAAGACATGGAAATCATGAAGGAAAAATCCTTAAGAGCATGACATTCGTTATTTAAATTCTCTTAATTCCCTGATACAGTTTGAGGCGAAAAAAAGAGAATGCCATCTTAATTCTTGAACAAACACGCAAATCGTATGAGGGGATTTTTTTAAAAATAAAATTTAAGCACTTATTAAATTTTCAAAAAAAAATTAGGAAAAATTTTGGTATGATCAATTTTGTCCTCAATCTTTTTCCACACTTCAAAAATTGGTTTGTTTTGTGCAGAAAATAATGTTAAATATTTATCCGTCCTGAAAAATTCTACCAAAGAAATTTCTTTGGGCAAAACTATTAAGTGGGGTTTTTGTGTGTAAATGAAAATCCACACAAGTGCAGTGCATGCTGCGCATTATACATCAATTTATATTGAATAATTTTGAATGAACAACAACAACTTGCGTGTGTTACCACCAAGTATATAAGCTGGAGTTATATAACTATTTTACGAGAATCACCTCGATCATCAGACTCTTTTAGTGGTGCTTAGTCTGGTTATGCTCGTATTAATTGAAAAACTCTCTGCCGTCATCTGGGAGCGAGCCATGAACCTTGTAATTCAAAAGCCGATGCACTACACACCGAGCCACTTAAGCCACATCTTCTGCTCAATCCCAATGCAGGTTTCGTTGTTTATCAATTGCAACAGCGACTAGTGACAGACTCCTGCTCCAAGATTTTTGAGTCACTTATGAGCACTCACTTCCCAGATTGTACTATCGAAACATATTTATTGAACAGAGGGCCCAACATAAATGAAATATCTTATAGGTAAAAGCCAATCGTAGATAGTAAGAAGGTGACTTGGTCCATTGACTCCCTCTCAGCATACTCCTGCAGGGCCTAATGGAATCATTCTTATCATGCTTCAAAGCCTTAAAGATATAATTGTTCAGTTCTAGTGGATATTTTTAGGGGTTGTCTTAACATCACCAACATCCCTGCTATTTGGAGAGAAGTCAATCCCAACTAACATTTCAGCTTCGGTTCGGCCTAACTGAATAGGCTTTCTGATTTCCTTAAGACATTTGTAAAATTTCGTTAAGCATAAAAAGGAGAATATTATAGAACTTCGAAAATGATTTCGGAAAATCTTCTTGGAGGCCCCGTACGCAGATCTTTTAAAAGCTTCAAATTCTATACGATTTATAAGAAGTTTTAACGAGCACTATTCGAAATCTTACAGCTATATTATTCACTCCAGGTGTAAGTAAGGGTTAAGTGAATTTTAAACCTGTTCTATTAACTCGCATTTTTTAAACTTTTAAATTTAAACTTTTGTTCATAATATTCACTCAGAACCCGCACTAAACTCGGTGGATTTAAAATACATTACAACCGGATGTAAAATTGTTTAAACTTGACTATACACCGATTTTAAACATACGGAATGTCAATAATTTGACATTCGCCAGCACGTGTTTCCTGTTTCTTCGTTTCTTGTTGTGTTTCAAATTTTATCTTTCAAAATTTAAAAAATTGAGTTGGCGTTTGAAAAAAAAAAAAGATCAAAACAGTGAAATTATTGTCTTTTAATTTATAGAATAATTTAATGTATGTATAATAAATCGATACAAGAAAATGTCGAATCGCGAAATAAAAGGTAATGGTTATGGAAGCAATAACACAAAAAAGAGGAAAACGTTTTTCCCAAATCGAAAATATTTCCTGAAATCCACATCATCATAATCATCGACGCAAGCCCGCTTGTACATGCGGTACACTCGACGAGAACGACGTTGATTTTCCATCTAGTCCAGAAATTCATCTTTTGACGACGAAGACATCACAATTTCATTTATAAAATCCATTTTATTTTGTTGCTTTTTTATTTTATCTTTAATAATGTACATATGTGCGTAAAAACTTCAAATACGACTTTGCTTCGCTTAAATGAGTGAATGTACTGAAAATCTAGTTTACACCCGGGTTAAACTACTTTAACAGCTCCCTGGAGGGCAGTTAAAATTTAATCGGGTTAAACGCGACAAAGTTTAATAAATAGAGTTTATTACCGGGTTTTAATAGTGAATATTATGCGCTTGGGTTGAACTTTTGAGACTTAACTCACTTTGAACCAAGGTGTAAACTTAAAACCGGATTAATTGACTGAATAATATGGCTGTTAGTGAAATTATGGTTTTGACAGATAGCTTCAGAAATGTTTCTATAAAAGTAAACACGCAAGTGTAATAGAAAGTCTTATAATACCTATTAGAAGGCGACAATACAGCTCTTACAGAGGTTGTAGGAAAATGGGGGAAAAAATATAATTCTTTTTACTTTCAATTTCTTTTGAGTGATTTTTACCGCATTTAATGTTTGTTAAACCTAAAACTATTATTTATTTTCAATTATTTGTTAATTAATGAATTGGAAATAATTATAAAACACAAAGATTTTTCTTACCCGTCTAGGAATCGAACACGGAAATCCTGCGTAAGAGTCCATCACTCTACCCACTCAGCCATCTTAGATATAAAATGGAAGATGCAAAAACTTAATCAGTATTTTCCAGTCCTACATGCTGGCTCCACTAGACATGAACGATGTCCAACATCCAAACCACAATCCAATCAGCAAACTGATTTGTATGGATATGTCACTGCACGAACATGGATTTTTGAGACTCCATTGTTTTTTTTTTTAAACATGTTCATAATCCGACCATGGATCATGCCCTGTGGAGCCACAATGTTAATAACAAATTTGTAACACGAAGAAACAAGATATACAAGATTTTTTTTCAAATCGCTTGTTTATTATTGAAATTAAGATCTGAAGAGCTGAGTGGTTGATTTTAAACTCAATCGCCCATTTCCTGAGGTTAAGTATAAGCTTTTGATTTATCAAAATTTGATCTTCGTCATCGCTTTCTTGAAAACATTAATCATTGAACTCGTGTGTGTTATCCCTCATAAAAGTTTCGCCTCTCATTCTGGTAGTGGGGTGCATATCTAAGTAGAATATGAATATTTATATTTAAAATTATAAACAGACAAACAATGAAACACACTTAAATCTTCTGGCTCTGGAGATATTTGATTTATCGATGAAAGATTTATTAAATCTGAACTTTCTTGCCGTCACGTCGTTGTCTTTCATTTGCATTCTTTTGAAGATCTAAGTTACGAGCTCTCTGGAGTATAAAAGGAACGTCTCACCGCAAGGGATCTATAATAATTTCCCGACTTTTTAGTTTTTTCCACGAAGTAGACATATTCACGTAAACAAAATTTCACAAAAAATTTATTCAATAAACGAAAATTTATCAATGACTTCATTAAAATGACTTTGACAGAATTGAGTCTCTTTAGCATAGATTGACATTTTCTATTATGGTTCGTTAATAAAGTCTGAGAAGTCTCTGCGAAGTATTCGATAAGGCTTCCATCAAATTGTAACCGAAACCTTTTGAAGACAAAGTGACAGGAGCTTCAATTGAATTACTCTATACAATCTTTATACAGTGACAGCTTCATGTTTCTTCGTTAATGTTATTAACAGAGGTCTATCCGAAACAAAGACGCTAGTCTCGTTTAATTTTCTATATCAAGCTTTCAAACGACTTTAAAGAAGCAGTTATTGAAATCATGACTTCTATTAAAAATTTATTTTTGATGAAAGCTTTATAGAAGCTTTATACATATTCAGACTTGCAGTATATCGATATTTCTAAGCTAATAGAAACTGAAATGTTAGTTGGGAATGTCATCTTCATTCCAAAAGCTGACAAGCCCACTCTCCCGAATCGAAGAATTTCAAGCCTGTAAGCCTATCTTCTTTTCTCTTGAAGACCTTGGAAAGGTAAATTGATACTCATATTCACCGAAAACTGAATTACGGTATACCCTCACAAGCTCAACATTATGGTAATGGTCCCAGCCCTAGAACCATTCATTGGATGTACACAGCTATTATAAGGACAATTCTAACGAAGGCATACATAGTCTGGTGAAGTCCCTCTTGGCATAATGGTAAGTGCGTAGGACTGTCATGCCAAAGGTCTGGGTTCGAATCCCAGCCGCTGCCACTTAAAAACAGAAATCTTTTTTCCGAGGTTCTGCCTCTTGCGAGGAACTCACAAATCCTCCAAGAGTGGTCATGAATAAGTGCTTCTCATCTAGCGGTTCGGACTTGGCAAAAAATTGTAGGTCCCCTCCATTCCTGGCAAAAAAAAGCACACAAGAATGGTTGAGAATAAGTCACTAGACCCTGGTTGTCCACGAGCTGTTACACCACCAAATTTACTTATTTTAGGCATAGTCTGGTGGCCAGCCTAAGATATTGAAACTTATCTAAGAACTAGATATGACTAAAATTCAAAAACTAGCGTGTATTGGCACAACCAGTGCTATTAGGACTACCCCAACGGCCACTTGAGAAACTTTCCTTTTACTTTCTCTACTCAAACTATTTAAGAAAGAGTTGGCGGCTAAAAGAGCTTTAAGACTTCAACAATGTAAACATTGAAAAAGGGGCAGTACGGTCACAGAACTTAAATGAATAATTTTTAGGCATTCAAACAGACTCGAGGGCGGTCCCAGAAGTACCCGATCTAAGAAGGAAAACACTAATATGTATATTCACAAAATGAAACTTTATTTCTCTGCATAATCCTCTCCCCAATACATTTTTTCCACCAATGTGCAATCGCTTCGATACCCTCTTTATTGTAAGAAGCGTTGAACTCATTAAAATAGCGATCTAATGCCAACTCAACATCTTTATTGTTGGCGAATCTCTTTCAACTTAGCCATTTTTTTAAATTTTGGAAAAGAAAATAGACTGAAGGGGATAAGTCTGATAAGGTTTGTGATGCCGCAATTCAAACTTAAATTCATGGAGTTTTGCCATCGCGATAGTACAAGTGTGAACTGGTGTTGATCTTGGCAGTTCGTATAACCTCGTTTAAGATCTGCCATCCGATATTTTATGGTCGTAAACGATAGAACAGACTCTCCCAGAATATACTCCATCGCCGCTACGCTATTGGATGGACCAAACTCTTTCAAATGAAAATTTTCTATCGCATAAAGATAATCAATTTATTCATGTTTACAAATCAACTGGTTTGGCTACCAAACAAACAATGAATAAATTCCTACTATGAAGTTCTTAGCTTAAGCTTTTTATGGAAGCTATTTTCTAATATACTAAATTTTTTTACCTACGACCACTGGTTATTTTTGGGACTGCCCTCGTACGTTTCACCGTACATTGTCTTCAACGCAGTAACCATAACAGATATCCCTAGCTGGGAACTCTGGAATGAAAACAGGTTCATAAATGAAATCATGTTTCGGTCTTTACTGAGGTTCCAAAACCTTGGAGGGAGTTGGGTCAGGAATTTACTCAGATAACCCACCTATAAATAGATCTATACAGCTTTCAAATTTGTGATGTGTATTCCAAGTGGAACTGCTCTGGCTGCTTGCGAAGAAACATCTTGTCTCATGCAAAATAGTCAACAATGACATTGACATCTTCATAGATAGCCAGGCGGCAATTAAAGCCATTTCCCCAATCTCCATAAAGTCCAAATTCGTCGAACGTTGCCGAAATGAGTTAAGAGCACTCAACGCAACGAACACAGTTACCCTAAGATGAGTCCTAGAACATTGGGATATTCAGATGAACATATTTATTTGAATGAAGCTAATTAATCTAGCGTACAAGTTTGTAACTTAGAGTTAGTAAAAATTATAAATTATAAAATGATCTTTTAAAGTCAATATTTGATACAGCAGGATTAATTAATAAATTATGATTTACGTTATACAAATTCAACATATTATTTAAAGGTGAACTCCGCTCGTAGTTGGTACGATAGTGCGTTATGTATAAAGGGTCAGGTATAACTCTCAAATTGCGTTGCGGGACATTAAAATGAACGCGAGACAAAAGGTTCAAAGCATCAATTTGTCCATCAATAAGCTTAACAATAAAAACGAGACACAAATAAGAACGTCTACTCTCAAGACTAGGTAGATCAATAAGCCTGAGTCGGCTATTATATGAAGGAAGATTTAATGGGTTCTGCCAACCTAGACCTCTTAGAGCGAATTTCAAGAACCTTTTCTGAATCCTTTCTATTCTTATTTTATGGCAACTGTAATAAGGAGACCACACTTGACAAGCATACTCCATGATGGGTCTGACGAATGATATAAACAGCTGTTTTATAACGTATGGGTCAGAGAACTGACGGGATTCTCTTTTAATCCAACCTAATATTGAATTGGCCTTGTTACATATAACATTATATGTTGAGTGAATTCAAGTTTTTATCGAACAAGACACCAAGGACAGATACCTCATTTACATTTAACAGATTAACGCCATTAAAATTATAATCAAAAGACAAGACACATATTTTACGTGTGAAATTTATAACTTACACTTGTCGATATTCAAAAATAAATAATTTCGCATACACCACGTATAGAAAGCATTTAAATCACTTTGAAGTTGTTCGCAGTCAAGATTATTAGAAATAGTTTTAAATATGTTAATGTCTTCGGCATAGATAAGGCAGTTTGAGTATTTTAAGACTGACGGAAGATCATTTATGAATAAAGTAAAAAGAATTGGACCCAAGTGACTCCCTTGGGGAACCCCAGAATTAACTATAAACTTTTTCGAGTGATAGCTATTAAAATTAACAGAATACGATCTGTCAAGCAAATAAGATTTGAGCCAAGCAATGAATTTAACGCTAAAACCAAGCTTGCTCATTTTTTGTAGCAAAACTTGATGTAAAAGTTTATCAAATGCTTTGCTAAAATCGGTAAGAACACAATCCGTCTGTTTTTTATTTTTAAATGAATCTATACAAGACACCGCTAGCTCTATAAGAAAAGTGCCAGTCGAACGGCCTTTTGAGAAACCATGCTGGTTGGGAACAATAAACGATTTTGTATAAAAACTTAAAGTTTTGCAAATTATTGCTTCAAAAGTTTCGGAATAGCCGAAAGTTTAGCTATTGGTCGATAGTTATCAATTTTATCTTTCCTTCCTTTTTTATGTAAAGGGATTATGAAAGATTGCTTCCACACATGAGGAAATTTACACGAAGACAGTGAACAATTAAAAAGAACAGCAAGTGGAGTCAACAAATGACTAACACACTTTTTCCAAACAGATGCTGGTATCCCATCTGGACCAGATGTGTCGTTATCTTCTAAGTTAGATATAAATTTCATAATATCGTCAGTACTTATATTGAAAATTTATATCAGTCAAGTGAGAATATGATTTCAAATGACCAAATAATTGATCATTTTCGTCAAAATTATCACTGTTTGAAGTATCACAGTTCGAAAATTTATCACAGTTGGAAAAGTTATCACAGTTGGAAGAATCACAGATATATGCACTTTGAAAAAAGTCTGAAAATAGTTGAGTTTATAGTACGGGGATCATGGTATGAGGTATTGTTACGATCAAAAGCGGACGTTGAAGTTAAAGTTGATGTTGAAGACGATGAAGTAGTAGTTAGAGTTGAGGTTGAAGATGATGAAGATGATGTTGAAGACGATGAAGAAGATGAAGTAGTAGTTAGAGTTGATGTTGAAGATGATGAAGATGTTGTTGCAAATGAAATAGGTACAGCTGAAGACTTAGACGAGGATTGATTTATTAATGTGGATGAAGATGTTTTTTCTTTTGATCCAGCAGGCTTCTTACTTTTTTGTGTTAGTGGAGAAAGAATTACATTAGGTCTCTTTAAGGAAACTGATCTCGTAATATGATTATTTTTAATTGGTGTGTTATTGCTGGGAATATTTTTTGATTTTTTGGTATTTAATGTCTCACTGGATGGAATTATAACAGAAATTATTGTCTTTAGTTGCTCATTAATGATGGCAGCAGCGTCAGATAGAAGATAAATTTTTTGTTGCATTGAAACAACAAGTGAAGTAATAGAATCAGAGGTGTTTTGATCCATTTTCTTTACAAATGTTTAAATTGAACTAATAAAGTATTTATATAATAATAATAGTAAAAATAATTGTTCAAGTTGACAACCCTGATTTAGTTGGTACACAAACCAAGAATTAAAATTATTTTTAATCGAAGTATGCAATCGATTTTGTCAATTTGGACACACAATTTAAATTTCCGAAAAGTATGCAATAGTTATTCAGCGAAAAATCAGAAGTTAAATTATTGTGACTTTGTCTGGCTACGTCAAATGACAAGCAAAAATAGTCAATCACTCAGGCAAACGAGAATAAAAACATAAAATTAAACACTTTACACTGAGTAAAATCAGGAACCACTTATTTTGGAAGTCACAAACGATTAATTTAGCACAATAGTCAATAAATAACAATTTATTACTGTTTAGAAATAAATTAAATTAATAATTAAAAGCGGAGACAAATCAATTACGCCAAGCACAGTGACCAGAGCAGGGTTCGGACTGAACGGTCCAAAAATGGGTCATCTCTTGTTCCAAGCCAAATATAGAAGAATCGGTGCTCATCAGATGGTCATCCATCGACACTTCTTGGGTTTCAAGGAATCTATTGCCAAATATTTCGAGGAAAAAGACTTTATGTTTACTTAAGTTACGTAGAGGATGTCAAGATGAAGATGAAGAGGCCGGAGCCCAACTAACATTTCGGCTTCGTTTCGAACTAGCTGAAAAGGCTTTCTTATTTCTGTAAAACATTTGTAAAATTTCCTTAAACATTAACAGCCTTATTCATAAACGCATCATAGCTTGTGCATAGTGCTATGTACTCGTTATAATGCATCTGAACGCAAAAACCTTATTTATAAAACTTATGCAACGTTACATAGACTCATTATAAGCTAAACGAGTTTGGAGGTTGAATAGTGGCAACATAAGGATATTTTAGTATAAAAATGTCACTAACACACACAAAAGTGAAATATTTTGATATGCGCACACATAAATATCTTTACCTATTCTTCCCAATAAAAAATGTGGGCAAAGAAATAAATTATTTATGCACATACATATGTAAATGCGTATTTACTATAAACAATAGATAACACAATGAAAATAGAATAGAAAAACAAAAATAGAGAAACTAAAAACAATCCAACCGGTGGCGGCAGCGCAGCAGGAAAACTGGGGGTTGTTTTTTTTTTTTTTTTAATAAAAATTCACTGAGAGTAAATGAAATGGAATTGCTATGAGTTTTTATCGAAACTTTTTTTTATTTTTGCTAAAAATGAGTAATGACACAAGAAAACTACAAAATTATAATATTATAGACACAGAAATTGAAAAGACCGAACTGGAAGCATTTCTCTTTTATTGATTTTTCACAAACAGCTGATGTTTGTTTATGTGAAGTTGAAGTAAAACGTAATAGATTTCCTCTTTGTGGTACTTTATTTGACACAAGCGTTGCATAACTAAAATGGATGGGGAAATTTTTTATGAATAAGGATTTATGTAAAGTTACATAGTGGCTACATAAATCCTTATGCAGTGCATAACTATTCATCTGTTTAGCGCATTCTAATGAATAAGGCTGTAAATGAAGAACATTATAGAAGTTCTAAAGTAAATCGTTGTAGGTCTCTTTAAGAAGTTTAAACAAAGTTTAAACATATTCGAAATATTAAGCTTAGGTTTTGACAGATAGCTTCAGAAAGATTTCTATAAAGGGAAGATCACAAGTATAAAAGAGGTATGAGTTATTCGACGGATAGGTTGTATAATATCTATTAGAAGTGGATAATACAACTTTTACAGAGGTTGAAAAATAAAAGAAAAAAATTAATTTTATATCCTTTGAAGTGATTTGTATTGCATTTAATCCATTTTTAATTTGAAACTGTGGTTCACAAACGATTATTTGTTAAACAAACATTTTTCTAACCTTTCTAGAGATCGAACTCGGAACTCCTGAGTGACAGTCCAGAACTCTAACCACTACTCGGTCATCTTAGATATAATTTGAAATATGCATTGACTTAATGAGCTCTTTTCTTTTTAGAATTTCAAAATATTTCTGAAACTAACCCTAGCTTCGATACGACGACGCGTTCAGGTGGGGAAACAAGCTGTATATTTGTTGACCATTTCTAAGATTCGCTTTAGGGAAGAAATAATCCTAAATATTTTTTTTAATGGCTGATGGTTAAATGATCACACAAACATACCACACACATTCATTTTCCTTTCTCTGAAAATGTAAAAATTTCTTAACACTGTCAAATATTATAATAAGATGCAATCTGTCTATACGATATTTATAAACCACATATAAATTTTGTGTCGTGTTAACAGAATGTCATGAAAAATGTTGAAACTTCTATATAAACTAACAAGTTCCTCACAGCTAAAAAATATTGTTTCTCAATTTTGTTTCTCAATTTACTATTTTAATTATTTTTAAAAAGTTTCTATAAAATGACTTTTAAAAATTTGAGCCTCTGATATATAGATAAGTCTTTATCTCAAATAATAATTATCTTCCAATAAAAAGGTATAGTTCCGTTTTCTTCTTCAAACGCTTTATTAAATATTTAAATGATGTTCACACATTAAGAGCTGACTTACAACTGACTTAGAACTAACTTAGGAAAAAGCTTAAAGTTGACTTCTTCTCTCTCTTGCCTCATCTTTTAAAGAAGATGAGGTCTGAAAGAAAGTAAGTGGAAAGATTTATAGTTCACGCTGTTCGTTTGTTAGGCAAACGAAGAGCGTAATATTAGGGATTGTGTTTTCTTATATAACAATATAAATTTACATTTTCTTTTATGGTTCGTGTCTATGATTTAATATGTCACAGCTTAAAATTCGATAAAACTTCTAGAAAATAGTTACAGAAACCTTTTGGAGACTGACTGACAGCAACTGCTATAGCATAACCTCAAACAATCTCTTTACAGTCATAGCTTCATGTTCCTTCTTTAAATTCATTAACAGAGGTCTATGCGATAGCAGATGCTAGTCTCGTTTAATTTTCAGTATCTTGCTTTCAAGCAATTTTGAAGAAGCAGTTATTGAAGTCATGACTTCTATAATAATTTTGTTTTTCGTTAGTTGGAAGGAGGGCTCACCTCATTCCCTGTGTGAATGCCCCAGCCTATCTAGAACCAGAAAAGCAGCCCTAGGAGAATATTTTTTCGACGAAGTGGGTGACATTTCTGTTTTGCCACTATAGAACATCCTAAAATTAATTAAGAACTCAGGATGATTTAGGGAGGCCCCCCTACCCCTCCTACCTACCTACCTACACTGGGGATCGCTATGGATCCACTGAGATCCGATCAGGGTTCGAACCTCAAAATTTCGGAGCAGATTTATAAAAGAAGCGGAGCAAATCAAAATTTTCCGGATCAGATTTTTAAACGAAGGGAAAACTCAAGTTTTCAAAAACTCAACTTTTAACAAAAATTTATTTTACAAAAATAAAAAGATACATAAAAGAAAAAAAAACACACAAGCCCCGACATTAACAAGAAACGACGTACAAAGAAAGAAAAAGAAATTATTCCGTTCGGCATAGAATTTCAGATAAAAATATTGATATTTTAGAGTCCAGAGTTGGTTGGAAAATTGAATAACACAGTCTTGTCATATAATTTCATGTGGTTTGGCCGAATAATTTTCAGTGTTGAAAAAAGGAGCATATCTCAGAAAAGCGGAGTGTTGTTGTTTTCTTCCTCAAAATCGAAGTAAATTTGCTCCGATTGGAGTAAGGTTCGAACACTGGATCCGAGTGAGATGATGTGGCTTAGCGTATTATCACCCATTCAAACCTAACCTAACCTTACTTCGGGTACCTTACTGCTTATCTAGTCTACAAATCACAACCCGATTCTGACGAAACTTCACAAAAACACCCATAGGCTTATACTAAAAGCTGCCTAAAAAAAATATGAGGGTATTCAGTTTTATATGTATCAGAGTCTATCTCTATAGAATCATACAAACATACATAGTACATACCTACTACATTGATTTTTATATTGTAGGTACATATTAGAAAGAAAATACGATCTATAGTTCATTGGAGTTTTTAAAAATTTTTGTTTGAACCCAGTACCTTTTATTTCGCTTTTTGGATCATTTGGTAGTAACAAAACTCTGTAGCTCCGTTTAGTGTAGATGTTTAGTCACCAGACAAGTGCCAATTTCAACAGTTTTTTGAACAACAGTTCCTTATGGGTGAACCACTCTTGCCAAATGAATGGTGATACAAAATTCTGGAATCAATTGTGAAAACCAAAAATTTCGCTGCTGCTACCAGTACATTCTTGATATTCATTATTTTTGGAATACAATACATATGAGTGATTCTACAAAAAGTGGAAGAAAATGATGATAATTTTGGCAAAACATTTTTGCAAGCAAATAAACGTAAAAACTAACTATAGTTGAACTTTGGAACGTCCTTTAACATAACTGAAAGCGGCCAGTTAAAAATATTTAAAATAACGATTTTATGGCAATTTTTTAGAAACAGGTGTTCCAGGGAACTGAAAATTTTTATAAATATTTTCCTATTTTAGGTTAATTTTTCAGAAAATCGTACCCCTCGTCTAAACGGAGAGACTGCACACCCTCACACACAATTTTTTTCTTGTTTCGATCCAACCAGCGCCCTCTAGCGTTATATGCAAAACAACCCGTATAGCTTATCAATTAATTTCCAAGCAATTTGAAAATAAGAGCAAGTTCGTTCGACTGAGTCGTGCTTTTTATTGTATAATTATTGAAAAAAAACAGCATTTACTGAACATTTCTGAGACCCCTAGATAGAAAATCATTCATTAAAATACAAGGGGACTGTGGCCAGGGGACTGAGTGCTTTCATAGTTTTTGCGAAGAAAACATAGCAACGCATTGTACGAAAAAAAAACAATTGTAATTTGGGTTTTAGCTAGCCTTTTATATAATGTAAAAAAATATGCCTACTTACATAGAAATTTTGAAATTTTACCTGTAAATACTCATCAGGGTACTGAGAAACTGAACGGGCATTCCATAATCTCTCGCACAAATGCCTTCTTCACAAAAATGATAAACGGATAACAAACGGATCTAAGATATGGATATGATCTTATTTTCACGAGACTTAATACTTCTCGTTG
This sequence comes from Dasysyrphus tricinctus, assembly GCA_963921185.1. Taxonomy (NCBI): domain Eukaryota; kingdom Metazoa; phylum Arthropoda; class Insecta; order Diptera; family Syrphidae; genus Dasysyrphus; species Dasysyrphus tricinctus. The sequence continues at coordinate 54,078,338 of OY992530.1, read as the reverse complement.
CCACATCTAAAACTCCAATAGTTTTCAAAGTTAACGATATTTTTGCCTGTTTCAATCTGTCAGGGGACTGATAAGAAATCCGTGGGACAAATTCAATGACATTTTTTTCTTAAGAAAACATAATATTACTAAAAATTTATTTATATCATAAATAGGTATATTAGCTACTTAACGTCTATAATTGAGGCTTCATTTTGGTTTTGGAACTTAAATAAAATAACTGTAAGCATTTTGCTCTTTGAAAATGGGCATGGGACACGTCAGGGGACTGAGAATTAGACACTTTGAAGAAAGAAGTATATCAGATCTAAATAATTTTGTCTGCCTATGTTGATATCAATCAGATTTAAAGTTATAAAAAATATCAGATAAAATACTTGAACGGTTTTAAAATACCAAAAACTATTTTATGTTAAACTCATCTTAATACATTATAATATTAAAATACGAATTCTTTTTATTCTTTGGTAACTAGATACCTGCAACCAAATTATATTAATTATGTTAAGTTATCGATTTTTTCAATTTAGTTTTTGTTTACAAATATCGTTTTAAGTTCTAAGCATTGATTTTAATATATACCTAGAAGGCCAACATAGGATCTTTTGTACAGAGAAAAAGTGAAGCTTTGCGACCATTTTGTTGGAGGCAAAAAATGTAAACAATCGAATTAAATGCCTTAGTGGTTTCTCTAAATAAATGTTTATATCTTGGAATTTAGAAGAGGTAATAAAAAGATTTTGGTATCAAATGAAAGGTATTTTTGCTATCTCTTAAACGGTAAAAAAATTATATAGCTACGTGTAATATGTTTTGAGATATTTATATTTAACTTAGAGCGAGAATTTTTTTCTTAGTCTTGCTTTTGTGCAGTGATATCTTTTAAAACTCTGCGAGGCCGTGTACATTTTTTGGTATCAAAAGAAAGCTTAAATTGTTGGCTTTAATTGCAGATATAATTTATTGTCATTTCTCAAATAAATATGGCAAAAATACCATTTCCACTTGTTACTGTTTTTGCACGCATAGACACTACCAGAACTAGGTATTTTAATATTTTTGCAATCTTGCACACCTTAAGATCACGTTTCATAAATAAAAAACCAATTAAACAATTACAAATACTTTATTTTAGAAAAAATCTCCTCTGCAAAAAGTAAACAACACACAAAACACAATAGAATTGTTGTTGTAAATGCCTCCAATAAAATGGTGGCCGAGCTTCACTTTTGAAGGCGAAATTGGTTATCTAGGTATATATTAAAATCTATCATCATCATCAAGTCCTGTAACCCCGGTTGGGGCATAGGGCGCCAACAAATCGTTTCCATCCTTCTCGGTCTGCAGATAGATATTTTAACTGTGGCCACGTCTTTCTCTGGGAGTCTGCTTCTGCTAGAACTGTTGATTTCCATGTTGTTCTTGGTCTTCCAACCCGCCGTGCACCCTGAGGATTCCATTCAAATGACTGCTTTGCAATTTCATCGTTTGGTTTCCTCAGTGTGTGACCAATCCATTGCCATTTACGCTTTCTTATGTCAACGTCCAGCCGCTCCTGGCTTGTCCTGCGCCACAATTCCTCGTTTGATATAATTTGTGGCCAGCGAATTTTTAGAATATGGCGTAGACAACGGTTCACAAAAGCCTGCAATTTCTTTGAGATGGTAGTCGTGACTTTCCAGGTTTCGCAAGCATATAACAGCACGGATTTGACGTTGGATTCGAAGAATCTCAACTTTGTGCGCAAGGAGATTTGACATGAGTTCCAAATTTGGGAGAGAGAACCGAAGGCTGCGCGAGCTTTATTTATTCTACTTTGAACGTCCAGATCAGTACCACCATTTGCTGAAACAATACTTCCAAGGTAGTTAAATTGTTCAACCTCTTCAACTGGCGTCTCCTGTATTAAAATACGCTGATGTGTGGAGCGGCCTGTGAGCATTATTTTTGTCTTTTTGCTATTTATTTTAAGACCACTCGCCTCTCCTTTTAACTTCAGAGCTTGACACATCCCGTTCAGCCCGCTGATGTTATTTGCCAAGAGACATATATCATCGGCATAGTCTAAGTGGCTAAGCCTTTCAAACGGTCTCCATTGAATGCCCTGCCTCTCTGATGTTCCAACGCTGGCCGTCAAGACATCGTCAATCGCCAGTAGAAAGAGAATTGGCGATAGAACATCTCCCTGTCTCACACCCTGCCGCACTTCGAAAGAGTCGGATAGCTGCCCATTGTGTAAAACAAAGCATCTTGCGTTGTTATAGGACTCTCAAAAAATCTATGGTTCTAAGCTATTTTCTCTCTCACTCAATGCATAAACAAAACACAATCCCATCACGAACTCGACGATCAATGTTATTTCCTAACCACACAAAAAATACTGAACTACTAGTATTGGAGTTTATAGGTAGATATGGCAAAGGCCTCATTATAGATTTAACAGCTCTCGATATTGACTTTAACCAACTTTCGGTGTCGGTCATCCTCATCAGTTAGTATATGTTCTCAATCATTGTTATTAATAGTATTATTAATTTTAACATCAGTTCGCTTTAACAACAACAAACAAAAATAAAAAATACAATAATTATACAAATGCATTGCATGATGCAAAAAAGTCATTCCATCGTGTGGCAATATTATATTGCCCAATTAAGTGCATACCCACATGTCGATGTTCATGCAGGAAATGACTATATAATAAAACCGGTAAAGAGAAAAATAAATATCCATTTCTTTTTCTTTTGTATCTAGCATACCCCCTCCTATATTTTGCCGTTACAATACAATACTGCTACTTTTCCTTGTCCAAGGACTGCTTGCTTTCATGTTAAATAAAAAAAAAATAGAAAAAAAAAATACATACAAATATAAACATATCTGACAAAGGGGAGCAAAAAAAGGACAAGAAAGCCGAACAAGAAGAGGGTGCAACAAAACCGGAGGTGTACGGATACCGGCCCCCTCAAGCCATTCACATGTATTTATAGCCAAACCACCACCAACAAAGAACACAGTCAGCAAGGCTAAAAGACGCCTTGTCTCAGGACCGCATCTATATCCGATGAGAAAAATAAAAACATATAGGTATTAGCAAGGTAGATCTACCATAGGCTAAAATTCACCCCACAAAATACCGACATTATTTTAATATCTTAGAATCACTTAGTGAAGTTGGTGTTCCTATTACCAGTATTTTACATGCTTAACAACAGATTAAGATTAAAACGGAGTTTTAACAAATTGGCAGGGAAACCGGAGGAGAACCAGGGTCTAAAGAAAAGTAAGGTTAATAATGACCTTTAGTGTTAGAAACGCGTACAGTAATCTCCCTTCCTTATTTCTTCAATTTCATCCTTAGTCCCCATCCTTCACCCAAATAAAATTTGGATGTGAATTTGACGACTAGATTTCAGATCTATTGTTTTATTATTCACCCAGGAAGCCTTAAGATAACCGGTTTTGTGTTTTGTATTATAAAGTAGCTTGGGCCTCGAAATTTTATAACAAAAAACAAATTCATCCCTGCTCAACTCTATATATAAACCAGTATCAAGGTATACTATCTCTGCAGCATCGCCATCATCATCATCATCAGGATAATATAATCTTCCCGATTCCCGATGGAAGTTATGTGGCTGCTTTTCGCTGTCACATGTTGTGATATTTATGCAGAGGCTTTCATGGGTCTTAGTTGGCCTGTCTGCTGCAGTGATTCTATCGCCATGAATTATGTATGCGAGTATTTTAGTTTTGCATCTTTGGGTGTCTCGCACTCCCTTTTATGACTCTCTCTGGGCAAAGCCGTACACTCCTCTCTGATGATGCTTTCTATCTATAGCACCCCGATCTTTACCCACATAATAAAATGCCCAGATGTATGGTAGTCGGTATAGTGTCAGTGTGCTGCTGCTGATGCTGCGGTGAAGGACGGATGCGGGATGATGTTAAAATTCAAAATGGACGCATATAAAAAAACCATGCACCCCGCCACATAGTACGCTGAAAGGTCCATGATCCTACACTGATGGTGGCAGTGATAACACAAGTGTTTTTTCTGAAATAGGTAGGTATATCTCCCTTGGTTTAAGCGTGACAAGGTAAAGTTAAAAGAACGGGTAATGGTGAGTAGTACAATAGTAAAGAACAATACAGAGATAGTGTGGTAGAAGCTTTTCTATAAGGTTTAAATGTAAGATAAAAATAACATGGAATCATATAACATAAGCTTTTACCGTGACACAGACGTGTTAAGATAATGGTTGCTTGTAGGTGCCGCACATTATAGAATTAAGAATCCCATAATGATATCATTTAAAGTGCTGAAAAGTTTCTTAAACATGTTGCATTGTTTACTTAATTTGCAAAATGGTTCCCAAAGGCTTCAATATCTTGTTCTGAAGCTTAAATATTATATTCGACGAAAAATCATTGAAGAAAAACTTAAATAAAAATACTTGGTTAAAGGGAATATAATGGGTTCGTGTTAAATAATCGAGGGTTAAATTAAACCACCAGTTATTTTTATATGGAAATTATTCTCTTGGATAATTCTCAGCAAAGTGACACTTTAAGTTTTGCATTTTATTAATTTTTACAGCTGAATTAACACTAGAGTACACACACCTCCTGGACTAATGGTAGTCCATTTTAAAATGTCAATAACTTTTTCTTGCTTAACTCTTACACAAATCCAATAATTACACTTAAATTTTATATATTTTAGTTCTAATATTGAGAAAAAAAGCATTTAATTATTTTCATGCATTCATAATTTAGAAAAAAAATTTGAAATAAAAATAATTTTGTTATTAAATACAAAAAATTCAAACCATAATCTAACCGTCACAGTGTGGTATTTTGACCTGAAACATGGCCATAAATCAATTTTCTCAATTTTCCCTCCCAGGATTAAGCTTGTGTGTCATAACAGGTAGATAACCAGGTTACTTTTTAGTGAAGTCTATCTATAAATTGGTCACCCCCATTTGCGACACCATCAGTTGCAACTAGCAATAATTGAGTAAGCACGAATTTTTCTGCGATTTAAAAAAAAAAGTGTATTTTCGGCGTGTTTTTTTTTAAGTCTTAAAAGTGATTCTAGTGAAGAAATTTGATATGGATATTGTTAATCAAGGTATGTATAGTATTTTAAGCTAAAATTTATTTGTTTATTCAACTTAATTTTTTCATATCGATGAGTTAAAGTATTCACTTAAAAAATTTGTACTTTTTTCGCTGTTTTTTTTTTTTCAAAACATTAGTGTTTTCGAAATAGCGCAACATAGTATATCACATATTTTATTAAACTGCTGGATATGTAGAACAATCTATGCTTTCCAAACCATTCACAAATTTTCACACAAGAAAAAACAGAGCCTTTGAAAAAACTGCTTTAAATCGACCCTTAATAAAAGATTTTTATATTATTCCAGATGACTCTAATTCCAGCTTGTCTATGACCAGAAAACAGCTCCATGAGTTGGTTAGAGGAAGCTCACAGAGGCTCCTTGACGATAAACTTGAAGATTTGGATAAAAAACTTATGGATATAACAAAGAGTCCCCCAGAGAAAATAAATGAACTTCGAAAAATTAACAAGGCATTCAAACCAAATTATAAACGAAGATGGCAACTCTGTAATAGCACAGAAAGGCGTTTCTTGGATAAGAATGAAGAGTGGCTAAGTAAAGAAATAACACTACCCGTTGGCATACTTCCCGGAAGGTCTCAAGGTTGCCCAAGCAAAGAATTCGAGGAATCAAGTGACCGAACAAAACGTCGAAAAACAGTGGAACTTCGAAAAAGTGTGTCTGTTGATGAACTGACATACGCGGCACAGATGAGTCAAAGAGCGGTGGAAAGTACTGATATAGCCAAAGTGATGCAGGTTGTGACCAAAACTCCAACCAGGGCTATGAAGTTTCGGAAAGCAGCAGCGATTGGCAGTAAAGCCCTGAAAACGAAGAAACACACACCTGAAAACGCTTTGAGGATATTCGTCGAAGCTAATTTAATTATGTAAATATTTAGAACCAGAATTCTCACAGTGCCTTGAGAACACGGATACAGATTTAGAGCTAATAAGTGGGGATGCGATGGATCTACTCAAAGCCAATATAAGCAGAAATTTGAAGATGACGACAATAGTGATGCAAATATTTTTTTGAATTCCCTTGTGCCTCTTCGTCTCAAGTCAGGGAGTCAAATTATATGACAAAACATCCACTCTTTATCACCAAGATGGTGCAGACCAATACGGATTCGCTATGTTAAAGAAAATAAGGACATAACCAATGAAGAAATTCAATACATTGAATACCAGGCCCAAAATCTTCAAGCAACAACAGTAAGCGACAGTATAAAAGTCAACCATGTACAGCTTCCAACAATGGTCGATGGAAAGGTGTGTAATGCAGCTACGAGTACTTCATCTACATTACGTTGTTACATATGTGGAAAAACTTCAAAAAGTTTGAACGACTTGGCTTCTACAGAACCAGAGAATCCAGAGACTTTCAGATTTGCGCTATCAATATTATACGCCACGATTAGGTTTTTCGAATTTCTGGTGCATCTGTCGAACAAACTTAAAGCAGAAGTGCATAAGGGACGTGTACAGAAAAAAGTGACCGGGACAAAATTCAAGCGGCCAAGAGACAGATACAAAAAGAGTTCCACGATAAATTGGGCTTACTGGTGGATATTCCAAAAACTAGGTATGGCAACACCAATGACGGCAACACCTCTCGTAGATTTTTTAATAACCAAGAAGAAGCAGCCTCCATTACAAGAGTGGATTTATCATTAATTAATAAATTCAAAATTATATTAGAAGTGATATCCTCTGGTTATGAGATAGATCTTAAAAAAATGGAAAAGTTTACGATGGATAGGTACTGCTAAATACTATGTAAGCTTGTATCCATGGCAGCTTATGTCTCCAACAGTGCATACGATTTTAATTCATTCTGCTAGTTTCATATCCCATGCATTGTTGCCAATCGGCCAGTTGTCCGAAGAAGCTGCAGAAGCTAGAAATAAGCATTTCCGCCAATACAGGGAACACTTTTCACGAAAATTCTCCAGGACGGCATGCAACGAGGATGTGATTAACCGGCTTCTTTTGATGTGTGACCCTTATCTCAGTAGTTTAAGGACAAAAAGGAAAACAAAAAAGCAGTCGTTTTCAAAGGAGGCTCTCGAATTTTTGACTGTTAATAACAATGATGATGATGATGAAGATGATGGTAATAATGATGATGATGGTGATGATGATGTTTTTGAAGATGTTTATGATGATGTTAATAATGAAAGATGAAGAATAAATAATAAAATAAAAACTAGAAAATTAAATTAATCCAGGTCGTTTTTTTTATTACATACTTGCCTATAAGACAAAAGTTGAGGATGGGAAAACAAAAAAAATTAATCTGTTTATTGAGTAATTGACCTGTAATCATAAAATGTACAACTAATCCACATCTCATTTACTAAGGGTCACCCATATGGATAATTCCAACTGTGATTCTTTGTGTCCAGTGCGTCTTTGTTATTTAATGTAAAATGTTCGTGTATATTTTTGTTTTGAATTCGGTACCTAAATGGCTATTTACTACAATCTATATTCGATATCCTGACTAAATTTGCTACTTATTCCACATGGCTTGAAAAAGTGTAGTCAAAATGTCAAATCTACTATTTTCTAATGAAATACGTCATTGAATAGAAATGTTGTTCCTTAAAAAGTTTGAGTTCAATACTTGCTTGACAAATTTTTGCAAAAATTAAGACAAAACATTTATAGCTGAATAAAATAATCATGAGTGAATGTTGACCGAGGATTTACTTTTATTTTTGAATTCAAAAGATTTCCCGCTGAGCCGCCATTTTGTTTTAGTTTTGAGACATTTGTTTGGTGGTTTTTTATAAGAGGCACTATTTATGTATAGTTTACAACAGTCGTTTTATTTTTTGAACGTTGTTATACTTGAAGAGGTATGTTTTCATTCGAAGAAAGTGTGTCACAAATTTATTTGTCAGTACCGTGGTAGTATTTTTTAAACATGTTAAAACATGCTTTTGGTTGGTTATTAGAATCTTGTATTCCTACGGCATAAGTTAAAATTTTCCTGAACTGTGGCACCATGAACTTTAATTAAATTATTTCTTGCAATAATATTAACTTATCCTACGATTTTTCCCTGTAATAAAAACTAAGTAATAACCCAGCACAGTGGGGTTGCCATTGAGAAAAATAGACGACAAAAACGAAAAAGTTATAAATGTTTTAAGAAAATAAGGGAAAAGAAATGTTAAAAGGTCAAAACATAACATATAATGAAGAATCTCAACAAAAATATGATGCAAAAGGGAGAGAACAAAATACAAATAAGAAAAGTAAAAGAGTTTCATTATCGTTTATTCCAGTTTTAGTACATTTTATTATATTTTTTGTTCTTTAAAAGTTGTTGCAAAATGATATTACAAATTTGATTCTCTAACTAAATGAATAAGCCAAAAAAACAAAACAAAAATTGTTTCCAATAAGTTTTAATTTATGAATTTTTTTTAAAGAACCACAGTTGGCAGAGAATCACCCATATATGAGTTGCCAGTTCGCGTAAAATATGCCAAAAATTTCAAGGATGTAGATGGGAAGTAGATGCTACCGGAGGAGGTAATATCTCCCCCCGCTTAGACGGGAGAGGCAATTTAAAAAATAATTATTGCATAAAGAAGAAAAAATTCATTCAAAAACAACGGCAACACTAACAGTAATGTTTTGGAGCTTTTTGGAAAGCCAGAAGTCCATGTTTATTTATTGTTTTTTTTTTTTTCAAATAAAGAATAACCAAATTCAACAAATTCAAAAAAAGAATAAACCAATTCAACAAGAACTGTTTTCAAACTAAAAAATCTGATTTAAAAAAATTCTTTTTCTTTAAAATGTTGAGTTTGAACCATTTTTCTGCAAAACAAAGGAAAATTTTATTTTCTGGACTATAAGGGATAAAAATAAAAATTTTAAAAATTAGGGAGTTTTCGTCTTCATTTAGAGCCGATTTAGACCCGTCCAAATATAATAACTCAAAAGAACTCGTATAACGACTACCCATAGATACGTTTTTTCCTCTTAGCACGGCAGTATTAGAATATAAACCTAGTTTTTGAAATTTTGAATGAGTCTGTCCCCTCTGATCGAAATCCTGCGTCCGCCCTTGTTCTCATTACGAGAATTCTGCTGATTCCGGCCGACTTGCTTATGACAATGACAATCAACAAATCGCAAGGCCAATCTTCGCAATAGGAAGTGGCCTTAATTGCGAATTTTATTGCTTTTCGGACGGGACTTTGTTTTGGGTGTGATGGCGTGTCGGAAAGGTGTCTGTAAACAAATAAAGGGTGTTTTTTTAGGCGTGTGGCTTTGAAAAAGAAATAAAACGCATATAATTTCATGTTATGGTCAAGAATTTAACTTTATTATAAAGATAAGGGTTTGCCAATATGTTTTAAAAATGATTTCGGGCAAGTGGCCGACGCGGCTCCACAGCAGCAATACCGTCTTCAGTGCGCACTGTACCTACAGCGTCTCTGAGGATGCGCATTAGCCACTAGAATAAAAGTTTTTTTTTTTCAAGGTCATGAACGATTCGTGACCTTGAAAAACAAATACATATGTACTTTAAAAATCGTAAAAATGAATCTATAGCTGACCTTTTATAGTTCTCAGGGCCTTTCTGATGGTATTATAAATTTCTGCAAATTTCCCAAAAAAGAGGTGCCAAAAATCGCTATGACCTTGAAATTTTTAAAAATTTATTAAAAAAAATCTATACCTGACCAATTGCTGAAAATAGCTGACCTTTTACAACTGGTGAAAAGACCTACTTTCAAATACCATACTTTTTTTCTTAAATGACCCAATTGAGGTGCCAAAAGTTTTGTTTGTGACCTTGAAACGAACTTAAGAAATTCATAGAAAAAAAAATCTATAGCTGACCAATTACTGAAAATAGTTGACCTTTTATCACGATCTGGAAATCCTTTGGATGGGTTACATTTTTTGCTAATTTCCCATAAATGAGGTGCCAAAAATCGTGCGTGACCTTGAGCGACCTGCAGAAAGTTTAAGCCCGGATTACAAGTTATCTAGGGCTGACCAATTTCTGGGACCAGTTTACCTTTTCTGTCCAATTACTAACCAATTAGATGGCATTTTTTGTATCAAATTTCCCCCATATGGGGTGCCAAAGGTCCAGAGCCGACTCAACCAAATCGAAAAAATGCATCACACAGCCATGAAAGTCTTCGAATTTGTACCTCCAGGTTCTAGGTGACAAAGAAGACGGAGCTCTGATTTAAAAACCAAGCCATCAGGGATACCTAAGGCCTTGGCGCTCCTTCTAAATGACTGGAAACTGGAAAATAGGGAGAAAAAAAAACACTTTCAAAAAATAATGTTTGATAATTTTTTTTAAATATTAATACACTCACACAAACACATAGATTTTAGAACTGCGTTGATCAATCTTTCCAAATACAAATTATTTCTTAATGACATTTTCCTTAGTTATGAAAATATGCTAAGAAAAACGCATTAGCAATACATAGCCGTTTGTTGTGCTTTAACAAGTATACTAGCGACGCAGAAATGTCCTTTATAATATCTGAATTTATATACATAAACATAAGCTTTCAATGTATGTATGCTTAATTTTTAAAATAACAAGAAAGTTATATTGATCAATCAACATTGAGTACTCTGAATAAACAACAACAACTGTAACAACTTACACGTCTGTGGGATTTAGTTAAGTACTTACTAGAGCATGTGTTAGGTATGTTTTTATTATAATTTAATTTGTATCTCAAGTGACGATTTCTTGTATGCAAATAATAAAGTTGCAGCTGAAAAGTGAAAATTCCAAGGATCATAAGTGTTAACTTCACAAAGGATAACGCATCATCATTATCGCTGTCATTGTTGTCACAAAAGAATACCTTTTGGTGGAACTTTTACTCAACTCATTTCTGCCGCATGAAGATACATAGTTAGTTACATTTCTCTCATATAACCTTTGCGCATCCATACGCTTCACCCATATATCCTGATAGAGGAGGACACTCAATATACCTACTATACAGAGAAGTTTGAGGAGGTTTATCCAAAAGGTTGTGGTTTCGTTCGTGGTAAAGATTTCTATAGATTACCACTTTCTGCACAAGTGCTGTTCCAACATTGAAATTAGATATCATAACATAAAGTGTTACGTTAGCCGAAGAAGAAGAGTCCTTTAGTATAGCTAAGGACTCTAAGGACTACCTACTTTGTCGAAAAGGCTATTTGCAAAAGATGTTGTAGCTAAACTGTTTCTCTGCCCCGCACTAACAAGTTATACCAAGAAAGTAAAGAGAGGATGTTATGGTGCGATGGTATATACATACAGTAGCAGTAGGAGTATAGGAAGGATTGAAATCAAGCACCAAAGTATGTACACTTAACTTAGCCGTATCCCTTTCGAGCAATACGAAGATGGCAGAAGTAGTAGTAGTTGTGGTTGCGGTGTGTAAGGTAATATCCTAGCCAAAGTCATCCGACAATTGACAATGGGCTCTTCTTCAATCTGGCAGTTTATATATTGACAGTGTTGGGTAATACAATACCAACTTAAGTGGAGTTGGTGTCTCAAATTGTGTGGATTAATGAAATCTCATTTCTAATGAACGCCAAACGCTTACAATTTGCAGTCAATTATGGTATCCACTCCTATATAGTCCTATGCTCGCGTTATGCGGTTAATTCGTTGTGTCGATGAAGAGGGTCCATATATGTAATTTAAACCACACATTGTCTAAGAGGATTTTGGTCTTATTCGCTTTTGCTAACAAAAGAATACTTTGATTACACCTCGTGAAGGATGTTTTAGGGTAAGTTTGCAGTAGTAGCCAATAATGAAGTGAAATAAATTAATTAAAAAGCATTAAATTGGGCAGGTTATTTTGGGTCGATTTTGAATAATGCCTGAAATAAAAATATTTGAATGAAAATCTGTGGTGTTTGGTAGAAACATGATAGCTCCATTATAAAATTTGCGTCTTTGCGTCCACTTTACATCGACCTACAACCTAAACGGGTGAACCGATTTTCTTCAAATTTGAAAAATAATTTTTCAAAGGTTATTTTCATAAGTATTCCAAATTTGAAGAAAATCTGTGGCCTCGTTTACATTCTAGCTTGATTTAAAGTGGGCGTAAAGACGCTAGTTTTAAAATGGAGTTATCAGGTTTCTACCAAACACCACAGAAATGCAAGTGGTACCTCGTGGCATAATGGTTAGTGCGTTGGACTATCATACCGAAGATCTGCATTCGATTGCCAGCCGCTGCTACCTAAGAACTGAAATGTTTTTCCCGAAGTACTGCTTCTTGCGAGGAACTGACGAATCCTCCAAGACTATTACTTGTCATGAATAAGCGCCTGTCATCTAGACGATTGGACTTGGCAACAAATCGTAGGTCACCTCCATTCCTGGCAATAACACGCACACAGGAATGGTTGAGCGTTGTTGTAAGTCACTAGGTCCTGGTTCTCCCCATTAATTTTTTAAATGAAAATGTGAGAGTTGGAGAAGTTTAAAAAAAAGATGAATGAATAACAAATGGACTTTTTAAAGAATGAAAGTTGTTTCAATAAAGCCTGGCTAAAACCTCGCATCAAACTCTCCTAGAGGGTGCCGATTGGTAATGATCACCATCACTGTTGATCTTGTGTATTGACAAGATTGGAAGGCTGGGGGTAAACCAGTCACTAACGAGCTCATTCGGATGCCTTAGCAGGGTCCGTTTTAATCTGCCTTACCCCGGTAATCGGGTCTGTTGAGGCTGACCATCTCTTCCCGACCTACTTGTGGAACCATTATTTTAATTTTTATTTTATTTACTACATAATTTCCTAAATTAGTCCAGCAGTGCAGATATGAGCTCGCAAGTCTAAATATTAATATAAATATTAACCTATATCTAGGTTGCTGCCCACAGTGCACAGTGGCAAATGAAAGGGCAGGTAAGCTAGCTATTTTTAACACGCTATCAGTACTGCTTAATGCAAGCATTTATAACATTATTTCTGTTCTCTTCGGGTTTTTTCACCTTTAGATACTTGGAAATATTAACATGTCACAGTCATCATTTAGCGTGGGTGTTAGTTGTTAGTAAACAAAATAAAAATAAAGCCTAACACACTACTAAAGACAACATATAATATACAAATTTACAAAGAAAACAATAAGTCAATAATTACACAATATAAATTAGGTGAGTGGTAACACACAAAATTTAATAACGCTCATACAACTTGCGCTTAAGTGTAAGCTTAGAGTAACTCAAGTCAAAAACATTATGGTTTTTATTCGCCCCATGCTTCATACGAGTCAGTGGCTCATTGATCCCATAATTGGTACGATGGAAGTCAACATGAAAATGTCAGTGTTACGAGACCTGTGGCTTCTAACTATTAAATAAATTTGGTCTAAAAGAACCGATGAATCAATAGAACCAGTCAGGAGTTGGTGTAAAAATATAACATCAGTTACTATTCGACGTTTTTCCAGAGTAGTCATATTCAAAAGAAGTAGGCGATTGTAATATGGAGGGAGATGATTTGGATCATTCCAGTTCAAATGGCTCAGTGCAAAACGTACATATTTTCGCTGGACGGATTCGATGCGATCAATATGCGTAGAGTAGTGAGGTGACCAAACAGTGCTCGCATATTCTAAGTGGGGACGAACAAAAGTGTTGTACAATGAAGATGTTACGAGACTACACGAAAATTCCTTACTCCAACGCAGGGGCGGACTGGGGGTCAAAGGGCCTACCGGGACTTTAAGAAAAAGGGCCACAGAATACAATAACTCTCAAAATGGTTAAAAATAAAAGTTGATATTTCAGACATTTCTCGAAAGTCATTTTCTTATGTTTATTGATTTTTAAATTAACATATTGATTGATATATATTGGATTTAAGTATACGGTATAGTTTTGAATTCTAAGGTAAGAATTTAATTTTGTTGAAACAGCTTTTTTTAAGTTTATGGCTGCGTCACCTGGCAGTACTTAATTTGAGTTTTTATTCAAGCAAGCATACAAAATTGCAAAGATGTTATATTACATTAATTTTACGACCTGAAGTGGGTGTGACTTTAAGTTTAGTCAAAACAAAATTACGCTAGTCAAAAAATTTTGGGAATTAAGGGAAATATGAAATAAAAAGTATTCTAAATGTTCATATTTCTAATTTTCAATAAATTTGTTAGAAATTTTTTTTTTAAGCTACGGTTGTGCAATCACAAGAAATGAAACGCATTCAATATTTTCAAAAAATAAATTGGGGTTGGCTATGAAATCCCGAATGCCAAAATCCCGAAAGAAAAAATCCCGAATGGACAAAATCCCGAATGCACAGAATCCCGAATGCCAGAATCCCAGTTGGCTTATTCCTTTTGTTGGTATTAAAAATCGCGCGCTCGATTCTAGCCTTCAAAATATACATTTTGTAATGTTTCGTAAGAATATTATTTATTTTCAATGAATAGTTGGTTAGTTTTTTAACAATTTACTTTTGAAAAATGTTTATCTAATATTAAATTGATAATTGGCAATCATAATAAGAGTGTATAGCAACCCAAGCAGAGAACAATTTATTTCACAATCCCAAAATCAACTTGTCCAAGTAGGCGATGCTTGTTTTAGAAAAAATAGATATTAGGCGCCAGTTATAGCTATCATTGAAACTCATCATTGAAAATTTAAATGATTGATTTTGAGAAGTTTAGGAAGTAAAATCATTTATTATTTTGATGGAAAAATAAAGCTTAAGACTTAATTAATATTTCTAGCCAAAAATTTGTTCAAATAGGCCCAACTTTCCATATAAAAAGACTTTTCTTATTTCAATGATTGAACTACCTTACCAATGATCATTGAAAAATTAAAAGTCAATTTTTGTGGAAAGTTGGGCCTGTTTGAATTTTTTTTTGGCTAGAAATATTAATGAAATCTTGAGCTTTGATCGTCCATCAAAATAATAAATGATTTAGCCTCCTAAACGTCTCAAAATCAATCATTAAAATTTTCAATGATGGGTTTCAATGATAGCTATAACTGGCACCTTACGCGGAAACAGAACAAGAACATTGTCTTCTCATTATTTGTAAAGAGTAGACATAGATTCGTTTGAATAACACTTAAACTAAATAAAAGTTACGATTGGAAGCTATTGTTTTTTTTTTTTAAATCATTAAAGAAGAATTCAATTAATGTATTATAGCTCAAGATTTATAAGTGATTATTTATTTAAAAATTTCTTGTATAGACAATGTCGTGATGCCAAGGCGAGCAGAAATCAAAAGCCATACAAAACAGTTTGATTTCTTTGAAATTACTGAATTGTACTAAAAAAGTATTGAAATTCGGGATTCAGTCCCAAATGTTTTCGGGTTTTTTGTCATTCGGGATTTTGTCCATTCGGGATTTTGGCTATCGGGATTTTGTACCCTTCCCAATAAATTGAAGTCGAATTTTCTTTAATTTTTTTTCTCGAGTGAATGAAATAAATTAAAAGCTTTAATTTCACAATTTTTCACTGTAGCATGATTTTTCTGATTGAAATGTCTGATATTGAATGAAAAAATAAAGGCTGGTGCTTTTGATCATCAATATATATAAATTTTCAATTATTGAACAATCCTAATCTTAGGGCAAGTATGTTCACACCCCGTCAACTTTAATCAATGATTATTCTAGTTGATTATCATTGAATGCGTTTGTTCAGCAAAATTTTCAACAGAAAATCTATAATTTGAGCACTTTATTTGAGAAATCACTAATTTGCTGATTCTGTTTGATAAGTAGAATTTAATCAAAGATTTCCTGAAATTTCTTTTGCTCATCATTGGTTAAGACGATGTGCTTTTTTGCAAGGGCCTTAGATGAAATTTATAGAAAAACCACAACTTGGACAAAATTTTATCACTAGGTATCACAAAATACCAGCACTACCTTCACTTCTAACTGTCCGTGTTCTTTTACACAAAAAATTTTACTTTCTAAAGCTCACTCACCATAAACAAACATGAACTTTATAAGAAGGTTTTATAATACAAATTCTATATACTACTGAAATAAATCAGCCAAGTAGAAGACTTAGCATTAAGGATTGGACTTGTTGAATTATTGATTCAAAATAGCTTTTTATGGCCTTTAGTCCTATAAATTGGCGTTTCGTTCGGCTTACTCACTTGAACTCATCAGTGACATAGTGAGGGCTTTGTCATACGCAATTTATATTAAGTTCAGTTCAACTTACATGAATTTTTCAACGAAAATCCACTGTAAACTATATCCAACAAGATTAGAATTCCTAATCATTAAGCCCTCACTATGTCACTGATGAGTTCAAGTGAGTAAGCCGAACGAAACGCCAATTTATAGGACTAAAGGCCATAAAAAGCTAAACATGAACTTTGTTTATGGTGAGTGACTGATTACTTCTAACAATAGATTTGACAGATATACTGGAAAATGAGAAGATGTTTATTTCAAAAACCATGTTCAAACTGAAATTTGAGTGAGTAAACACTCAAAGATGATCACATTTATTCATAACTATGGATTAAACAGAATCAGTGATAATCTAGTTGCCGATCTAACCCACTGTGAACAAACTGGCCCTATGCTAGACCAAGAACCAGAGCAAAAACAGTAGGTTCATAATGCAATCAACTACTTAATTGATCTTTGTTCGAAAATGTTCAGGGGTGCCCCCCAAATGTTAATCCAAGTTGGTGAGCATCAGCTGCCATTTTGGAAATCACGTTTTATCAAATATCTCGTGAATCGTGAACCGACAAAAGTAGTATTATTTTTTATTAGTTTTTGAGAAATAAAAAAAACGAAAGGTACCTTCTCCCAAAAAAGGATTTAATAATATATCGTACTTCTTTGCATTTGCCTATTATAAACTTAACAAAACAAACAAGAAATTGGAAAACGTACCTTCTGTTATCTTTTTTTATTTTCTCAAAAAGTAAGAAAAAGAATATAAAAATAAAAAAATGGTGCTTAACTACACAAAATTTTGAAATAACAATCAACTTAAAAAAAAAGTTCAAATTTGTTTCAAAAATATTGACTTTCAAATTTAATTTCTCAAAAACCTTCCACTAAAAAAAACTTGATTCAAAAAACAATAAAAGAATAGAATATTAGTTTTCTAACTAACTTTTTTTTTCTGACAGTAAACTCCACTGATATTAGCATTGCGGTTTCAAGGCGATCTTGCGTCATGATATTTCTCCATCGATTTTGATGTATTTAAAATTTGAAAATGATCTTTTGCAAGCAGCTTGTGTACCTGAAAATTTCGGTATCAAATTATATGCTAAGAAAAGCTTTTTGTACCTTTTTGCGTCAAAATAATATCGTCGCAGGACATTGAAGCAGCATTTTGCGCAATCTCCACAGTGTTCTTGTTTCTTTCTGTTTCTTGTTCGTCCTCTGCTTCATCATTAGCCGCATTTTATTATTCACATGATATGATCCGGATTAATTTTTAACAAGTAATTGCAAAAGCAACATAGGATTCTGCTTTTTATCTGGATCTATTTCAGTGATCCAAAAATTTCTATGTGAATTATCTCATTAGCGCAAAGAAAAGAGGCAACAGGTGCATGAAGCAAAAACAAACTTAAGGCAAAAAGAGATGGGTATTTAAAAATCCTGTCACTATGATCCTGTTTGTTTTATATATCATGATCTGATTCGGATCAGATAAAATACGGCAATTTATTCTCATCTTTTGAATTCAGGTTATGCACTTAACTTTCAGACATTTTAAAGTACTCATCATTGAGAGTCATTTTTATTTATTTTTATTTTGCATATTTAAATTTTTGGAACTGTAAAATTTTTCTATCAACTTTTGAATAACTAAAGATCCGTAGAGGCCACCAACCGAGTTTTGGAGGAATACAAAGATTCATAGAGTTAATCAATCAAATTCTTGGGGCCTCCAGGGATCCGAAGAGACAACCAATCGAGTTCTTGGGGCCTCTGGAGATCCGTAGTGGCCACCAACCGAGTTCTAGGGGTTTCCAGATATCTGTAGAGGCCACCAACCGAGGTCTGGAGGCCTCTAGGGATCCGTAGAGGCCACCAAACGAGATCTGGGGGCCTCCAAAGATCCGTAGAGGCCACTAACCGAGTTCTGGTGGCCTCCAGAGATCCGAAGAGACAACCAACCGAGTTCTTGGGGCCTCCAGAGATCCGCAGAGGCCACCAACCGAGTTCTAGAGGTTTCCAAAGATTTATAGAGGCCACCAACCGATTTCTGGGGGCCTCCAGAGATCTGTAGAGGTCACCAACCGAGGTCTGGAGGCCTCCTAAGATCCTTAGAGGCCACCAAACTAGATCTGGGGGCCTCCAAAGATCCGTAGAGGCCACCAAACGAGATCTGGGGGCCTCCAAAGATCCGTAGAGGCCACTAACCGAGTTCTGGTGGCCTCCAGAGATCCGTAGAGGCCACCAACCGAGGTCTTGGGGCCTCCAGAGATCTGTAGAGGCCACCAACCGAGGTCAGGAGGCCTCCAGAGATCCGTAGAGGCCACCAAACGAGATCTGGGGGCCTCCAAGGATCCGTAGAGGGTTACTAACCAAGTTCTGGTGGCCTCCAGAGATCCGTAGAGGCCACCAACCGAGATCTGGGGGCCTCCAAAAATTTGTAAGGCCACCAACCGAGGTCTGGAGGTCTCCAGAGATCCGTAGAGGCTACCAACCAAGGTCTGGAGGCCTCCAGAGATCCGTAGAGGCCACCAAACCAGATCTGGGGGCCTCCAAAGATCCGTAGAGGCCACTAACCGAGTTCTAGTGGCCTCAAGAGATCCGTAGAGGCCACCAATCGAAGTCTGGGGGCCTCCAGAAATCTGTAGAGGCCACCAACCGAGGTCTGGAGGCCTCCAGATACCCGTAGAGGCCAACAACCGAGGTCTGGAGGCCTCCAGAGGTCCGTAGAGGCCACCAACCGAGGTCTGGAAGCCTCCAAAGATCGGTAGAGGCCACCAACTGAGTTCTGGGGGCCTCCAAAGATCCTCAGAGGCCACCATCCGAGTTTTTGAGGCCTTCAGAGATCCGTAGAGGCCACCAAGCGAGTTTTTAGGGGCCCCAAATATCCATTTTGATCTACAAAATGTCTATATTTAGTGTGCGTCCAATTTTGTTATGCCAATTTAAAAAAAAAACTTTTTGCTTGCTCGGGGGCCCACCGGGCAAAATCCCGGTTGCCCGGTGGCCCAGTCCGCCCCTGCTCCAACGCTTAATAAAAGAAAACCAAGTATTGCATTGGCTTTATTAACAATTTTCTCAATGTGGAGTGAAAAGTCAAGATTTTGTGAGAAGTATACGCCTAGGTCACACGTTGTGTTTACTCTACTAAGTACAGATTGATTTATGCTGTAATTACAAAATATTGGATTTTTTTTTTTCTAAAAAAAGACATTGATTGGCATTTTGACACATTCAAAAAAAGATTATTATGTGAACACCAATCAGAAAAATTATTAAGGTCATTTTGAAGAGAAATTGAATCTGATTTATTTCTGATGATTTTAAATAACTTAATATCATCAGCGTAGATAAGAACCTTACAGGATCTTACTATCGAAACAACGTCATTGATAGATATAATAAAGAGTAATGGACCAAGGTGACTACCTTGCGGGACACCAGATTCTGCGTTTATAGGATCAGAAATTATTCCTCTGAAAAGAACTTGGTATGTCCTTCCCTTCAGATATGACTCGATCCATTGGATAAAAGCTGAAGGGAACCCATATATGAAAGTTTAAATAAAATAAGACTATGAGGCAGCTTGTCGAAGGCCTTACTGATGTCTGTATAGATACATTCAACTTGATGGCCATTCTCAATAGTTTTATTTGTAAAAGATGTGAATTCAAGAAGATTAGTTACAGTGGATTTTTTTTTCATAAACCCATGTTGCTCGTTCGCAAGAAAATGTTTGCAGTTGAAATAAAAACTCTGGAATACAATAGCTTCAAATAGCTTCGGTAAACATGAAAGCTTGGCTATTGGCCGATAATTTGAAATATCACCACGATTACCTTTCTTATGGATAGGAATAATGAATGAATTTTTCCAGATGTTAGGGAAAATTGATTTTTCTAAGGAATTCTGAAATAAAAATGCTAACGGTCCCGCCAGAGTGTTGGAACAGTTTTTCAAAATAAATGCAGGAATTCCGTCAGGTCCACTAGAAGTATAGTTGTCGAGTCCCTCCAGGTGTATTCTAACGTCCTCCACTGTTATTACAATATTATTCATTGAGCTTTGAGAAAAGCTATTCAAATGAGTAAAATTGTTTACACAAGGTACAAAATCATCATCACAAAAGGAAAGTTTAAAGAAGCATGAAAACATATTGCAAATAACAAGAGGGTTGTTGGTTGTCTCATCCAAGTACTTCAAAGTAGATGGATATCCGTCAGATTTTCTCTTGCTATTAACAAATTTCCAAAAACGTTTAGGGTCAACAAGAAGGGACGAACGCATTTTGACCATATAACTATCATACAGGTCTCTACATATTGATTGGAACTCGTCATACAACGTGCAATAGTTGTTGTAATCATCCAAATCATTAGATACTAAGTACTTTTTCCATGCTCTATTTCTTAAATTACGCATACTTCGAAGCTGGTGAGTATACCATGGTGGAGTGGTTAACGCTGAATGTCTCGATTTTTTGACGGGTACAGACGAAATAAAACATTCAAAAATACTTAGATAGAAGTTGGAAACCATTATATCAATGCTTCCATTCAAAAGTGTGTCAAAGTCAATGTTTAAAATTAGTTCATTAAGTAAGGGGAAGTCAGTTTTCTTGAAATCAAATTCAAGAGAGTCATTGTCAATATTATGATCAGTTGAGTGAACAAAGGAAATCATAATAGAAAGTGGGGGGTGGTAAAAATCAACTTTTGACATAGGAGTTAGACATTTTTCAACAACACAATTACTAGGGTTGGTAAAAAATATCAGATCTAACTGTCGACCTAGACTATTTTGTATACAGCTCACTTGCTGTAAGTCACATGACGTCACATTGTCAACAACAACAGTTTCATGGGGAGAAGAGATGTTGGTAGCCATTAAACTAATTTCGTCATCAGAAAGAGCCCATTCTAGATTAGGAAGATTAAAATCTCCTGCAAGAAGGACATCGTCAAGAGGGTCGCATTTTTCAGAAGCATAGTTAATGGCGTTTGAAGCAATTTTATAAATTTCTAGCGGGCTTTTTGGCGGGATATATAATATTCAAAATAAATACAAACTTGTTTCCCAAATTAACTTTGACACAAATTATATCCATTGAGTTAGCCTCAGGGATTGGGAAAGTACAGCTATGTAAAACACTTCTCACAGCAATGATTATTCCACCACCCACAGAGGCCAATGGATCAGAGTGTCTGTCTTTACGGTATACCACAAAATCGTTGGAAAATAGTTCGTTGTTTGAGAATGAAGAGTTAAGCCAAGTTTCCGTTAGTATTATAACATCAAAATCAGATGAATGAGATGCTAAAAGAAACTTTTGAGTTTTGGATCGAAGTCCCCTCACATTTTGATAGTAAAGGGACATATGATCTAGTTTTTTGTTGGTCTCGAATTATTTTTACTATGTGTGGACTTGGACTTAGACTTAAATTCTCTCATTATCACGTCTTCAGGCCAAATGTCAGAACTGAGCATCTTGTCAAAAAGACAAGCTTCAGTTGTAATTTTAAAGGACGCAAAAGGACTACCGTCTTTATTTATTTTTTGACATTTTAGTTTTTTAACATCAATATCAAAATTTTTTAAATTTTCAATTACATCTTGAATTGTTGTTTCCGGTTGGAGACGTGAAAGATAGATTTCTTAAGGCTTAGGTAAGGCGGACAGACGATTTTTTATAACAGGAAGCTGAGGTTCATTAGTAACTAACTAGGGTTTGGGACAATTTGGTTATTCTTAATACAATTATTAGAAGTAGAAGGTAGATCATTCAAAAACTCAGCTCTAGACGTTTTTTTAGAGTTAGATTGTTGAAGTCTGTGGGGCTTTTTAGGTGGAAGTTCTTTAAATGGACTTGCTGAACGGCATCGTTTTCTAGTTGAAAACTTATTAACCAGAGGGGTGTGTGATTTATTTGTAATCACTTGATCACTGTTGCATTCTAGAGCATTGAGAATGATATTTTGGGTAGAGGTGGAAGCATCAGAGTGTCCATTTTCGGTAGAGGTGGAAGCATCAGAGTGACTAATCGGATCTCCAAAAAGTTGCAGATTAGCGACAGTTAGCTGAAAATTAGCAAGCAGACTTTCAAAGCTACTGGATAATTTTTGAATATCAGCTTTGTCGACATTTTGAATGCAAGTGAGGAGATGGAAATTTTTCTGCAGGTTTTGCAGGACCAATAGACACCTTCACTCTTGTTTACTTTTTCTATAGTTAAGACGGGAATTCCTACACACTTTACGTGGAAAGACTTCCCACAAGGACCAAAGCAGGGGAAAATTTGGGCACCGATTTTCGTTTCCACGCTAGGCAAGGATCAGCCCTTCACATCTCACTCAAGTAAAGAAACAACATTCCCCTTGGAGTTCTGAAGGGCAATTATTGTCAATCTTTCTTCGTGAATTCAATCGTAGGTGGAGCAGCTTAACCAATTGCAAAATATCCAGAAATATGTTGCCCGCCTATAATAAATCCCGAACAATTGATCTGATATGAAGACCCAGGCGAGACATAGACAGGGTCGTTACAACCTATACTAGACACTGGCTGGTAAGGGAATATGCGGTGAGGCTGGGTATTTCCTACAATACTCACTGCCGTAACTTTGGAGACCAGCAAGGAAAAGAAACAGTCCTTCATTTTCTTTGTAAATGTCCTGCTATAGCCAAAATGAGAGCAGAATCGTTTGGAGTTGCATTTTTTGATGACCTCAACGAACTTTCCGAAACAAAAAGCGAACATTTTCTCTCCTTGCTCTACGCGACGAAATGAATCAAAGACTAAAATCGGTTGATTCTGCACCATGCCCCCCCAAACCACATAGATCGTGAGCAATCGAAACATGGTCCTCTGTTGGGTTTCATGATGCTCAATGACAACGACGATCATACGGCTGGATCGTTCCCGCTTCGGTGTGATTCTGTTATCGAGCTTGGAATAACGTTGCTGTGAGTGTCTTATGTTCAACCTCCCTCCTGTCTTTTGTGCCCACATTATGCAGCCATACCCCAAAGCCAATCTAATTTCAACCAGGGAACATATCTGGTCTCATGAAGGATGCCGATCTTCACTGAAAGCCTCCGTCTGTCATGCGGATTGAGCAGACGGAGGCCCAGGAAGAAATTCCGCATCCAATCATGTACCTGGAAGACCCGCCTGAGGAATTATTTGAACAAACCGACAAACCACCTTCCCGAGTCCCTCTGTTGTCAACTTCAAAGCATTGAAGATGATCGTCCAATGACGTCTTTAAACCCTCACTTTAATCCAGTGGCGACGCGTGATTAAAAAATATAGTCGTTCACTTCATTTATTTTTATTTTCTTATGATTTAAGTTTACACAATTTTTGGTGCTATGTAGGTACCTACTAGTATTTTTATTCAAATTTTATCGATTTGTTTAAAAATATTTGCACTACACTTTTGTGAGATGAACTGTTTTCCTTAGAAGTTTTTTTTTTTCAATAGTTGTCCTAGAAAAGGTAGATTTTAAATCTTTTAAGTTAAGAAAAAGATTTTCAAACAGATAATTTATAAGTTTCTGAAAAAAATTGCATTTATTATTTATAGATGCGATGTAAGAAAAAAATAATTTAATAAAACAAAAATGTAGTTAAAAATGATTTTAAAAAATGTCCCACAAAAATAAATGAATAGATTCAACATCCTTAGGAAATTGACAAGCAAAAAAAATTGTTAAACTTCAAACAACGCCTAAAGCTGCAAAGTTAAAAAAAAATTAATAAGACACCTACATACATATCTTCTTTTTTTCAAAAACCTAATACCTACCTATGTATGTATATTCAAATTTCTTAAACACTCTCCTGATTTTAGACACTTTTTTTCTTAAAATTCTATTTTGGAATAATCAGCTAAAGCCCCTACTTTAATGCAGGATCATATTCATAAATATTAAAATTCCTATGTATATGATCCTATAAATACAATGTTTACTTTTTTCTACCACCCACCCACTTAGCTATGGTAATGTTCGATTTCATATTACCTTAATTTTTGCATGCACTCAACTATTTTGCTTTGAAATTTTACTCTTCAACGAACCCAGAGAAGTTTCACATAAAAAAACTCAATCCCTTGAACAAATCTGTATATATTTTCCATTTCGTTCATATTCTACTTGCACGAATAGCCAAAGGCATTATACAACAACCACTCATACTTTACTCACCCATCCATCCTATATCGAACACAAAGCACAAAAAACATTTCCTTAATTTCGTTTGAAGTTCGAACCCACCACCACCATCAGAAACCATCCCAACACCAAACACCAAACAAACAAAATTGGAGTGTAAAAACTTGAGCCAACCTCACCACACTTGCTTGAATTCGTTCACAGGTGATTTGAACGAATAGGTCGGTAGTATTTGGGTTATACTTTTTTTTGTTGTCCGTATGTGTTTTAGTGGTTACATTTCGTTCACAATTCATGTGAACGAGTTGAAGGTTAAAAATGAGTGGAAATTTTGCTGTCACAGTAGCAGGTTTTTTTTGTTTGTTTTTATTTAAACTGCGTGCACAAAAGGGTTGCACGAGTTTAAAAATTGGAAATTGAGTGCGAAATTGACTAGTTTGAATAGAAAGGCAAAAGAATTTTGTGGGTGGTTAGGTTAATTTAATAAACTTTTATCATAGTAATTTGATCTGAAAGCTAGTCGTGCATGAACGAATTGAACAATAGGACGCCTCGCCACTGCTTTAATCTACTTTCATCCACAGGTCAAACGAGTTATGGTATCAAAATGGCTCAATTTAGCGCTAATGTGTCACCATTTCTACCTACCTTCCTACCTGGTTCAATAAAATTGATGAACAGTAAAACCTGCCTTTGGATGCAGATGATCATGATCGGCATCGCATTGGCTCCGAAGTTCTTTTACAAAAAAACATTAACATCGATAGTCTTATAGACAAATTATTTTCCCACTTTTAAATTTTCTTAAATTTTCTGGTACAGTGGTAGTTACAGATTTAAAAAAAAACTTCATTCAATTAGTCATTCATAAACTTAACTTCAAATTTTCAAGTTGAAAAAAAAAATCCAAACCCTATCATCGTTATTGTGTGATCATTTTCAAATAAAATATTATTCATGATTTTGCAAACAAACAATTTGCTTAATGAATCTCAAGTAGCTCTGTTGGAAAAAGCAGCAAGCATCGTTCCCACCCAAAGTTTCTTATGTTAATTATGTGTATAGTATGTCTGTGATGCAAAACAACTTTCTCGACGAGATAAATAGGATTTCAAAAACGTCAGAGCAAAGGTCATACCTACTTAGTAGGTGTGATGTTTTGTTTACGTTCATTGTTAAGGAGCATATAGCATGAACAATTAAAGTATTAGAATACGCCCACTCTCAAGCATTTTCTAGACTTGGCACAGAAGCAATATAGCATCATTGTACCATCACCTCCACTAACATGCAAATTTTGTGCCGATGCCGATGCCAAGGAATATAATGCAGCGGTGAGCTGCATGCACTGTAGCCAGAATCACAATGTGCCACAGCAGCCGCAATGGCGGTGGAGCAGGAGAGATGGTAGCAAAAGTTGCTTGAATAATTAATATTCCTCAAACGCTTTAAGCCGCAATTAAGCTTCAAATCAAGATATATGATTCTAATATCCCTGCAATATAGTAAGAAAATATAAAGCTTAAATAAAATAATATATTTTTATTCCAAAGGGGTGAGTAGATTCTGATGCTATTAAATAGGTGTTCTAATTGTATCTCCAGCAGCAAATGACACTCTATGATGTTGGTTCAAGGGTGGTTTTACTCCTACTATGATGTGACTGTTTGACCTTTTGAACATCGGAATACCCATTTCGCGCAATCAACGTTTCACCCGTTCATGTAATTAAAAAATTTTGTTGACCGACCTGCCCTTAGACTCTACTACGAGAGATTTAAATAAATCCCACACAAATCTATGAGGAATAAGGCAGTTGGTTGCAGAGGATCTTCCCTACAGAAATTTGTTTGTGGTTAAATCATTATTTTTAAGCGATTACGATTACGAACCAACGATAAGTCCTTGAAAACTATTTTTGGTAACTTGCCGCTTGAGTTCTATTCTAACAACATACAATTTTGAGAATTACAATTTTTGCATCTATTGAAAATTATTTAACCCATAAAATTACCTTAAGTACATAAAGGTAACTGCTGCATGTTTGACTGAGTGATAGAATGACTGCGTTCAAGCAAACTTTTAAAAAGGAGTGGAGGAACCAGCCTGCCTTGTTTCAATTTATTTGCTTGAGAATATTGTTGGAAACTCGAATAAAATTAGGTTTTTTTGGGGTTTTTGAAGGTGTTTTATGTCCTTAACTTGATTCTGATCTCAAAATAGCTCAATTCGCGTAGTTTCTGAGATATTCGAATGCCCAAGTTTAAGGTTATCACGATGTTATTTGTTTGCTCAAAAATTCTTATGTATACACCGAAAATGATAATATTTCCTTTCAAATATTCATTTAAATTTGTTTGAAAATATTTATTTTTTCCAGATGTATCATAGTTTTAACAAGATTTCGTTTAACACTTTTAGACTCCACACTCCAATATCTTCAAAACTAAAGGTTGAACATTAAAAACCTACATATTATATAGCAACGTTTAAAAAAGTAATTTTAACACTGCTTGTTTTTTTTTTTAATATAACGTTCCTTCTTTTCCCCCAATTCGCGTAAGAGCTATCCAACTGATCCTTAAAATTTTATTTGTGTACATTAGGGTGGCCGTTATATGGGTTTGTTTGAGCTTTTTTTTTATTTGGATGGGACTAAATCAGCTCCAAATGAAAACAAAATAATTCTGATATAACACACCTATAAATGAATAATATAGTTTCTGGTACTACTGTACCATATCAACTAAATTTGTATAACATACTGTACAATATGTCAAAT
Organism: Dasysyrphus tricinctus; assembly: GCA_963921185.1. Taxonomy (NCBI): domain Eukaryota; kingdom Metazoa; phylum Arthropoda; class Insecta; order Diptera; family Syrphidae; genus Dasysyrphus; species Dasysyrphus tricinctus. The sequence continues at coordinate 54,051,041 of OY992530.1, read as the reverse complement.
GAATTATAGGTTAAGAATAAAGTTGGTTTTTGTTATCTGGAACCAAGCGCGTTTACTTTAGTGGCAACGAGGATTTTTGCAAAATTTTACGAACTTGAGAGCTTTGAGCGTTTATGAAAAAACGAGTTATCGGCTAAGCAATGGATTGGATAAGGAAATAATTGAGAATATCCTTAAATCACAGCGTGATTGGATGGAAAGGATATTGTTGGATCAAAAATCGTGGTTTTCGCATAACACGCAAGCAACTCCCGCAACAAGTGCTCCAGTTATTCAACCATTCCCAGCGTATAAGAAGGAAGACAACTGGAAAACGTACCTTAAGCAAATGGAGCAGCACTTCGAGACGTGTAGAATCACAGACGATAACCAAAAGCGGGCATTTTTCTTGTCATGGTTGGAGCAGACAGCCTCGAAATTCTCCAGAAACTCTATGGCGTAGATGACGTGGCTACTAAGAGTTTTAAAAATCTCACTGGTAAGCTAAGTGAACACTTCACTTCTAAAATTCATGTACTTGCAGCGCGCTACCAGTTTCACAAAATGATTATGAAGCCTGGACAATCCTTTGCATCATGGGTAGCAGACCTCAGGGGTGTGGCTCCTAATTGTCTTTTCACATGTTTAGGTGAAAACTGTGATAATTCTTACGTGGACAACATGATACGAGACATCCTGGTGTTGTATACACCTCACAAAAGTGTTCGCACACAGGCGCTACAGAAAGCAGATCCAACACTCGAAGATGTACTAGACATTGCGAGCGCATGTCCACACAACAAACCTTTTCCGCAATTACTGATAACAGTAATATAGTCGAAGTTAATCAGCTGCCAGTGGCTACCGGTCATAGTGATTATCGTTCTTCTTCTCCCAATAAATCTTGCCCAAACTGTTTTGTCAACCACAGTAGGATCGAGTGTCGACATTACAAATCAATCTGTCGTAGATGCAAGAAAATGGGTCACATTGAAGCAGTTTGTATGCTAGGAGGGAGTACGGCAGCAGGTGGAACAAATGAGAAGACAAGTTGCAAAAACAAAAATCGTAAGAATCAGCGATATCGAAAGGGCTCTCGCCAGCAAAAGCCGCAATCGCAAAACAGGTTTTCTGGTAATTCAGCAGAGAGGTTACATTTTTCAGAAATGGTGCAATCCCACGATGACGGGCAACTTGGTTCAATCTCGAGCATCATGATTGAGTTTAAGGTTAATGGAACGATCATGTCATTTCAAGTGGACACAGGAGCATCGTGCTCGTGAGTGGGGCACGAGGGTTATAAAAAACTGGGTCTACCTAAATGTTTTGCTACAAACAAGGCCTTGCAGACATATGGTGGGTCACCGCTTAGAGGAGAAGTGGAAGTAGATGTTTTGTACAAAGAAAAAAAACCCATAATGTCAATTTACTCGTGGTGGACAGTGGTGGTGCCAACATTCTAGGAATGGACTGGTTCAGGACATTTAATCTCACTATTCAACATTCTGTTTCATCAATCCACTCAAATGACTCTATGCTCAACAGCATTCAAGCACTGTGTAAGGCACATGCTGATTTGTTTTCAACAGGATTGGGTAAGTGCAAAGAGTATAAAGCCCATCTTGCACTCAAGGAATGGGCCGTTCCAAAGTTTGTTCGACATAGACCATAGAAAAAAGAAGTTGATCGCTTGGTTGCAGCTCAGATTCTGAAACAGGTACATCGTACGCAGTGGGCAGCTCCCGTGGTAATTGTACAGAAAGCGAATGGTGGCATTCAAATCTGTGGAGACTTTAAGTCTAGTGTGAACCCGCACCTTTATTGCTAATCGACACCCTATACCACGTATTCGTGACATTTTTCATACACTTTGTGGAGGGAAAATGTTTACAAAGATAGATCTCTCGGATGCTTATCTTCAAATCGAGTTGGATGATGAGTCGATGGCGGTGATCAATACACCCTTTGGATTGTACCAATACCAACGTGAACGTTTACCGTTTGGTATAAGCAGCGCAGCGGGTGAATTCCAGAATATAATGGAGCAATTGTTTGCCGACCTTCCTGTAGCGGTATATCTGGATGACATCGTTTTTTCGGGTAAGGATGACATGGAGCATTTGCAGACATTGAAGGAGGTGTTTGGTCGTCTTCAAAGTAATGGGTTTCGGTGCAATCAGCAGAAATGTACTTTTGCTAAAACTGAACTGGAATATTTGGACCATACACTGTCTGCCGCTGGTATCCGTCCTTCCCAAAAACATTTGGAAGCTCTCCGAAACATACCACAGCAATCGAATCTAAAGGAGTTAGAAGCTTTAATAGGTAAATTGAACTATTATAATCAGTTTATACCCAATTTCTCGCAGGTAGCAGGTCCACTTAATGCACTCCGTGCAAAATACGCTGAGTTCGTATGGTCTGCTAGTCAATAAAATGCGATGGACACTTTAAAAAACAGTATATTGCAAGCTGCACGGCTAGCTCACTTTGATGATTCATTACCTCTAATCTTGGCTACAGATGCCTCCAGCTTTGGCATTGGAGCTGTCATATCGCATAGATATCCGGATGGGACGGAGAGACCCATAGCATTTGCCTCCAAAACACTCGATAGACACCAAAAATTATATAGCCAGATTGAAAAGGAGGCATTGTCAGTTGTATATGGAGTCAAAAAATTCAATTGCTGCTTGTATGGTCGTCTCTTTGAGTTACAGACGGACCATAAGCCATTGACAACCATATTCAATCCCAGTAAATCGATTCCAGAAATGACAATACGACACCTTCGCAATTGGGCCCCAACGATTATGGCCTACAATTACCAAATCAAATACCGACCTACATCTAAACATGGGAATGCTGATGCGCTATCGCGTCTACCAGTGGGTCCCGATGCAGACTTTGATAAGCTGGAAAACGAATTTCATCAAGAAGTGAACGCAGTAATGGAAGATTTGGAAAGAAGTCCGTTAAATGCTGAATCTATAGGCAAATGCACATTAAAAGACGGAGTTCTGAAGAGGGTTGCCGCTTACATAAAAAATGGATGGCCAAAGTGGCTGGCTGATGATGAAATTGAACTGAAACCTTATTTTCATCAGACCAGCTCGCTCTCAATATTGAGAGGAGTTTAAAACAGGCTGTAGAAATATTGCAAACATATTATAATAAATGGAAAATTAAATTGAACGCTGAAAAGTTTCAAGCTATCTTTTTCTCACGAAAAAGGAAGCCTTGTTATTTACCTAGCAGTTATCTTCAAATTAATGGAAAAGATATAATGTGGGAAAATTCCGTAAAATATTTAGGGATACACCTTGATACAAAACTAACATTCAGCCAACATGTAAACAACACCTTGAAGAAAATAGGCTTAGCTATAAAAATGCTTTACCCCTTCATTAATCGAAATTCCGCTCTTACAAACGAAAACAAGATAGTAATATTTAAGGTAATATTTCAAGCGATTTTGCTCTATGGTAGTCCTGTATGGGGAGATGCAGCTCTATGTCACATAAAAAAACTCCAGGTTTCACAAAATAAATTGTTAAAATTGATGCTTAATCTACCCTGGCGTCATTCCACTATAGATCTTCATGAAAAAGCGAATGTTGAATTGATTTCTGAAAGAATACGAAAGCTCGAAGTCAACTTCCTGTATAGCTGTGATTCATCTGAAAATCCACTCATTATACAACTTTGTAACCAAAATCTGTGATAAATATTTGTTCTTTTCGATTAATCTTCGTTTTTTTTTTTAATTATTTAAAATTCTATTGTTATTTATTTATTTATTTTCTTTTTTGTTATTTATTTATTTATTTATTACTTATTTATTTAATTTATTTATTTATTAGTTTTGTTTTTTTTTTTTTGTTATTATTTGTTATTTATTTCTTATTTTTTTTTTTTCTTAATGTTTATAAATTTATTTGCTTGAATGTTCAAATATTTATTTATTTGCAATTTATTTGTTATTTATTTATTATTATTTTGTTTTAATTGTTAATCAATTTATTTGATTTATTTAGTTATAGTTTTATTTGTTTCTTTTTATTATTTATTAATATTTTGTTCTTACTTACTTACTTACTTATCCGGCTCCCGATCCATGAAGGGTCTCTGCCTGAGATATTGCGGTCTTCCATCGGTTGCGGTCCCTCGCACGCTCCCTCCAGTCGTCGAGACCAAGCGCTCTTGCGTCTGTGACCGCCTGGTCCCTATAGCGGAGGTTCGGTCTTCCTGGTCGTCTCGAACCTGGGGGCTGGGATTCGAAGATTTTCTTGGCTGGAGCGTTGTTGTCCATTCGCTCGATGTGGCCGAGCCAATGTAGTCGACGTGTTTTGGCTCTTTGGACTACATCCACATCTTGGTACATCTCGTACAGTTCACGATTGAATCTTCTCCTCCAATCGCCCTCTTCGCATATAGGACCAAATATCCGCCGTAGAATTTTTCGCTCGAAAGTGCCCAGGATCAATTCCCCTTTTTTACTTATCGTCCAGCACTCGGCACCGTAGAGTAGAACTGGTAAAATTAGAGTTTTGTATAGCGTGCACTTTGTCTTTCGAGAAAGGAGTTTTGAACCCATTTGTTTGGCCAAACCGAAGTAGCAGCGGTTCGCTAGGGTTATTCTTCGTCGGATTTCCACTAAGGTGTCGTTCGTGGGATTGATGTTTGTTCCGAGGTAGGTGAACTCCTTGACTACCTCGAAATTACTGCTACCAACAGTGACGTTTTGTCCTAGGCGATGGACAGATGAGGCTTTGTTTGTTGATAGCATATACTTTGTTTTGTCCTCATTCACTTCAAGACCAACGCGTTTCGCCTGTTCATCAATAGCTGTGAATGCTTCAAGTACAGCTCTCTTGGAACGGCCGATGATGTCGATGTCGTCCGCATAACCAAGCAGTTGAGAAGACCTGTTAAAGATAGTGCCTTCCATGTTAACACCACTCTTGCGCACTATCTGCTCCAGGACTTTTGTTCTTACTGTTCGTTAATTTATTTGTTTTGATGTTCACTAATTTATTATTTGTTATTTATTTTTATTAATTGTTCATTAATTTACTTGTTTTACTATATTCACTTAATTATTGTTTCTATTTATTTTTGTATTTATTTATTTATTTATTTATTTATTTATTTATTTATTTATTTATTTATTAATTAATTAATTTATCTATTTATTTATTTATTTATAAATATTGACTTCGATTACTATCGAGTTGTTTGTATATTTTCTTTGCCATGCATTTGTTAATTAATTATTATTTACTTATTGCAATCTAGTCATTTTTTTTTTCATATACATAATTTAAATTGAAGGTTTTCTACGCATTTTCCTTCAGATAAAACATTGCCCAAATGAAATTCCTACTTTAATTACGATAATGTTTCCGTTGTAAGATAAGCTAAATCAAATCTCTGAATTGTAAAATGAGCGGTTACATAGCCTTTAAACTGTTTTGCGAAATAAAATATATCTATCTATCTATCTTATTTTGACCGTAAGTTTGCTTTGACAATTCAAGATAATGTTATTCTTCTCAGTGCTGACTGGGACCGAGTCATCATTCCGGAAGTGATGCAGCCCAGAGTCCTTAGATACGTTCACGAAGGTCATTGTGGCATTTCAAGAATGAAGCGACTAGCAAGACAATATCTCTGGTTCCCAGGGATAGACAAACAAATTGATAAGATGGTAGCGGAATGTACTATCTGCCAAGAAGCGGCAGCTGATCCAAAACGCGAGTATAGCAGTTGGCCTCCAGCAGACGAAGCATGGAAAGGATACTTCTGGACTTCGCAGGTCCATTTTTCAATAAAATGTGGCTTATCTGTGTAGACTCATTTTCAAAGTTCCGTTTTGTTGTGTCAATGTCAGCTTTAACCGCCGAAGCAACTATCAAGGCAATACAATCCATATTTTCGATTGAGAGACCGAAAATGATCGTCACCGACAACGGAACTCAGTTCACGGCACAAATATTCAAAGAATTCTGCGAATACCATTCAATTCAACACTACCGCACAACTCCGTTTCACCCGGCATCGAATGGCCAAGCTGAAAGGTTTGTTCGGACTTTCAAAGAATCGTTTAAGAAGAACATGGTAGAAAAAAAAGACTCTCATATGGCGCTCAACTCGTTTTTAGCTACCTATCAATCAACACCTAATGGAGTTTCACCCAAGTCTCCGGCTGAACTACATACTTCATGGACGTCAGTATCGAAACCTACTATCATGTTTTGTTCCAGAAGAAAAAAATCTAAAACTGAAGAACACTGCTCCCAAATTTCAATGTTCACAGGAGGTGTTCGTGCGTGAATACTTGAAGTCAAAAAAATGGTCGAAAGGAATTATTAAAGAAGTATTTGGTAATAAAATGTATGGAGTTCAAACACAAAGTGGTTGTGTAAGACGCCACCAAAACCAGATTCGACCGTCAAGGTACCATTTTGATGCAAATTTTACGTTCATGGAACCAACGGGATCTGCGGATAATCGAAAAGAAGCTCTGGGGGGAGGTAAATTTAAATGTAATAATAATGAAATTTTTGATCTTTATAAACAGGTTGGCGAAGTGATGGTATTGAAACCAATGAAGATGGGGATGAATTCGTTTCGAGAGAAGAAGGGATCCTGGGTTCAGAACCAGTAAGCCAACCGTGTTCATCAAGCCAGGTTGTACTACCACCAGCAACACCTGATATAAGAAGATCACACCGAGTTAGAAAGCAACCTGTACGTTTTCAACCCTAGTGCTGGAAGTTAAATAAGGTGTAAGGAGATGATGTAACACACCCATAAATGAATAATATAGTTTCTGGTACTACTGTACTATATCAACTAAATTTGTATAACATACTGTACAATATGTCAAATGAATTATAGGTTAAGAATAAAGTTGTTTTTTGTTATCTGGAACCAAGCGCGTTTACTTTAAATTCTGTATATTTTTTCAGATTTTTATTTTCATCCCTGTAGTCACAATAGTAGGGGTAAAATAAATAGTCTATTTTTACCTGGTACTAGCAAAGACCATATAATACCATAAAAGATATTGCATCTAGTGTAAAATTTCGCAGTCAAAGCGCTAGTACTGTGGTGACCCCAGTGATGACCGTTTATGTGTGGGTGAAAACCCCGTCTATGTATAAGTTTTACAATCGTCGGCGGAGGTCGCCGTGTCATGGGTCTGCGGCGAATAAGGGCTTGCATGTGATACAATACGTGAGAATGTTTCCCTTCCCCCGACCGACTGCATCTAAGGCTGATTTTTGGTTGTTGGTTGAGATGCGGTATCTTGGTATTATATGGTCTTTGGTTCTAGGTACATATGGCACGTTATGTATTCTTAAACAAAATTTGAGCTCGAGATTCTGATCAGACTTGTCATTACGATGATAGGGAAGACGAAAAAAGTGGGTCTCACACTTTTGTTGACTTCAAGTGATTGTTTGTGATAGATATTGTTGCCATTGCCACACGAATAAGGTATGCGTCAAATGTCTCCCGGAAATGGCAACAACTTCAAGCTAAATTAGTATTACAATGTTCTTATTGAAATTAAATTCTTAATTAATTAGAAAAATATGATTTTTGTTAGAATTTCGTATAGTGGGGTCCATTTGGACCCCATGTCAGATGTAAAGTCTATTTCCAGAAAAAAAAATCGTAGAAAAACTCTTTGAAATTTCAGTCATCATTAAAACATTCAAAATTAATAGAAAATTGAGGTGAAAAAAAAAAAGTTACAATTGTTAAAAACGCTCTGGGGGCAAAATGGACCATCATGGGGTCCATTCCTCCTCTAATTTTTAGGAGATACAAATTGTAGATTACAAAAATTTATTTCTTATTAATTTATTTACATTATAATGGTAATTATTTTTTTTTTGTGCGTTATCGTATGAAGGAATCGACTTTATACAATACAAATTCGTTCCATGTCCTCTTGATTCCAAAAATAAACAATTTGTTTTACCTTTTTTATCCGTTGTGCCTTATTTTGCCTTTCTTGCTGTTTCTGCCTATTTTTACTTTTTTTCGCTTCTTGTTCGTCAAAGTTAGTTGTTTTTCAAGATTCAAAAATCCTAAAATAGAAAAAAGGACATTTTTGATTTTTTGTGTACGTAAGCTCGGCCGATTCAAGATAGCTGTAGGTACTTGAAGCATTCACAACTATTGATGAACAGGCGAAAAGCGTTGGTCTTGAAGAGAATGAGGACAAAACAAAGAAGGTTTATGCTATCAATAAACAAAGCTTCATCTGCGCATTGCCTAGGACAAAACGTCACTGTTTGTAGCAGTAATTTCGAGGTAAGTCAAGGAATTCACCAACCTCGGGACAAACATCAATTCCACGAACGACAACTTAGTGGAAATCCGACGAGAGTTACCCTAGCGAACCGCTGCTACTTCAGTTTGGCCAAACAAATTGGTTCAACACTCCTTTCTCGAAAGACAAAGTGCACGCTATACAAAATGCTAATTTGACCAGTTCTACTCTACGGCGGCGGTGCTGAGTGCTGGACGATAAGTAAAAAAGGGGAATTGATACTGGGCACTTTCGAGAAAAAAATTCTTCGGTGGATATTTAGTCCTATATGCGAAGAGGGCGAAGAGAAGACTCAGTCGTGAATTGCACGAGCTGTACCAAGATGTGGATGTATTCCAAAGAGCCAAAACACGTCGAGACGTTGAAAGCAGCTTTAAAACGACCAGGAAGACCGAACTTACGCTACAGGAACCAGGCGCTCATAGACGCAAGAGCGCTTGGAAGACCGCAAGATCTCAGGCAGAGACCCTTCATCTATCGGGAGCCGTATAGGTAAATAAGTAATTGTGCTAAAAGTTGAAAATTCCTATCATTGGGATTGCAACTACATATCTTCACTTTTTTCCATTTCTGGAAGTAGAAACAGTTATTCATGCAGTTATTTAGGATGGTTATGAGAAGAATCATCACTGCATGTACAAGCCTTTTCAATACCTGCTGTGAGCTTTTGATTGGGTCACTTGCTGTATAAGTGTCATCAAATCTAACTTCCTCGGAATTGTTACAGCAGCGTCTGCCATACTTCATCTAAAAACTGGGGATAAGTAGGTGGATTCGGTGTTAGGATTTTTTTTTTTTGAAGTAATAAGCAACACTTTCACTTTTTCTTGTGTTTATTGTGCTTCAAAAATGGTGCTTATAATAGCTTTCGTGATTGGTACCTATTTTACGGTAATTTTGTCGATGTTTTAAAAGGAAATGGGTCCTGGTTTTAAAAACTCATCAGCAGGAAGCACAGGAACCGAAAATGTATGCTGCACCTCTTATTTAAAATTAATGAAAAATGTTACTCGAACCTACATACCTACATTTACAATTTAACAACACTCATATTTTTGCATAATTAGCTTTTCTATAGAGCACCTCTGGTTTCTTTTCCAATATGTTCAATGTTCATGTTCATGTACCTTAATCTAGTTATATCAATGCTGCACTTCCTTTCTATAATGACTTTTAAGCTATAAATACTAATTAGGTCGCTTGAAAACTTGAAATGGAACACTTTTAGAAATCCTTTAAAAGTAGTAAACAAATGATAAGAGGGTCTATTTGGTCCATCGTCCATAGAAGGTATTTGGATATTTTAATTTAGGTATAGGTATACCTTTCAGGTAATATCAGACTCCATTGCATGTATGAAAGGTACTTGTACTATACACAGGGAAAGAAAACTCTCTTCACTTGATGTTATCTGAAGCTGAAAATATTCAATGCGGTCCTTTGACGACCAAGCGAATAATTTCTCAAACTGTATATGGTTGGTAACCGACCACCTCCTTTATGCTTCATAATCACAAGGCTAAGCCTTTGAATGTGATGTTTTAACAAAAATTTTGTGGTACTCACTTTATACTCGTACACACAACATGAAGGCATATACACATGTACTTGTACATTTTACATGTATAAACGAATAAAAAGGGATCCTTTAACAGGAATTCCAGAATAGAGAGACTATTAAATAGAATGATGATGGAGTAAGCACCAGTTGGGAATTTGGCATTGAGGCTGAGAGGTTATATACAGCACCACATTTTTGTTTTGGGACAGCAACGCTAGGTATATGCGAAAGCAACAACTTTCATGCCCAGCACAGCCCAACTACATAGAGGTAGTACCACTACCTTTATGGATGGTTAAAAATATGCAAAGTACTTCAGCTTAACTGGTGCGTTTTCGAGCATCCTATTTGCTGAGTGGCATGTTAGTGGACATTTTGTCCTTTTTTCCATAGTAAAGTCTATACAATTCTACGTGTGTACACGTAACTATTTTGAATCGATGATGATGATGATAATGAGATTGTGGAAAATATTTAAAACCCCTCTTTTCATGTGGTTTTTCTCACGTACAATTTTCCGAGATTATTTTAAGTATCTGACTTTCAAAATAGATAAAAGATAAAACCCAGTAGACAAATAAGTTCAACTTAATTTCATGAATGGTATGTACCTACATACATGCTCGTATATAGAGGTACAAATCTTCATTGACTTGGACTTTATGCTTTTGTATATGTATATGTATGTATTGTATAGAAGACTTTGTGCGGCATAAAATTTAATATAAGGAAAATAAACTGTAAATAACCCCATGATAGTAATCAGTCAGTTAAATTAAAGCGGAACAAATCTTGGTTTGGTTAGATTTAACCACTGTACAACCCTAGTTTTGTATTAGATTGGGATTTTGTTACATAGGAAATATCTGGTTTGCTTTTATGAAGTCTTATTTCTATTTAAAATATTGGTGGAACGTGTTTTATAAAAGAAGTAGGGTTGGCTATGGCTACAATATAATAAAAGTCTTGGTGTCGTTTGGTATCGGTATAGGAAACCGTAACGACACGATACCAGCCAAATTGATACCAAACCAATATAGCAAGTCGATACCGAATTTTTTGAACCGAAATTTCACGAGACTCTCAGTGGTCTCGTTAGGTATCGGTAAAAATAGATTTTGAATATTATTTTATTAGTTTATTATCAACTAGCTGATGCCCGCGACTTTGTCCGCGTTTACATTTTAAAAAAGTCAAGATAATTATGAAGGCACCTATGTACATTCATATTTTGTAATATTCTTTAAAAAAGAAAAATAATACTTACATATGTCCTACCTCATCGATTCCACTTAAACAGTATACTTCTTCCCCGGTCCTACCAGATATCTATAAAACAATTCTTATCTATAGAATTGCTTTCTAGTATAAGATCTCCAAAAAAAATCTAAGATTCAAAAAATCTAGAGAGTATAATCTCGAACTACAATAACCAAAAAAGAAATCTCGAATGCATTAATCTCGGCACAAAAAAAAGTTGGTGGCGTAATAGCTGGAGGAAAACCAGGGCCTAGTGACTTACAACTCTCAACCATCTCTATGTGCGTGTTGTTGGCAGGAATGGAGGGGACCTACAATATTTTGTAGAGTCCGAACGGCACTGTTCCTTGGAAGAGGCAGTACCTCGGAAAAAAAATGTATTTGCTTTTAGATGGTAGCGGCTGGGAATCGAACCCAAAACTTTGGCATGACAGTCCAACGCACTAACCACTATACTACCAGGTACAAAGAACGTGTGCATTGCGTTGACCTTGAGCAGGCTCTCTTTGTGATGATTCTTACCATGCTCAGAGGGGAGAATCATGTGGGAATCGATAATCCCATCGTTAAGTGAAGATTATTATAGAAAATCAGGGTTGTACATCACCTGAATGTATTTACACCAAATAACTTTTCCCGTTTGTGTCAACAAACCCAGCTCGGAAATGTTGACCTTGATCATAGTACTCTTGGTCATGACACCAAGTTGAGTGAACATCATGAAGCTATGATTCTGCCTATGAATGCTGCCTTCAGTTCAGGATGTGTGACATGTGCGTTTTTCATAAGTTAGGCCATGAAACGTTCGAAATTCGGGGACTTCCTTTCTAAACCAACGAATGTGACTTTCATTCGTTTCCATGCTTTGCGCTTGGTCTTGTCAGTTTTTTTACCTTGAATACCTAACCTACGCGTCAGACTGGGAACTTACTTTTGGTATACATATGTATGTATCAGCATCTTATTTACCACTTTTGAACACCACGTTCCAGAATATAATGTTGCGAAGCACCAAAGAGATCTCCTTTAATGATTGCCTCATGCTCCAGTATGTAGTAATCGCTGGGAATTCTGGTTCATCATCCGTCATCACCTTCAGAACCAGATTGACAATTTGGAGCTCTTCAAGCCTCTCTTGCATATATTTTCGCTTCGTAAAATGTATGTACATATGTACCTTTATGTTATGTACATACATAAATATATACATACATAACGAATTTTTGAAATTTAAAATTTTTAGAACTAAAATTTATAAACAGAAATACATATTTGACAATGTAGCAAAAATTATTTATTTTTATTTTCTTTGTTGAGTGAATATTTCGTCATAATATTGCATTTGGCAACCTTCTTGTGCTTGAATTTTTATAAAATACATCCTATAATGACCGCTGACCCAATAAAACTAAGTTACAAAAAACCGCATCTCAGTATACCCAATAGTTTCGGCATGATGCGAGGACAACGCGTATATCGAGTTAAGATTTTATTTATATGATGATGATGATGATGATGATGATGATGATGATGATGATGATGATGATGATTATGATTATGATGATGATGATGATGATGATGATGATGATGATGATACTTATTTCAAGCAAACAATTCTTGTAATAGTTTATTTCCTTGGTGGACGGCTAAGGTAGTGATTTTAGTAAAATCCACCCACTGCCATTTTTTCTCATATCTTGATTTCTCTAAATTGACTCCAACGATCTTTGGAACGGTTCTACCAAACCAATTATTTTCATAATTAATTGTAGGTATAGGTTCCATCTATATAACCGTTTCCCTTTTCCTGTGGTAATAAGTTAAAACAGCTTAAGTCAATTTTTGTCATTTTTCAGTATGAGCAAAACAAGTTTTGCATATTTTTAAAACTGACTATTTTATTTATTATAAAAAAAGTACTGGAGCAAGGTTAATGAAATTAATCCTTTTAACTGAACTGCTAAAAATCTTTTTAAGGGACTTAACCTATTTAAAAAAAATGCTATTCAAATGAATATAGTAGCTTATGTGAGATAAGATGATTTAACAATTTCTTAGGTAAAATTTTTGAGACTAAAGCTTTTTTAAAAAAATTGGAACACAAGTTTTGAACAACTTATGTCGACCTAAGTGATGAATATCATATTAAAGTGTCATAATAGATTATATGTCACGACTAAAGCTACTTTAAAAAATGCATTCTTTATAAGATTTGATAGATTTTTAGTCAATGTAGACATAAGCTGTTATACAAAAGCAATTTTTTGTTTAAGAAAACTTAAGCAATTGTTTTTTTTATTAAATTAAATGTTTTATACTTTACGTAGAGAAATGAGACCTGTGCCTACGTTCTGTAGGTAACTCTCGCATCGAAATAACTGGTCGAGAAACGATGAAAATTGAAACAAAATGCATGAGTTTTGTTCCATTTTTCAACGTTTCTCGACTGATTTTATCGATGCGAGAGTTACAGAACGTAGGTACTGGATTTAAAAAAAGTTGAATAAATTATGCATTTTTCAAGCAAAAAAACTCGATTTTTACTTAAGTTGACTTAAGCTTTTTCAACTTATTGCCAGTTATATTGGGAGCGCTACAATATCCGGCAAACCAAAATCTCGCATTTTTTTTTTTAATCTCGAATAACGAAACTCGCAAATTAAAAATCTTGTTTTTAATAATCTCCCAATTACAAAATCTCGCTTTTTACAATCTCTTATTTACATCTCGAACATAAAAATCTCGCAGATTTCAGCCAAAATCTTGCAATTTAAAGTCTCGCAAATCGAAATCTCGCAACTTCGAGTTTCACTGCAACGAATCGCATACGGCACAAGGGCACTTTGCATTATTTTTTTGTCCAACTAATAACTATATCCGCTAATAAAAAAGTATACATCTTTTATTACTATTATAAGCCACTATAATCATTTTGGTTGTCTTTTACGCGTTTATAATGGTCTAGTTCAAGGCCAAACACGATTAATGCAATTTGCACATGACACTTTGCAACTGAATACAGGGTTCCCAGATTGAGGGGAAAAGCACCACTTTTGCTGATTTTATAATGAAAAAGGGGAAATCGAGGGACAAGCTTAAAAAAGGGGAAAAAATTCATAAAGGACAAACTTATTAAATGAAGCATTTTAAATACATTTTTTTTATAAAAATTAAATATTCAAACGTTTTCTTATTATAAAATATGTTCAAACTTCATTCAAAAAGAAAAAGTTAAATCTTAACATTCCCTTCTAAATTTTAATCTCGCAAGTTAATAACCCAGGTAATGTCCCATTTACAAGATTTGAGTTTCTGAAGGTTTTCCTTCGTTTCGAGAGTAAAATCCAGAAATAGATATTTGAAGCAATGGGAATTATTGCCTGAATTCAAAGACTTGCCATGTCAGGAGGAAAAAGAAATTGCAGCATCAACTTCAGCTTTTCGAGCATTTTGTAAATACTAGAGATACTAAGTTGGTTTTTAACTATTTTATACAATAAAGGAAATAATTTCTAGTAGGTAGCTACATTATACAGTGTACAAATATTACTAATGTTTCTATGTTACTTTAAGGTTATTACTAAAATTAAAACTGTTAAGAAATATAGCATTCGCAAATTAAATTAACAAAATCGCAAATAGGTTTAACCGAAACGCAAATATGTTTCACCCAAGCGCAAATAGATCTAACCCAAACGCAAATAGAATTAACCTAATCGCAATTCGATTTAAACAAAACGCAAATATAGCTAAACTATACGCAAATAATATTAAACTATTAGCAAATCATTTTAACCAAAACGCAAATTAAATTAACCTTAGCTTGATTTATTGTTCCAGCTTTACTTTTTGGGTCTAATGGATTTTGGTATTATCCATGAATGTTAAAAAGCCATTATTAAGGGATTGGCCTTTTATTTTGTCGGTAAGTTCTTGGAAAAATGCGCAAAACTGGTTGGATTTACAATTTGGGATTTGTCAAAATCTTATGGTGAACTATTCCTACTATTATAAGCCTTCCATTTCTTCACCACACAGCTGGAACAACAAGTTGAGCCCGGGTTAATTCAATTTGCGTTTTGGTTAAAATGATTTGTTAATAGTTTAATATTATTAACGTATAGTTTAACTATGTTTGCGTTTTGTTTAAATCGAATTGCGATTAGGTTAATTCTATTTGCGTTTGGGTTAAATCTATTTGAGGTGATGAGAACCAAAACTCGCCATATCCATTCCAGAAAAACTCTCCATAACCAAATTTAATTGTTAAATAACTTTTAAATGAGAGTAGTTAGAAAATAATTTTTTACATCCAATCATAGATTTTGAAATCTTTTTGTTGTGGTTTAAAGGAAAATTATATAAAAAGTTTCGTTAAAAAGATATTTAACAATTACCATTGGCTGTGACCAGTTTTTCTGGCATGGATATGGCGAGTTTTGGTTCT
Source organism: Dasysyrphus tricinctus (assembly GCA_963921185.1). Taxonomy (NCBI): domain Eukaryota; kingdom Metazoa; phylum Arthropoda; class Insecta; order Diptera; family Syrphidae; genus Dasysyrphus; species Dasysyrphus tricinctus. The sequence continues at coordinate 54,035,444 of OY992530.1, read as the reverse complement.
CATCGCCTCACTTGCACTTGGGTGAAACTTATTTGCGTTTAGGTTAAACCTATTTGCGATTTGGTTAATTTAATTTGCGAATGCTATATATAATTTTTATTTTTGTTTGTATGCATATTCATGAAAATTTTATTTAGGGGAAAAAAAGGGGATTTTTTTTGGAGATTAGGGGAACAAAATTGGGTTTGCTGATAAATACAGGGGAAAAAGGTTATGAAAGTCTGGGGACACTGACTGAATATAGCATCTCTATATTCTCTCTCTTTCTTGTTCTTTTAACAACAAGAATTTTGAAAAATCAATAGTTCAAATTAATAAATAACAGTGTGGTCTAAAAGTACTCAGGCACTGGATTATAAATTTTGCAGAAGGTAGGATGTCCTGCAAAATTGATTGCATTGCAACAAACACATTTTTTAACTAAAATCTCACAAATTAAAATCTCGCGCGAGATTTTGATTAAAAAAATGTATTTGTTGCAATGCAGTTCAATTTTGCGAGATTTTTGTTTGCAGGATTTCGTTATTGGAATATTATAAGAAGCGGGATTTTGTAATTGCGGGATTATGAAAAGCAGGATTTTGTAATTGCGAGATTTCGTTATCCGAGATTTCGAATGCGAGATTTTGATTTGCGAGTCGTGACGAGACTGACATCAAGACCAATACGAGACCTATCTTGTTATACGAGCCCAAGACCTAGTCAACACCGAGACCGATATTGAAATTTTTCGATTTCAACGCAGGGCCGTAACTAGAATCGGATTTAAGTTAGGGCAGCGATGGAAACAGGTAGGGCAGAAATAAAAAAATTACTTGATGTAATCTGAAAAAAGTACTATTTTATTGTCGGGAGAAAGTGGTAGATAGACATGTAGAAAGTGCAAAATATTAATTTATTCAAATATAGGTATAAATTTAAATGAACTTTTTTAACAAAATCTCGCAAATTCAAATTCCTTGCTTGATTAGAGGGTTGGGTACGAAATCTCGCAAATTTAAATCTCGGACTCGAAATCTCGCATAACGAAATCTCTCAATTTCATAATCACGCAATAACAAAATCCCGCTCTTCATAATCTCGCAAATCAAAATCTTGCAAAATTTAATTGCATTGCAACAACTGCATTTTTTTAAATCTCGCGCGAGATTAAAAAAAAGTAATGCAAAATACTGTTGGCTGCATTCTCAAAAAACAAAAGAATTGTAAAAACCGTGTGCGATTTTGAATTGCGAGATTTTGGTTAAAATTTGTGAGATTTTTGTTTTCGAGATGTAAATGCAGGATTTTGTAATTGCGAGATTTTGTAATTTCCGAGATTTCGTTATTTGAGATTTAAAAAAAATATGAGATTTTAGCCGTGTTTTGGTGAAAGTGATGAGCAGCGCAGCAATAAAATCTGAAAAAAACGCTTTTATGCACTTTTGTATACACTTCAGAGTTAGTATAGCCGGCTTTCATGTAGCCTACCTTTAGGTGGTTTAGCCTACCATTTGGATAGTATAGCCTACCTTTTGGATGGAATAGCCTACCTTTTGGATGGTATAGCCTACCTTTGGTGTAGGAATATTAACTCACCAACCGATTTGAGCGCCATTTTTGGTATTGCCTACTTTTAGGATAGGAATATTTACTCTACAACAGAGTTGAGCGCCCTCATTAATTTCACGATTACAACATTTATATTCACTATTATGTGCACTCGATTACTGACCAAAATTATATCCACTCTTCATTGTGTTGTTGTTTGTGTGTAAAAATTTGCTGAGCTGCCTATACACTCTTTCAAAAAACACGCCTAATATATCTCAGATATAGTTATTCGAGAATTTGGTTTGCTGGATATTGTACCGCTCCCGCGAGATTGAAGTTTTCAAGATTTTGAAAAAAAAATATTGTGGCAAATCAATTAAATCTTGCGAGATTTCCTTACTTCTGAAAAATAAATCGATTGCCTTCCCTGCCTACTTTTAGACCATATTGTTATTCAAAATTGCTTGTACATAAATTTGGTAGTACATCGTGGCATAATGGTTAGTGCGTTGGACTATCATGCTGGAGGTGTGCGTTCAATTCCCAGCCCTTGAGCCATGCCACCAAAAAACAGAATTGATTTATCCGAGGTACTGGCTCTTACAAAGAACTGACAAATCCTCCAAGAGTGTTTTGAATAAGTGCCGTTCAAATTTTAAAAATACGATTTGGAAACAACTAAGCCAAAGAAAAGTTTTTAGTTTTCGGGATTCTTTTGGTTCACTGAATTTTTGTTTTTCAGTATGGAACTGGAAGCGCTGTTACTGTGAGATTTAAATTTGCGAAATTATGATTTGCGAGATTATGATATACATATGAGATTGTTAAAGCAGGATTTTGTAATTGTGAGGTTATGAAAAGCAGGATTATTAAATTCCGAGATTTCATTTTTCGAGATTCTTAAAAAAATGAAATTAACTACTGATTACCCAACAATTATATCAACGAAATATTAATATATAATAGCAATAAAAGTATACAGCAAACTTTGTGATACCTATAAAATGTCCGCCTACATTTAAACAATTTTGTATGCTAAATAACGAAATAATTCATTGATGTTAGGAATTAAAACACAAATTAAAATTAAAATTAAAATTAAAATTAAAATTAAAATTAAAATTAAAATTAAAATTAAAATTAAAATTAAAATTAAAATTAAAATTAAAATTAAAATTAAAATTAAAATTAAAATTAAAATTAAAATTAAAATTAAAATTAAAATTAAAATTAAAATTAAAATTAAAATTAAAATTAAAATTAAAATTAAAATTAAAATTAAAATTAAAATTAAAACTAAAATTAAAATTAAAATTAAAATCAAAATTAAAATTAAAATTAAAATTAAAATTAAAATTAAAATTAAAATTAAAATTAAAATTAAAATTAAAATTAAAATTAAAATTAAAATTAAAATTAAAATTAAAATTAAAATTAAAATTAAAATTAAAATTAAAATTAAAATTAAAATTAAAATTAAAATTAAAATTAAAATTAAAATTAAAATTAAAATTAAAATTAAAATTAAAATTAAAATTAAAATTAAAATTAAAATTAAAATTAAAATTAAAATTATAATTAATTTCATATTTTAATCGGTTCCATGCGCAGAAACTATACAAATATAGGGAAGAGTTATGAAGTATATACAGGGTGACACAAATATCACGAATATTTGCTCCTGATGCACTGAAGTATTCCTTTTTTTTCACGCAATACGCATTCCAAAATATTAATTTTATTTTATTTCAAAACAGAACGGACTTAAGATATCTAAAAAATATTGAATGAAAAGTGTGTTTCATAATGTATATCTAGTGTTTTTTTACTTTAAAGTTGAAAGTTATGATTTTCAGGTTATAGGACCCTCAAAACATCTTTCTGCACATGGGCCTGATTTGAATTTCCTTTGTAGTGGCCGCTGCTTGGTGGGCCTTAAAAGTTATAGCACGGCAATTTTGTGAAGTATTTTAATTAATTAAAGTGCACAGAAAAGCTCCGGTTTCAAGGCTCTTTTTTCATTTTGATACAATTTGAGTGCACAAAACCTTGCACAGAAAGTTTTTATTCTGGTGAACTCTGGTAGGTAGGTACCTATACTGTGTTGAACCGGCTCCCGTATATTTTGCCTCTATTTATACTTTTTTTCATATTAAAATATGTACATCAAAACTTGATCTTTACTACTTTTTCCCATTTTGACAATATGATATCATTAGTAAGTACCTACAGGTATGTTAATGCCTTCAATGCCTTTCCGGTTCTTAAGCAAAAACTGGTTATAAAATAGAACCCTTTTAATCAGAACAAAAAACCTTACTTCTTGTTTTGGGTATTCATTTTTTATTTAAGATCTATGTATGTAGGTTCTATGTATACATAAATACACAACATACGCTGTAATAAATCACTATGTATGCTCAAAAAGTTTAAAGCCAAATACAAAACTTTGAAGTCAAAGTTCATGGACCAAAACCTTCCACATTTCACACATAAGATTTTCGCTGATTTACCCGACACCCGGAACTCTGATGAATGTGAATTGCAGCCAGAAATAGCTAAAAGCAATGTCCCATGCTGCCATGCCGTGCCAGGACATTTCTGGGTTTCAACCCAAAAGTAGGTAAATAATTTTAAGTTTCGTCTAATTAATAAGGCAAATTGTTTTCCCTCTCGACCTCGGGTTGGATGTAGTTTACAACTTTTTGTTGCTCTTAATTGTCTCGGGCAAAAGGACTGAGTATGGATATACTACTAAGAGTGCATATACCGAGTTACATACAGCCATGATGAACGAGAACAACGAGGATGTCTAAAATTTGAATTTAGATTTTCTCTAATTCTTCCACACCGCACCGAACTGCCTCACAACTGCCATCGCTCCCCTTTACTGCGTCATTGTTGAAACCCAAAATGCTATGCTTGTTTGTAGATTTAAATTATTGGTTGAATAAAAGTTTATCAGATCGGCAGCAGACGAATGGGGGTATGACCCAGTAGTGCGGGTTCGTTTTTGGTTAGTTTTCGCTGCTATTGTTCAACTTGTTGGGAATTATATAATCCTTATCAAAAGATAGATAACTCTCGGACCAGGTCTATATAGGTGGTTGCCACAGCAATGAGGATTGTTATAATTTGAGGCTAATTTACCGAATACTGTGGCCAAAAATTTTGTTCAGAACTACTCAATTAAGGGTACTGGTCTAATTAACTGAATGAAATTCTTTGTTTTTTTTTTTTCGTTTTGTTTTACTTGCGCATTTGTTGATCAGGAAGTAGGTACATATTTAACTTTGTACAGTTCTTTTTTATAAAATTCATATACCTAACAAATTGTTTAATGAGTTTTGAAAAGTTAGTTTCAGAATTCAAAACTTATTATGAATGTAGTATTTTTTTAAACCTCAATACAACAAAATTAAGAAAATGATGTTCATATTTTAATACATTTTAGGTATCATAGAAGTATATTATAAAAGTGAATTTTAGAGTCACCTAGTTTCTTCTAAGTAGTCGTATCAAAAAATTTTAAGGGGCCTCATTTTTCCTTACAGGGGCACAGCCTTAGGTATATACACTTTTTTTCCTACAAAATAAACTTGCATCAGCTTATTATATAAATTCAATTCTATTTTTCATTTTCTTACGGTAAAAAGAACAAAACACATTTTTATGAATACAAACATTTTAATTTTAGCTCCTAAAACTATAGTGCAAAAGAAAGATAATAACTCTTTTTTTCGTATGAGCAACAAATTTTGAGAGCAACGTGCGACTCAGTATTTACCACAGTGTGCTACAGTGGAAAATATATCAATTTATAATGTTTGTGCAAATTTTTCCCAAAATCTGTTGCTCTTATTAAAAGTGCAGCTAATAATCTAAATAGTGTAAAATCCTATGAGCAAAAATTTTAGCTAGTAAGATTTTTGAAAAAATTGACGGTTTTCTAGATATTTCCAAAAACATTTTGCTGTCCCTTGACGGTACAAAATCAAAAGTCAAATTTTAAAACGCAGTTTTTTAGAAAAAAAAAAGTTAAATGTTTATTAATTTCCTCTACTTTTTTTCATAACAATACCGTCTCTAATTCGAGAATGAAAAATGGGCATAGTTATATGAGTTGCGTCCCATCACTGTGACACTTTATGACTTATATTATTGGAATGGTCTCATTGGGTATTATTTTTCTCTGTACGGGCATAATAAGTCTGTTTCTCATGCAGGGAAAGTGTTATAGCCCAATAACTGTTGCACTGAACCATAACTCTTTCCCTGCACAATCTGTGTCCAAAGTGTTGTAACACTTTCTAATCTATATCAGTGGAAAGGTCTCAATGAGTGGTGTCTTTTGATGTGTAAGCATACGTTTGTATCTCGTGCAGGGAAAGTGTTAGTCCAATAACTGTTGAACTGAACTATAGCTCTTCCCCTGCAAAAAAAATGCGTCGATATTTTTTGTCGTATAAGCATAAGTCGGTATCTCGTGCAGGGAAAGTGTAAAAGCCCATAATAGCTTTGGCACTGCATGATAGATCTTTCCCTGCACGAACTGCGACTTATGTGTTGTAACACCTTCTGACCTATATCAATGGAAAGGTCTCAATGAGTGCCATTTTTTCTTGTGTGGGCATAAGTCTCTGTTTTGTAGAGAAAGCGTAATTGCACTGCTCTATAACTCTTTCCCTGCCTGCACAAGTTGCTTGGGACGCAACACCTTCTTATCTGTATCATTGGAAAAATCTAAATGAGTGCTATTCTTTGTTATGTGAGCATAAGTCTCTATCTCGTGCAGGAAAAGTGTAGCCAAATAACTCTTATAGCGCTGTGCAACAGTTATTGGGCTATTACACTTTCTCTACACTAGATACAGACTTATGCCCATACAAATAAAATGCACGACTCGGTCGCATGTACTTGCTCTTATGTTCAAGACACTGCGGATTTAAGAAAATTGTACATAAAAACATGGAAATTGTGAGAGAAAAATGTAGAGAAGCATGAAATACGACATTTAAATTGGCTAAAACAACTCTTTTGACAGTTTGAGGTCAAAAACAAGAATTCCATCTTAATACTTGAATGAATATGATTGTATGGGAAAAAAATTTAAAATCGTTGGAGCGGTTTTTTAAAAAAATAATTTTGTATATATAAAATTCTTAAATTATGATTTTGAAGAAAATTAAAAATAATATTCTTCTGTTTTAATGGAGCGAATGAATTAAGTTCAAATAAAGAATTTTAAGTGAGCTCTACTCGATATATTGCGTTTCGCCTGAGCACTGGCATTTGTTTTCTAGGTGTCTGAATTTAATCAAATTCCCCTGGATAAATAGAATTCACAGTGTATTAATGCTGTGATTTCTATATGAGTCGGTAAACATCGACCAAAATTTGTGTCTTAGAAGGGTACAACAGCATCAAACTGGTGAGCCCAACTGTTGAACCTGGGCGAAACGCAATATATGGAGTAGAGCTCACTTAAAATTCTTTATTTGAACTAAAATTCTTAAAACATTTTTAAGAATAAATTTTGGCATGCAAACCTTAACTATATATTTATGTGTATATAAGACCAAAATTTGAAAAAAAAATTGCCAAGCAGTTTTTGAGATATCAGATTTTCAAAAAAAATTGCAACTTTTTTTAAAAATTTAAAAAAAAAATTTCTGAAAATTTTGATAAACAATATAATTTATTCTTATCTTAAATTTGTATACAAACAAATTCATCTAAATCCCTTTAGCCAATAACGAGAAAACACGAAATAAAAAAATATGTTCTATGACAGGTTCTATTAATAGTTGCTAAGTGTAAAATTTTATAATTTTTGGTGGTAGATCGTACTAACTTTAGTATATGAAAAAAGTTTAATCAAAATCGTAGGAGTCGTTTTTAGGCAAAAAATATTTTCCTTTGCGGTTTTTTAACTTTTGGAAGGTATTCCGTTATTTTTTAATAAATGTAAAATTGTTTCTAAAAATATTGTAGAGAGTACTAATAAATCTCTTAGGTATCGAGTTTCAAGAAAATCGATGATGTCGTTTTCGAAATATTTGATTTTCAAAAAAAAAAAACTTGAAACATTTTTTTAACCCTTAACTCAAGTCGTGGGTCCAATGGACCCATACTCAACCCTTAAACGCGTGTAAAAAACGCCGCGGTTGCCACAGCTCCCCCTACTTCTAAGTTCCCTCCTATATAAAGCCGAACTGTGTGCAGTGTGATGGACGCGTTTAGCTCGCTGCTGCCAATGCCAGTTCCAGCATACGCGTGGGTCCCCTGGACCCACCACTATAGATACGTAATTTATTTTGTCCTTTAGTCATTTTAGTTTTACGGTCCTATTTCAAATTTGTGTAATGTAAAATTAAATTAATAATTCAGGGAATCGAGCCGATAGATGGAGCAATAGTTAAGTGCAAAAAAGCTCAGCGGCGATGACGAAATTGGCCAAAATTCAAATTATAATGGCAAGCTGCCTTTTTGTTTGATTTGCTCTGCACCAGTGTGTTTTGTATGCTATTAATTTCACTTAATTTGACCAATGTCAGAATGTTTTTACAAAAAGATGTTAAGATTTTGTTTCAAGAATTCCAAAGATGGTGTTTAGGAAAAATGTTTCTAAAAATTTAAATCTTTTTTTTTTCTATTTTACATAAATTTTTTTTGATGATATGTTTTTTGGTCAGGTGATTTGCAAAATATTGTTGAAATTGGAGATTCAAAATTTGATGAAAGCTCCAACTAGTGATTTTTTTTTAAAACTACACTCGTAATTGATCATCCTTAATGTTTGGCAAAAAAAAATTAAATAATTTATACTTTAATTTTTATTAACATTTAAAAATGATTGGGTCCACTGGACCCACGACTAAAGAAGTGTATATAATTTTTACGCCTTTAGTTTCCAAAAATTTTTTTTTCAAAAATTTTGGTACACAAAACTATTTATATTTCTTGGAAGCTTCTGTATAAAACAAATAATTGAAATCAGTCACACCATTTTGAGGCAAATCAAAAATTAAAAAAATGGTTCTTTGGGAGGTACCATTAAAAACCATTTTTGGAAAATGGCTTTCCACCCAAAGGCAGCCTTTACTAAAATAAATTTATTAAATTTTTTTAAGAAAAGTTGTCGAGCCGTTTTTGAGAAAAAAACGATTATGTCAAATTGTTAAAAAAAATTGTTTGGTAGGTACCGTTATTTTGGTTCTAAATAAAATGAAAAAAAAGTATGTGGGTATAATCACCAAAAACCACTATGTACCAAGTTTGAAGAAAATCGATCGAGAGCGTTTAGTCTGTAGACGAACAGACAGACAGACAGACAGAATTGTGCCACCCACTTTTTTCGTGTTCCCTATCATCCTAATATCATGTTTTATTGTTATCTCAATTTTATTCACGAATCCAAAACTTGCTTTATAGTACCTATATCGCAAGTAAAAATAATAACACTCATTAAGACTTTTCCAATGATTTAAGGGAGAAAGTGTTACAACATATGGAACGAAAAGCCTCATATCTCCTCCTTTGGCAGATACTTCAAAAGATATGGAAAGGGGAAAATACCTTTCATCAGCTAACAAAGAATGACGTATAGACATCGTTATTAAAAACTGACCGCTCTCAGAGGCAGGAGTTTTAAAGTCTCCAGTGGACAATATTTATTAAACAAAATGGTTGAAAATGCTAGTAGTCCAGTAACTATATACATTAGACCTTGCGTCAGGTCCGGTAGTTCTGATTTTTTGCTGAGTTGTTTATGATGTTGGCCTAGTATTAAATCTGATTTTTTGACCTCGAGCGCCAAACGCAACATTGGTAAAAATCCAAAAAACCGCGAATTTTTCGCGGTTTTTTCACTTATTGGCTATTTTAACCATTACGCCTTAACTTCCGAGTAAAACATTGCTCTACGATTTCAACCTTACTAAATTTGCTTCAATTTGAGTCCAAAGCCGGTTCTGTAGACATAACGGTTTCCAAGGGACGGCATCTCAAAATATAGCAATAAAAGATTTAAAACAACAAGTAGTATATAAAACAGTATAGTAACAAAAACATGGTCTTTGACATATGCTGCATCAAAGTAATAGAGCGTGTAGATTGGGCCAAAAGAAGAAAACAATAGTACTCAGTTCAGTACCCACCAGTGAGTTATCTGAAGCGAATGTTTTAGTTCGAGTTTTATATGGTTGACTTTAAAAAATCATAACTCCGTTTCTACTCATCCGATGTTCATGATTAAGATCTTAAAATAAAGCCAACATGACACGCTACACAGTATAAAAAAATCATTGAAAAGGGGCAAACGATTTCACACAAGGGGTGAATAGCCCCCTTCAATTCGATTTGCATCATTCTAAATTCAAAAGTTGATGAAAAAATTCACAATTTGAATTGATTTTTAGCTCAAATTGAAGCCCATTTAATTATTTTGAAATGGTAGAGCAAAGTTATAATCGAAAACCAGGCCTTAAAGGTTAAAATAGCCAATAACTGAAAAAACCGCGAAAATTTCTCGGTTTTTTGCGTATTTCACAAAGTTGCGTTCGGCGCTCGAGGTCGAAAACTTGGATTATTGGTAAGGCAAACATCATAAACAACTCATCTAAAAATCAGAATTACCGGATCTGAGGCAGAGCCCTCCCACCCCGAAGAAAAAGGATACTAGACTGAAAACAGTGAAGTTGATCATATTAATTTCAGTTTTCTCAAAAACTAGAAGTCATTTTAGCATTTGGTTTTCAGTTTTTAACTAAGAATTAATAAGGGCATTGAAAATCAACATCAAAAATAGTACTTAATAACATAAAATAAATAAAAAAAAATAGATTAACAAAAAAAGATCGTCTTTTTCTCAAAATTTTGAGTTTGAGAGTAAATTTTTCAAAAACTATCAGCTAAAAAAACTTTATTAAAAAATAAAATTAAAGAATGGATTTCTGGCTTTGAGATGAGGAATGGATTTTCGTCCAGATATTACCATTGTATTTTTATAGTTATTTTTCTATTTGAAGTCAACTTTTCTTAAAATTGCCCCTCCCGCCTAAACGGGGGGATATACACCCCCCATCCGGTACTATTGTTTTCTTCTTTTGGCCCAATCTACACGCTCTATTGCTTTGATGCAGCATATGTCAAAGACCATGTTTTTGTTATTATACTGTTTTATATACTACTTGTTGTTTTAAATTTTTTATTGCTATATTTTGAAATACCGTCCCTTGGAAACCGTTATGTCTGCAGAACCGGCTTTGGACTCAAATTGAAGCAAATTTAGTAAGGTTGAAATCGTAGAGCAATGTTTTATTCGGAAGTTAAGGCGTAATGGTTAAAATAGCCAATAAGTGAAAAAACCGCGAAAAATTCGCGGTTTTTTGGATTTTTACCAATGTTGCGTTCGGCGCTCGAGGTCGAAAAATCAGATTTAATACTAGGCCAACATCAAAAACAACTCAGCAAAAAATCAGAACTACCGGACCTGACGCAAGGTCTCAGTACTATGAAACTACAAGGTTACTGGACTATAGCTCATTGCCTATAAAATTCGGAAAACCTGGACGAAAAAGAATGCTTCAGGATGAAGGAAAAGGATACTGATGCTTTTGATTTAAGATAGGAGTCGGGAATCAACATTTCAGAAACGACGACGATAAGACGTAACGTTTTTAGCAGAAATGGTATTTACTTGTTTTTGTTACATAAATAAATTGAACGTGATCTATTTCGATTTAAAAGACTACACTCTATAATCAATGCTAATTCGAAAGACGATGCGAAGGACAGTTAAGACTCATATCAAAAAAACCTCCATGCAAATTAATATTAACAATTTTTCAGTTTGAATGTGATAACTTTTTTAGTTAAAGTTTCATTTATGTATTTATTTCCTAAAATATTAAATTTAGATACAAAATATGCACCTTTTTGGAAATTTAAGACACTTATTAAACAAACAATCTGATTCAATTAAATAAATTTATTGAATTACCATCATTTGTCTTTCAAAGCTTTCAAATAAATTTTCCTAAAAGTTTCAACAAGTTTCAAATAAAGTTTTTCTTATTCAAAATTGAACCATCGTTTTTTGATCTGTTAAATCCAAATTATTATGGTTATAAAAACTTATACTATATAAGAAAATAAAACGCAACATTGCTCTTTGATTGTATTGTCTTCTAAAGCATTGTCAACTTATCCTTTTTGGCACCTTCCACCGACTGCAATATAAGTTTAGTAATAAAATTTGTTTCGTTGAAATAAAAATGTTTTTCACATAAATTTCTAAGGTGTATGAGACCGTGAAACGTGAATGATTTTGGTTTTATTATATTGCGTCCTTGCTGAGCTTAAGTGTCCTTTATTTTAATTCAAAGCCGTTCTGAGAGTAAACGTTGTTTGATAAATAGATTCTATATAAAAAGCTTTTCTATAGCTATGTATATCTACTACGTTCGAAAAAGGAATTGCATCTCTACTTCTTAATCAATTCTGAGAATGAAAAATCACTATATCTAATGTATCACTGGTCCAGAGAAATATTGTGGGAAAATTAGTCGTAGCAGAGGTAAATCTATACCAATGAGTGCTTATCAAGAATTAATTAAGAGCAGAGATCTCGCATTTGGTTTTGGTTCATATAGATAGTGAACTAAAAATGATGCATTTATACTGGGAGGTAGTACGGGTATCACACTCGGGGAGTTTATGAAAAGTCGGCCCTTTATTTTAGTTGATTTAATTTCAATCTTCTAAAGGCTCAAATGAATCCAATGAAATTTTGTGAATACAATGAAGACTAAAGGATCCTTAACGCCAAACTATAGTAGGTATTTGTTGTGAGTTACTTCCTAACCGACAAGAGGACTTTCACTTGTATTAAGAAAAAATGACTATTCTTTCCAAAAACCCATCAAAATCCATTCTATGGTCATATATATTTTCTGTGAACCTTTCTGATTCTTGGATTTTCATGAAAAATGAAAGAATGTATACCAACTTTCATGAACGTACCATTTCTAAGTGAGGTTTTTTTGGAAATAATTCCACACTCTTTCCCCATTTTTATAAAAAAAACACCCCTTCACCGCAAATATTTTGATGGACTCTTTTCATTCTTGACAAATGAAACATTTTATTCCAACATTAGTTAAAAGCGCATTATTTTCAAAGGGTTTCCGGTAATATATTTCCTGCTGTACCTATCTATAGCCCTTAAAAAAAAACTTCATTATACATGAAAAGGACTATATCTTTTTAAAAGTGGTCAATTTGTTTGGGTTTTAGTCTCATTAGATCCAGCATTAAAAATATTATACCAAAATACAATATTATTTAAGGTTGATTAAAGTACAACCTACTCCCTTTTCTCCATTTTGCTACTACTAAAGGCCATAATGTGGGGATTTCCAAGGAATTTGCATTTAATGTAGGTAGAGAGTAAAATTCTTCGTCGATACCAATCTAAATATTTTAGGAAATAATTGAGTATTTAATGTATTCCTCCCCCTCTGGCTGGAGCGTTTTGGACATAAGCATGAAATAGATGTTCTTAAGTTAATTACATATCACAACAAAAACATAAATGTTAAAAAAGGAGCCAAGTTCTTATGTGTACAAGAAAAGTGTGCATAAAAAGTCAGCCAAAAAAAAATGAGATCTAAAATATATGCCAAGTTTTAAGTTCATGAAGTTTAATATCAAATATCTTAAGTAGAGTAATATCGAAACAATTCCAAATCATGACAGAAATTTGGTAATTAATGATTACTGATTAAAATTTGGTGGGTTCACTGGTCAAGTTTTCATACATTTTAAATTTGTGATTAAGTAAGTATTTAACAGAAAACTTGCCAAGTAAATCCACCAAATTTTAATCAGTAATCATTAATTACCAAATTTCTGTCATGATTTGGAATTGTTTCGATATTACTCTACTTAAGATATTTGATATTAAACTTCATGAACTTAAAACTTGGCATATATTTTAGATCTCATTGCTTTTTTTGGCTGACTTTTTACGCACACTTTTCTTGTACACATAAGAACTTGGCTCCTTCTTTAACATTTTATGTTTTTGTTGTGATTTCACTCCTTTTTGCAAAGATTTATTTTGCCAGGTGAAAGTCAAGCCCTACCGCTCTACAAAGTTTCATAATTCTACGACAACCGAAAGTGCTCCATACAAATAATAGCAATTTTGATAAAGTGGGTGGATGGCACCCCCCACCTCCCCCCCCCCCCCCTGGATGGACAACTCCAAATTTTCGATTTTTTTCCTTTCTAAGTACTTCAAGTCCTACCGACCTACCAATTTTCATCGTTATACAACAATCGGAAGTGCTCCATATAATTTATAAGAATTTTTATGAATGTGGGTGGATGCCACGCCCCCTGAATGCAAAATTCTAATTTTTCAATTTTTTCTTTCTAAGTACTTTAAGCCCTACCGACCTACCAATTTTCATCGTTCTACAACAATCGGAAGTGCTTCATATAGTTTATAAGAATTTTTAAGAACGTGGGTGGATGCCACGCCCCCTGAACTGAAACTTCCAATTTTTCGATTTTTTCTTCTAACTACTTTAAGGCATACCAACCGACCAATTTTCATCGTTCTACAACAATCGGAAGTGCTCCATCAAAGGGCACGGTAGTGCCCAGCCAAGTTCGCGGCACTACACTCTTTTTACAGGAACAAACTCAGGCGATTTTCAACCCCCCTCTAACTTCAGTACCAATAAAGTCAGAAAAAATTCGCAGTATTTGCTGAACTGATCAAACACAGGTGGCTCACCAAATTTCAACTCTTTAGCATGAGTAGTTCCCGAGATATAGCACTTCAAAAATCGCAAACTGATTCACTGACTCACTTAATCAGTAATCATTAAATGCCAAATTTCTGTCATTATTTGGAATAGTTTGGATATTACTCTACGTAAGATATTTTATACTAAACTTCATGAACTTAAAACTTGGCATATATTTTAGATCTCATTACTTTTTTTGTCAGACTTTTTACGCACAGGTTTCTTATACATATAAGAACTTGGCTCTTTTTTTAACATTTATGTTTTTGTTGTGATATAATTTATAAGAATTTTTAAGAATGTGGGTGGATACCACGCCCCCTGAATGCAAAATTCCAATTTTCAATTTTTTTATTTTTAAGTACCTTAAGCCCTACCAACCTACCAATTTGCATCGTTCTATAACAATCGGAAGTGCTCAATATAATTTATAAGAATTTTTATGAATGTGGGTGGATGCCACGCCCCCTGTATGGAAAATTCCAATTTTTCAATTTTTTTTCTTTCTAAGTACCTCAAACCCTACCAACTTACCAATTTTCATTGTTCTACAGCAATCGGAAAGGCTCCATATAATTTATAGAATATTTAAGAAAGTGGGTGGATGCCACGCCCCCTGAATAGAAAATTGCAGATTTTCGATTTTTTCCTTTGTATGTACTACAAGGCCTACCGTTGTGCAAAATTTCAAGTTTCTACGATGTCCGGAAGTGCTCCATAATTTTGATGATCTGTCAGTGAGTCAGTGAGTCAATGAATCAGTGAGTCAGTCAGTTACGGTTTTTGCGACTTTTGAAGTGCTATATCTCGGGAACTACTAATGCTAAAGAGTTGAAATTTGGTAAGCCATCTGTGTTTGATCAGTTCAAAATATACTGCGAATTTGAAGTTTCTGACTTTATTGGTACTGAAGTTAGAGGGGGGTTGAAAATCGCCTGAGTTTGTTCCTGTAAAAAGGGTGTAGAGCCGCGAACTTGGCTGGGCACTACCGTGCCCTTTGATTTTGTACCGAACTAAAATCAGTCATCCATTAACAGCCATCAGCTTGGCATTTTCTTTTATTAAATAAAAAAAAATTGTTTTTTTTGCAATATTTAAGGTTATCTTACCATGAAGTGTATTTTTTTCAACAAAATTTGTAACGACTCCTGAAGGCAATACTTACCATCTCCTTCAAAATGCAGTATTGATCTTTGCAATATTATAAATCATGTATTGGGTCAGTTCAAGGCGTACACAGGGTGCGCAGGGGGCTAATGGAGTGCTTTTCTAAAAAACATTTTGTATCGAAAAAAAAATTTGTGTGAACAAGTTATTAATGTGCATGTACCAATACAATTTCAAAAAATTTGTGCCCCCTTTTGAGTAGGTGTATTGAATATTCCAAAAAAAATTGAAACTTTTTTATAAATTCAAAGATTTTCTTTGAAAACATTTTCACAAGAAATATTTTTTCAAGCTATTTTAAATTCGTATATAAAAATTTATTTAAAAAGCTGATAGTGAGAAAAGTCGAAATAAAAAACAAAAGTTTATGTGACGAACTGTTAAAAATTACTAGGTGTACATTTTTATAACATTTTCTATATTTTAAAATTTTTAGAAACTTATGCAAGCATAAAATTATTTAAATTATTTAAATCAATCATATCAAACATTTTCGAGAAAATCGAAAAAAATTTTCTCTCACGCCTTACAACGTTTTAAATCGCATTAATTTTTGTTGTTTTACTTAATTCGGTAATTGCCTTTTAATTCTTAGCAAAGAGAATGCCAAAGAATGGAAATGAACGCATGAATGCAAATGAATGAAAGAATTCAAGTTAATGCTATGAGCTTAAATTACTGTAAGGAATGCATTCCCAAAAGATTGCATTCATGTGTTGCTGGGAAAAAAAATAATTGCGATCAATGTCAAATGAATGATGATTTCGGAATTTGAAGTCACTGATTCAAAGTCAATGAATTTGATTTTTTAATTGGAGCCATTAAAGATTGCATTCACAAAAGATTGCATTCTTTGGTTTTTGGTTTTAAGAAAAAAATCTTGTAGGGAAGAAATGCTATTAACAGGCTTACAGATTTGTAAGACCTACTCTTTACGAATTCTCCATTAAGCTATTGTAACTTAAAAACAGTCCATTAAGAAACTAAGGCGTTCATGGGTTTTTATTGTAAAAACCATTGAACGGGTCATTGATGTTGAGAAAACCGAGGGGTGCTATTATATAAGAGTGAGCAATTTGGAGGGTGGGGGGAAGGGCTGAAAGTACCCTTTTTGGTTTTTTGCATATTACTCAATAACGAAGCAAAAGTTTGAGGCTATGCCAACATTTTTGAAGTGAATAAAATTTACATGGAACTGCTTTTTTTTCATGTTTTACTTTTTTGCCTATAACTCTGTCTATACCGTTTATACGTATAGGCACTATTCAATAGAAAAGAGAGATAATTAAATTTCCCTCGAAAATGATTCATTCAAAAAAAGTTTTTGTTTCAAAATCGAAGGCATCTAGGTAAGCCGCAATTTTTCAATTTTTATCGCGTTATTTATCGACATTGTTTCAATTCATAATTTTGTGATAAAACTAACTTTTAATGAGAATTATTAGTTAATTTATTAATAAATAAAATGCAAGACTGGCTCGCACGTACTTGCTCTTATGTTCAAGATGCTAAGGGTTTAAGAAAATTATATTTTAAGACAAGGAAATTATGGAAGGAAAATGTTTTAAAAATAAAATACAGTTTTTAAGTTAGCTAAAACAATTCTTTTGATTGTTTGAGGTGAAAAAAAAGAACGTCATATTAATTTTCTTCATTGAATATAATTGTATGAAAAAAAAAACTTTAAAATCGTTGAAGCGGTTTTTTAAATAAATAATATTTATATATTAAATTTTTATAACATTTTTAAGGACAAATTTATGTGCATATAAAAATGAAATTAAAAAAAATTGTCAACCTGTTTTTGAGATATCGAATTTTCAAACAAAATAATTTGAAACTTTCTTTTAAAATTCAAAACTTTCTTTTTTTGAATATTTTGATATGCAAGATTATATAAACTTATTTTAAATTTAGAAATAAAAGATTTTGTTAAAATCCGTTTGACTGATAATGAGAAAATTCAAAATATTAAAAAACATTCTCTGAGAGGTACTACTAGTTGATAATTGTAAAATTTTATAATTATATGAAGTAGATCGCACTTTTTTTTAGCATACGGAAAAAGTTTTATAAAAATCGTAGGAACCGTTTTTGAGAAAAATAAAATGTAAAACTGGGTCGCACGTACTTGCTCTTATGTTCCAGACACTGCAGGTTTGAGAAAATTGTATATAAAAACATGCAAATTGTGACAGAAAAATATAGAGAGCATTAAACACAACGTTTAAATTAGCTAAAAAAAACTCTCTTGACAGTTTGAGGTGAAATTTTCCTAACGCTCGCACTGTGTTCAATCATTTTAAGGGTAGTCACAACCCCTTTAGTGCGCGTGTATTATAAAAAAAAAAAAAAAAAATTAATGCCCTCTGAATTCTTGATTAAATATGATTGTATGAAAAAAAAAGGTTAAAATCGTTGAATCGATTTTCTTCAAAAATTAATTTTGTATATATAAAATTCTTAAAACATTTTGAATGACAAATTTTGGAACGCAAATCTAAAGTATATTTTTATGTGCAGATAAAAACTAATTTTAATAATTTGTTTAATAGTTCAAAAACTTTTTTTTGAAAATTTTGATATGCAATATTATTAAGTCTTATCTGAAATTTGTATATAAAAAAATTTATTGAAATCCGTTAAGCCGATAATGAGAAAATATGAAATAAATTAAAACGTTCTATGACAGGTACTATTAATAGTTGCAAAGTGTAAAATTTTATAATTTTTGGTAGTAGATCGTACTTATTTTAGTATATGGAAAAGGTTTGATCAAAATTGTAGGAGTTGTTTTTGAGAAAAATATATTTTCCCTTGCGGTTTTTTAACTTTTGTATTGAAGTCCTGTTATTTTTTCATAAATAAAGTTTTTTCTAAAAATAATATTTTCGAAAGTACATAAAACTCTCAAGTATCGAGTTTCAAAAAAGTCGATCCTACAGTTTTCGAAATATTTATTTGATTTTCATTTATTTTTATTTATTTATTTTGATTTTTAAACAAATTGAAGCATTTTTTTTTTAATCCAAAACATTTTTTTTTTTTTAATTTTGATACATAAAACTATTTAAATCTAAAATTGAAAAAATAGTTCTTGGGAAGTACCACTAATAACCATTTTTTGAAAAATGGGTTTCCGCCCAAATGAATTGAATTTTTTTTTACGAAAAGTTCTGGAGCCGTTTTTGAGAAAAATACGATTATGTAAAATTGCAAAAAAAATTGTATGGCAGGAACCGTTTATTTGGTTCTAAAAAAAAATTTTAAAAACGTGTGGGCTTATCATCAAAAATCACTATGTACCAAGTTTGAATAAAATCTATCGAGCCATTTAGGCTGTTGTATAGACGAACAGACAGACAGACAGAATTGCACCTCCCACTTTTTTGGTGTTCCCTATCATCGTAATGCCATGTTTGATTGCTATCTCAAATTTTGTTTGCACGAATCCAACACTTGCCTTATAAAGGGTCCGCCAAATAACTTTTTTTTGAAAAGCTATAAAAATAACTACTGAATATTTTCTCAAATTTCTTTTATATTTGAAAGAACAATCCTTCCGGTTAATAATGGAAAATAATTTCATTCAAATGGCTGCTTCGCTAAGTGGACCTGCGATCGACTCACAGATGCCGATTTTTCCAAAAAAATTATCTTTTCAGATGAAGCTCATTTTGATCTTGGCGGGTATGTAAACAAGCAAAACTGTCGCATTTGGGGCACAGAAAACCCGTATGCCATTGAAAAGCCAATACACCCAAAACGAGTCACTGTTTGGTGCGGATTTTGGTCCAGAGGCATAATTGGGCCATTTTTCTTCGAGTGGCCGTTACAGTCAATGGCGATCGTAATCGGGCCATGTTGAACGAATTTTTGTTCACAAAAATTGAAGAGGAGGATAATGGCAACATTTGGTTTCAACAGGACGGCGCTACGTGCGACACAGCCGAAGCTACACTCCATGTAGCATTTTCAAAAAAAAAAAGTTATTTGGCCCTTTATATCGCAAGTAAAAATATTGTCCTTAACGCTAGTCACGCACATGCAACTGCTACTGCAACAAAACAGTTTAGTCACAAGTTGACCGATGAGCGCGCACATGAGCAACTCCAGAAGCAATCGCAACGAACCTAACCAACACACCGACAATGTGCGAAGTTACGTAGTATTCTATATGACATAAATTAAAAAACCGATTTCAGGCAATCGTCCAGTTTATGGCAAAACACAAACTAAAAAGTTGCTCGAATCGACGACTGAATAGTTTCTGCATGAGCGCGCTGTCCCATATGAGTCAATAGGATTCATTTTTGCAATCAAACAGTTGCGAAACTGAAAGTTGCATGTGCGCGACTAGCCTAAGGGTTTTCCAACTTTTGTATGGAATGTACCATTATTTTTACACAAAAGTGTTTTTTTTTCTCAATATATTTCAGAGAGTATTTAAAAACTCTTAAGTATCAAGTTTCAAAACAATCGATTTTATCGTTTTCGAAATATTTGATTTTCCAAAAAAAAAAAACTTGAAACATTTCTTAAAAATTCAAAAAGTATTTTTTCCAACTGTTCTATTTATATTTTTTGGAATCTTATGTATAAAAAAAATATTGAAATCAGTCTTACCATTTTGAATAAAATCCAAAAATTACCATTCAAAGGTAGCCTTTACTATAGGTAAGTAATTTATTGAATTTTTTTTTTAAGAAAAGTTTGGAAGCCGTTTTTGAGAAAAAAGACTTTTTCGACTTGCTTAAATTATAAAATGTTTTAAAATTTTTCATTTAACTGCTACTAATAGTATATACCTCCCATTAAATATTTTTATTTTACAAATTTCAAATAATATGTAAATTAAAATAATTTATCGCATCAAAATTTTTAAAATAAGGAATTTTTGAATTAAAAAAAAAAGTTTCAATGGTTTTTTTTTTTTTTTGAAAAAGAGGTTGACAATTTTTTTTTGAAATTCTATTTGAATATGCAGATTAATAAATACATATGATTTACATTCAAAAATGTTTGTTTAATTTTGTTTTAAAGAATTTCATATATGTATACCAATATTTTTTTTTATTTATTTAATAATAATTTTCTTTTTGTTTGCATGTATTTGTGATTTTATTATGAATTCAGATGAAATTATTTATGTCACTTGAAACAATATTATAAAAAAGAAAGAAATTACATTTTACATTTTTATAATTTTTTTTTAACTTTAAGCCTCTTGAATATAAGAGCAAGTACGTGCGTCTGAGTTTAAGTTTAATTTTTACTCGCGTCTATAGTAGCTATAATACTATTTCTAGTTCGATATTTTTAGAAACTAATGTTTTAATATTACCATTAAGAAATATGTAATTCACTAGAACACTATCATAAGTGTTAGAGAAAATTCTTAATTTTAGCACCAAATATTTATTTTAAACCCTTAAATCATACCATTAATTGTTTACACCTTTTTCAATCATCACGCAATATTTTAAGCTTTTACAAAAAAAAAAAAAAAAAAAAAAAAGGAAGTGTCTTTGTCATCTAATCGTTAAAATGTCCAGTAAAACCTTCTGGTTTGCGTGTGTCCTAAAAGTTGAAATGGGGAGTTTCGCTTTCACAACAAACACTTAACGTATAACGCCTCTGCCAATAATCAACCGAATTATTACCGCCTTGCCGTTTTCCCTATATACGATACCTATACCTATACTTCGGAAAACAGTTTGATTTCACTTTCGAATCGCTTTTAATTTACCCACAGTTAATTTTAATTATCCGAAAATGGAAGAAGAAAAACAAATCGTATCGTTGATTTGACGTCCTTTAAGCTTTCCCAAATGCGTCACGCAACCATTTCCTGACCCGATTATTATTTATCAGAGGAGCAATAAAAAAATTATTATCGCTATTTATGCCATGGTCAAAAGTTAAGCATTCTCACATTTTTTTTTTTTGGAAAATAAAGGAAATAAAAGAATTAATAAGAAGAAATAAAAAGAAATATTGCAAAGGGGACTAAAAGTCCTTTTTTTCGTTATTTTGGTGTTTGTGAATTATACCACGACCGCACTAATTGAATCGAATGAGGTGGAATTTTTTAAATTTTGTTTTCGAAACTTAAAATTGTTTCGTAGTTGATAAAATATTGTTTTTGTGCTATAGGTACATAGCTTTGTATGCGTGTTGTTAGCAGTGCATAAAATAGTAATATTAATATTGGTATAGCAACAGCTGTTGGAAAAAGTATAATGTTGACCAAGGATGGCGACGGTCATTCGCTGAGATTTGTTGAACCCTTGACATGTGATAAGGTTTCTTAGAATTCGTAAGCCACTTACAATCCAATCATTAAAGTACCTACGTATTATTTTGGTTATAATACGAGCTTTTGTACTGTATAAAAGTAAACAGAGAATATGTATTGTCAAATTCATAACAATATATAAAAATCCAAATAATAACCGTCGCAGCACTTTTGTAAAGCGATTTATTTTATAAAATTGGTAACAATTAGACTTAAAATAAAATGCTCAGATGGATTGCTGCACTTATAAATGCTCTTATATTCAAGAGCCCTAATATAAATTCTATATAGGGATATGGAAATTATAAGAATTTCAAAATTCGATATTTAAGTTCGCTAAGACAACTCCTGTAGAAGCATGAGGTGAAAAAAATAATGCCATCTGAATTCTTGATCAAATATAAACGTACGGAAAAAAAAATTTAAAAATCGGTTGAGTGGTTTCTTAAAAATATAATTTTATATGTTCATACATTAGGGTGGTCGTTAAAAAGGTCATCTTGGATGGGCCTAAATCGGCTCGAAATTGGCGTAAGATCTGCCAAAAAATTCAAAGCATGTACGTTGGAAGAAGAGAAGACAAAAATACCATCGGAAGGGGGTCTTATTTGAACCCGCTTGGACAGGAGGAGCAATAAAAAAATTACATAAATAGAAAAAATTCCTTTAAAGATAACGACAACACTTACAGTATTCTTTAAAAGCTTTTTAAAAAGCCAGAAGTCCATTCTTATGGTTTATTTAAAAAAAAAGTTCCTTTAATAAATAAGCTCAGCTAAATATGTTTTCAAACTTAAAATTTTGATAAAAAGATTAACTTTTCCTCAAAAATTTTCTGTCAAAACTGTTTACCAAAAAAACTTTATTTTAAAATAAACCATAATAATGGACTTCTTATAGATTTCCAAAAAGCTACAAAACAATACTATAAGTGCTGCCGTTGATTTTTAATAAGTTTTTTTCTATTTGATGTCATTTTTTTTGTAAAATTTCCCCTCTTATCCAAGCGGGGGGAAATATCACCCCCTTCCAATGAGATTTTTGTCTTGTCCACTTCCAACCCACATGCTTTGAATTTTTTGGCAGTCTTAACGCGAATTACTTAGAATGAAAAAATAAAATAAAATGCACGACTGTATCACACGTACTTGCTCTTATGTTCAAGTTCCTTGGAACTTCGAAAATATATATAAGTAATATTATAGAAATAAAAAAATATAAAGCTTTTAAATCGTTCTTTAAATTGTATAAGCAAATAGTAAAATAGCTTAGCGCTCAAATCGAAGTATGCCATTTATTACTTAAGCAAATAGAAATACAATCCGCTCCCTCTAAGTCGAATTTTCACGGCATATCAAAATTCGTTCGAGTTAGAGGGAGTCTTGCAAAAATTTGATTTAGAGAGAAAAATAAATTTTTGTTAAAAAGTATTCATTGGATACAAGAAGAAGATATGAAAATAAAATAATAAATTAAATGAATAAAAAGAAGCTTTTTGCTTCTTGTAGAAAGCGTTAACTTAGCGGTGAAGTCCTTTAAAAGTTAAAATGTTTTTGTACATATAATTTTGTAAAAATAAACGGAAAAGCTGAAAACAAAACAGTTTAAAAAAAGCTAAAAAAGCTGCTGATCATACTATTAAATTTGTATTTATTCCATACCATGTACCATAAACAGATGAATAGAGAGTGAATGTGCTTGATTTTTATATCAGAATACAAGTTGCAAGAGTATGAATATTTTCTGTTGATTGTTTTGTTTTTCTTACAAATAAATTCTAGATAGAGGAAATTTCGACTCAGAGGATGATTTTGGTATGAAAAATTGAGGGGAATACAAAAATGTGGCAAACAAAATCGAGATAGAGGGAAATTCGACTTAGAGGGACTTCTGCTTAGAGGGAGTTGACTGTATTATGCAAACAAAAATTAAAAATCGTTGGAGCGTTGTTGGGAATAACCTCGAGAGAAGCCCCCTTCCACAGTTCACCAATAGTGGTGATTGTGTGAATGAGGTATTCCAGGGATTTCTGGTCCCCACAGCCAATCACTTTTACTCCTTTTCGCCATCTAGCTCCATCAAAGGTGTAGTCCTCAGAACTATCATTCTCGGATGTCTCCCCACCATTGCTTTGAAGATTTTGTTTTCCACAAGTAAAATTTCCCTGTCAGTGAGTCAGTAGTTACGGTTTTAGCGATTTTCGAAGTCCTATATCTCCGGATTCAGGAACTACTCATTCTAAGGAGATACAATTTAGTGAGTCGACTGTTATTGACCAGTTCAGCAAACAGAGTGAGTGGTTTTCGCCTTGACGTTGGCGAGGGGGCTTACGATATGACACTCCAGCAATCCAGCTGCAGGGGCATACAACTAAGAAAAACCAAACAAAAACAGGGATGTTTATCCAAAAGCAAATAAAGAATGGTCATGGAAAGCTATACAAATGATGAAATCCGAGCGGGGATATACGCTCAAGTGTCGACAGAAGTCACGGCTGTCGGCGAGGGCTTGGCTTCGCAAGAAGCTAAGTCGCCAGTGACAAATAAAGTAGAAAACCCGACCAAACCCGTCTTAACTAGACAAGCGAATGTGCTCAACCTTGCAGCATCTCTTCTTCCTGCTCTAGATAGCTTAGCTATTGAAGATATGGAGACCTCGAACAGACCTCCCTCTATAGGAAGTCAAACCGAGGACGAGCTGTTGCAAGACTCGAGTCAAGAAGAGACCACGCTGAAGCCTACTGCACCCCTCAAAGCTTCGAGGCAACGCAGTAACTACAGATCCTCCAAAAGATTCGTGAGTGCTACTGAGAAAAAGGACCCAAATTCTCTCAGTTCAAGAGACAAGGCCCTTTTGAAAAAACATAGGAAATTGGTGAGGAACTATGAACGTCAGTCGGCAACGACCGCCACTGCACCCATTGTTTCCTCCCAACTACTATTGAACGCAAAAAAGCCAGACAGCGGGAAAGTAATTGCCGCCGCATCTAGGTCTATCCCTAAAAAGATAAACCGCGAACAGGTGGACAATAACTCTACCGCTAGTACTGGCTCAAAGACGAAACTGGAGACCTCCAGCAAGAAACAGCAGGCCAACGCTTCATCGAACCTGAAAAGGAACGAGAAAGCACAGGTAGGCAACTCTTCTGGGGCGAATCCAGGTTCATCTAAGAGAGCAAGATCGGAGGAGGCAACCAAGACTGAAGGTTATAAAAAGCTTAAAACCAACAGTTTTGACACCACCCCGATCGATCTGCAGGTGGCCATAATAAGTCGAGACGACCCGGATGGGAAAATCACGACAAAAAATTGGTTACTCGTGGAAAACGAAATCATCAAAGCCATGATGGTGACATCCGAGGATGATAGTTCTGAGGACTACACCTTTGATGGAGCTGGTTGGCGAAAGGGAGTAAAAGTGGTTTGCTGTGGGGACCAGAAATCCCTGGAGTTCCTCACTCACACAATCACCAATATTGACGAACTGTGGGAGGGGGCATCTCTTGGGGTTCTTCCCGTCACAGCTCTGCCACTTCGCCAGCAGGTTAATATATGGATTCCTCCTCCTGCCATGCATGAGGATGCATCCGTGATTAAACTGCTGGCGAAACAGAACAAGGAGCTGCCCATTCTAGAATGGAAACTTCTTCATTCCAAGAAGAGTCTCAGAGGGGAAGGGAAGGACCTCTTGTTCATGATTGACAAGAAATCTGACCTTCTTCTTAAAGGGAACGAAGACGTGTTGAGATATGGTCTCGGAACCGTAAAGGTAAGGAGGCATGTTAGCAAAGGGGAGTCAAAAGCTGCTGGTGGTGCAAATTAATTTGCATCACGCTAAAGCAGCGACGCACGACCTAATGCTCTACATGTCTCAGGAGGCCGTGGATGTGGCCTTAATCCAAGAACCATGGATTCGTAAGAATCAGGTACAAGGATTGAGGTCAAAAAACTATAACCTGTTCCACTCCACGTCAGAAGGTGAAATAAGAAGTTGTATTCTAGCGAAAAAGTCAATTAATGCTTTCTTTTTATCTAGGTACAGCAACAAGGACAACGTGGCAATCAGCGTTGAGTCCAAGGAAGGTAACTTCGTCTTGGCATCAACGTACATGCCGTACGAAGAGGAAAACCCACCATCAAAGACAGTCCGCGATCTTGTGGGACACACCACAGCAAGAGGGACACCTTTGGTGTTGGGATGCGATGCCAACGCCCACCACACTCAATGGGGAGGTAAGGATGTCAATAAAAGAGGTGAGTCAATTTTTGAATACATTCTCTGTTCAAACCTTATGTTATGTAATAAGGGTAATCACCCAACATTTAGGAACAAAAACAGGGAAGAGATTCTAGATCTCACTCTTATGAGCAATAATGATAAAATTTCTGTAGGGAATTGGAGAGTCTCGCCTGAAGAATCTTTCTCAGATCACTTTAGGATACTCTTTACTCTAGACAGGAACAAAAATGAGATTAAGCCCTTTAGAAACCCAACTAGAACAAATTGGACAGAGTACACAAAATAATTGAACGATCGTATCGACCCACCAGAGGAAGAAACGCTTTCGGCAACCTCAACCATAGATACTGTTGTTCAAAACCTTACTAGTGAAATGAGAACGGCTTTCGAAAGACACTGCCCTATATCTCGTAACATTAAACCCACTAGCCCACCATGGTGGAACAGTGAACTTAAGAAACGAAGAACAGGGGTCAGAAAACTTTTCAATAAAGCCAAACTGAGTAAATTAGATATAGACTGGAATTCTTATAGAGCTGAACTTAACTCATACACCAAGGAGTTAAGAAGAGCCAAAAAGGATTCATGGGCTAGACACTGTGAATCCATTGAGAGTACTAGTGAGGCAGCGAGACTTCGTAAGGTCCTTGCCCATAATCCCGCGATTCCGGGATATATTAAACATCCCGATGGATCGTGGTCGAACTCGAGCCAAGAAACACTTGAACTCTTTATGGAAATGCATTTTCCTGACTGTAAGAGCCCTGAGGACTCAGGTTATAAAC
This sequence comes from Dasysyrphus tricinctus, assembly GCA_963921185.1. NCBI lineage: Eukaryota > Metazoa > Arthropoda > Insecta > Diptera > Syrphidae > Dasysyrphus > Dasysyrphus tricinctus. Next base: position 54,008,601 of record OY992530.1, on the reverse strand, counting down.
AACCAGACCCCTTAGAAGCTCTACAACCAGCACCAGAATTGGATCAGATTATCACAGAGCAGAAGATTATGTGGGCAATAAACTCGTTCAAACCCTTTAAATCAGCTGGACCAGACGAGATAATTCCGGCATTTCTTCAACATGCTCTACAGATAATCACCCCATGGCTTAGGGTAATCTTCAAAAGTTGTGTTAAACTTAGATACGTCCCTACCAGCTGGAGAAAGGTTAAAGTTGTCTTTATTCCAAAAGCTGGGAAACCGACACACTCGACTGCAAAAGATTACAGACCAATAAGTCTCTCTTCGTTCCTCCTCAAGACACTGGAGAGAATTATTGATCTGCATGTTAGAGACAAGAGACCTTCTCAACCCAAACATTTTGTGCAACTACCAACACGCTTACCTTAAAGGTAAGTCAGTGGAGACCACGTTGCATGGAGTCGTTTCACAAATGGAGAAAAGTCTCGAGCACAAAGAGCATACCCTGGCAGCATTTTTGGACATTGAGGGAGCGTTTAACAGCGTAAAAACGGAGTCCATTAAATCTGCTCTGGAAGAGGTTGGAGTTGAGCCTGCCATTGTAGACTGGATTTATACCATGCTCAATGGTAGAATCATAAACTCGCGACTTGGGGATACTATTGTTGAGAAAACAGTTACAAGAGGCACGCCACAAGGAGGGGTAATTTCACCTCTCCTTTGGATCCTAGTTGTTAATAAAATTCTTACAAGATTTAGAAATAAGGGCATTAAAATTGTGGCCTATGCAGACGACATAGTAATTTAATATCGGGTAAGTATCTTACCACCATCAAAGATATTATGGAATCCGCACTTAAAGAACTATCTTCTTGGGCAGCACAAAACGGTCTCGGGGTTAACCCTACAAAAACCGAACTAGTTCTGTTCACGAATAAAAAGAAATTAGGGGATTTTACTCCTCCCAGACTAAATGACATACCTCTGAAACTCTCCAAGGAAGCTAAATATCTTGGAGTTATCCTTGATTCCAAGCTAACATGGAAACGTAACACAGAGGAAAGAATGAAAAAAGCACTATGCGCTTTCTACACATGCAAAAAGACCTTTGGTACACGTTGGGGTATGCGAACGCAAGTTATCCAGTGGATGTACATGACGATAGTTCGCCCCATACTTACCTATGGTTCTATAGTGTGGTGGAAGGCTGTTGATAAGGTAAGCTATCTCAAAAACCTGAATAAGGTACAGAGACTAGCCTGTGTAGGAATAACGGGGGCACAGAGGTCTACACCACAGGCAGGATTGGAAATTATTCTAAATCTTCCAGCCCTGGACGAGTACACTAGATGCACAGCAGCCAAAAGCGCATTTCAACTCAAAGAAATGGGCTCTTGGAAGCACAGCACCTATGGTCATGGGTCTATCCTACGAAGGTATGACACAGTGGCTGGACTTGATGTGAAGACTGATTATATTCCACCCTTAATGGATTTTAACAAACACTTCTCTATTTCAATACCCGAAAGACATGGATGGGAACCCAACTCACTAATTAGTGAACAGGGTATCCCCTTCTATACTGACGGGTCAAAAATGGAAGAAGGAACAGGTGCGGGGGTGTTCTGTGAGGCCCTTAATATTTGGGAATCATATAAACTCCCAGATGAGTGTAGTGTCTTTCAGGCTGAAATTTATGCTATTCATAAAGCGGCAGAATTGGTACACAAGAAAAAACTGATCTCGTTGGAGATCACTTTTTTCGTGGACAGCCAAGCTGCGATCAAAGCAATAGCCAGTGAGACCATAGGATCCAAAACAGTGGCAAAATGTCGAGGCATACTGAACAAAATTTGCAACACTAACCGAGTCAAACTCTGCTGGGTTCCTGGACATAGCAATATAGAAGGGAATGATATAGCAGATGAACTGGCAAGGAAGGGGTCATTGTCAAATGGAAACAGTAGTAGCCAATTAGACACGGGACTAGACATCCCGATCGGCGTAATTAAAACGAAAATGGACCTAATAATGAAAGAGCAAATCAATAAATCCTGGATTACCAGGAACGATTGCGCTATCTCTAGAAGTTTATGGCCTAGAATTAATGAAAAGGAAACTCAGTATATTCTATCGCTGAGTAAAAAGAACATTAGAATCTTGATAGGTGTACTAACGGGTCACTGCGCCATTGGCACAATGGCCACCAGATTGGGTGTACTCGCACCCGACTGTTGTAGGAGCTGTCAGGATGTAGAAGAAATAGAAACCATTAAACACCTGCTCTGGGATTGTCCAAACCTCCAAACAGGCCGCCTCCGCTACTTGGGAAACAGGTTTGTTGGAGAACTGGACGATCTAGCGCAGGTCTCAATGGTAAATATGAGGAAATTCATAGATAGCACATGCTGGTTCGTAAATGAGCCAGTCTATCTGAATCATTAGCTTAGGAGCATCTCTGCTTTCTTATTGTAAGGGGATCACAACGGACCGACAGGCCCCCGTGTACGCAACAGCCCTGTGCTGTGCACACCCCTCCTAACCTAACCTAACCTAACCTATATCTCCGGATTCAGGAACTACTCATTCTAAGGAGATACAATTTAGTGAGTCGACTGTTATTGACCAGTTCAGCAAACAGAGTGAGTTTGGAGTTTCTGGCTTTATTGGTACTGAAATTAAAGGGCGGTCGAAAATCGCCCTACTACCGTCTCCTTTGATACAAATTTAGTGAAAATGAGCGGATACTTCGCCTCCTTAATGAAAAACTTCAAATTTTCTATTTTTTCATTGCCTATTGCTGTGCGAATTTTCAAGATTCTTTTGATTTACTGTCAGTGAGTGAGTGATGAGTTAGTTATGGTTTTTGCGATTTTTAAAGTCCTTTTTTATGTCTCAGACACCACAATGGTTATGAAGTTGAAACTTGGTGAAGTCTCAACAATTGATTATTTTAGATAATAACTTTAAACAGTGCAAATTTGTTTTACCTGACATGATAATTGATGAAGTTAAAGGGGGTCGAAACTGGCCTGAGTTGGTTCCTTTGAAAAGAGTGAATTGCCATAACATGGATATAGGATGGGTACTACGGTGGTCTTAGATTTAACGTATGGATACAAATACCATACTTTTTAGAGCCAATTAATATGTACCATACAAAAAATAATATTTATACAAATGTTCACCAGCTTTTTGCCTACCGCTTTTAATATAATGTTAAAAAACCAAAAGTACCTACACAATAATTTCCAAACCCTATATATGCACCTAAACATAATTTCAAACAATCAATTTTAAATCCCTGTCAAACCCTATATAAAATCCTTGAAGTCAATTCAAACCATTCTATATTTTGTCATTGTTTTTCTTTTGTTTTATGAGGGTTTTCCAGAAAACAATTGAACAAAAATACATAAAAGAGAGAGGAAATCTCTCGGATAGAATTTAGTAAGACTTTTGACTATAGTACATATAACCAGTACCAGGGCAACCTATCACCAGTTAGCTTTGACCATTACCAAACAACAAGCATTCAGTCACTCCTCTTATTCCCTTCAACAGCAAAAAGTTGTTCGAGAAATTAAGAAATCCGATTAAAACGGAGAAAGGATTTGGTTTCAAACTGGACTTTCCTCACATACACACATAACATATAGATAATATAGGAAAACGATGAAAGAACGATGATGCGACGAAGGAAGGAAAGGAATGACTCTGAAAGATTTGTGGGGGTAAAAGATTTAATGTCGAACACTATAAATAGGGAGATTTCTCCTTCTTTGGAATTTTTTCAAGGGATGGATGCAAGACTTATAACGCCTAGAGGCCATCATTCGAGGTAACAACCTGCATGTCTGTTTGAACTAATTTTAGCTAAGAGGCCCTTTAAAATCACTGCGTTACACCCCAAAACCACCAATTTAGCCATCCGATTTCTTTCACAAAATTTAAGAAGTGTTTTAGTTAACATACACTGAGAAAACTGAACTATGAGTTATTTAAACAGAAGCATGTTTAACTATATGTTTAAATTAGTGCAAATAGAATTCAATTTAAATCTACCTCATATCTATTCAGATTCAAAAAGACTATTATTTTGGTTAAAATCTGTTTAAATCAAAGTAAATCATGTTTAATTATTACATTGGAAGCTACACGTAACTTTTAACATGAATTCAAGCCTAATTGAATTTGATTTTCGAAAGACCTGTTGAATTATTTTACTCACTTAAAAATGTTAAACATGAAATTAACATGCACGTGTTTGTTTCAAATATAAATGCACTCAAAATATTGAAAAGAGACAGGGATTGAACAAATATGTTTAATTTAAACTCGGACCAGTTTAAATTGAACTCAAAGGAATACAAACATAACTGCAACTGTCTTATGATTTTTATAGACACTTGGCGTCTAAAAAATTGCAAAAGAATCCTTCGCGACCACAGTTCGTGAAAAATATTCAAACTGTTCAAAAATTAGTGCCACCGTAGTATCGTCGCGTCGGTCCAAAGGTAAAACTCACTAAGTGCAGAACAAAATGTTCAAGAAAATGAGAATGAAACGCATTTTTTTAATCCAAACAGTGTAATTTTGCCCAGTTTTTATGAAGACATTGAAAGCTATTCCCAGGAACTTAATTTAAAATTTTGCGAAAACTGAACTTTTAGCATCAAAAAGTATGTTTCAATCTTTCAATCCCATTTATTTCAAAAGTTTAATTTGTTAGTAAGTGAGTTTTAACTTTGAACCGATAGCACGATATGTATGTATGTATTATAGCTATATAGGAAACGCTCCCATCATTACAAAAAGAATAAATTCGTAATATATTTAATGGATATAGCATCTATTTGGAAAACCTAACATTGGAATCATTTGTTTTAAACAGAAAACATATTTGACCCAAACACGAAAAATATTCAAAAAATTTAATATGATTCTATTTGAAACAACATCAAATGAAGTTAATTAAAACAAACAGAAATATCCTTATTTTAAATAGAAAGCATAGTAAATTTGAACAAAATCATGTTCAAATCGTTTCAACGATGAATTAATACGATTCTATTTAAATTAAATAGAAATCGCTTCCATGCCAAATCGTATGTGTTTGAGTTTGAATTAAATAGGAATATGTTCAATATTTTTCTTAGTGTAGGAAGTTTGTTGTTGAAGGTGGTTTGTATGCTGCATAGGAAGGTAGTGTGTAGAAAATAGTGCTTAATAGAGTGGGGCTGGGACCCATACTACTACATACGTACTACATTCTATGTACAACATTCACTTTACCATTAATAGTGGATGTAGTTCTCTTGTTGTTGAGAAAAATTTGAGTTCTGAAAACGTATTAAATAAATTAATTTGGTTGTAAGAAGCATTTTATAGGGCCTCTGAAGTTCGGGGCCTCCCAAGACCACCACATCAAAACTTCGGTTCGACGAAGAATACTGGAGAGTATATGCAGCAAAACTACAGGGATACAAAGTAACACTGCATAAAAGAACCAGAGCTGCTTACGATCTCTATGACCAGATGAGGAGAGAGGAACACCGGCTTCTCAGAAGGATAAAAGAAAGAGAAGCGTGCGATAGAGGGATGCCATTGCAGGAGTGAAGTTGGTAAGTCTTACCAAAAACTAAAAAGAACCATCCTAGGGTTACAAGGCCCAAACCGAAGCCTGCAATGACGATCAGGGGATCACCGTGGTAGAATCGCAGTTGGTGCTGAGGATATGGAAAAATCATTTCTGCTAATTGTAAAACGGCCGGCGATAGTTAACCGAACTCTGCTGCCATGCGGATTGCACCATTCAACCTGGACGAGGTAGACCAACAATTCCGTTCACCCGATCCCGACGAAATGATAATAGCTATATCTAAACCTAAGTCCAATAAGGCTGCTGGAGCCGATAGCCTTGTGGCTGAGCTATTCAAAGCGGCTAGCAATGAATTGTTTAGGAGCAGGGGTATGCACCAGCTCATCTGCAAAATATTGTCTAAGAGAAGCATGCCCAATGAATGGAACCTCAAAATTGTTTGCCCGATCCTGAAGAAAGATCTTTTCTGCCGTACTTTGTGAACACCTGGAGCCATTTGTCAACAGCCTTATTGGTCCGTATCATTGTGGCTTCGGGCCAGAAAAGCCCACCATCGATCAAATATTCGCACTACGGCAGATCTGGGAAAAAACCCAGGAGTTTCGAATCGATATACCCACCACAATTTCATCGATTTCAACTCCACGTATGACAGCTTCTATGGACACAAGCTACGTATATAGAGCATTATCTAGTATTGGCATTCTTCCCACACTTGTCTACTTGTGCAGAATGATAATGGAGAAAGCACTCTGTTCCATAAAGGTCAGCAAAGACCACACCCATACCTTTGATGTCAAAAAAGGTTTTAGACGAGACAAAGTGCTGTCATGTGACTTCTTGAACATCGTTCAGCTCTAGAAGCACCTGCTTTCAAACTCCATCCAATTACTCGCTTTCGCAAACGATACTGACATATGCGGACGAACAAAGCTTGGTGAATGAAGATAAGACCAAGTATATATGCTGTCAACAAGAAAGGACACTCAACACCAACGTCTCAGACAGAACGCCACTTAAGACAGCTATAGTTTTGAGGTGTTGAGAGACTTTGTCCACTTAAGCTTCGCTATCAATTCAGCGAACGATACTAGTGTTGAGATCAAACGAAAAAAATTTTCTTGCCAATCGCTGTTTCTTTGGGCTCTCGACCAACTAAGTGTCCCTGTATAAGACGTTTATCATCCCCCGGTCCTTATGTATGGTGCAGAGGCATGGCCACTATCAACGGTGGATGAGAATGCTTAAGGCTGTTTTGAGAGGAAAATTCTCCATTTGGTTTTTGTCCCGTCTACATAGATGAAGAATGAAGAACGTTCTGAACAGCGAAACCGACCTTACCACAAAAGTGAAAACCCAACGACTGAGATGGCTGGGTCACCTAGAGCGAATGGACATCAATTCTCCGCCTGGAAGGTCTTTGAATCTAACCCCGTGAGACGGCACCAGTAGAGGAGGGCAGCATAACAGGTCACGCACGCAAGTGGAAGAGGACCTCAACCAACTTGGCATGACGCCTGGAGACAGCTAGATAGAAACCGTGAGCCAGCTGGAAGATGGTTGTTGGTTGAGGCCCTTGTCCACCCTGGACTGTATGGCATCATCTTAAGTAAGTAAGTAGATACTTACTTAACCTACAAAAGTCCTCTCTAGTCCCTTAAAAGTTCAAGTGAGGCCGCCTGGAAGAAACACCTATTTTTAAGGACTTAAGGCCATTAAAAGCTATTTTGAATCAGAAAATAAAATTTCAATCGAAGCTCCTATACAAAATGGTCAAATTTTAAGCCTAACCCTAATAATATTGTGTCAGATAGATACGCCCTTGATTTCTTACTACCCACAAAGAAGTCAGCACTCACACGTAGAGACATAGAGGTTGAAATATCTTTGGAAAAATTATGATGTGATTGCTTTCCGTATAGCGGACTTCGTTTTCACCAACTTATATGTACGTAACGTAGGTACCTCTTCTGTACCTACTATTTCTAGTAAATTTTGGGTGGTAGGTAGTAGGATTAGAATCCTGTTTTTGCAGCAAATCATAAAAAAAATATCTTTAGAAATCCATATAGATTTAAGAGCATCGAAAAAATGATTTAGAGATATTCTCCAATGAAGTTTAAGTGAGAAAATTTGCAGCAGGAAGTGGCTACATAATTTTCTTTTTGCAGTGAAAAACTCTATATGACTCCATGCACATAACATCTGTATAGAAAATGTTCTTACACATCCATACAACATACATACATTTATGTATATGTATGTTTGTATTTTTTGATTTTGTTCTGTATTATAGGTACAGCAACAGCTTTGCTGTGTGCTCTCCATTTTGATTTTTTCGGTAAATTTTTATGGATACAATCTTCTACTGGTAGGTTAGGTATACCTACCCGTCCCGCTCGGGTATCGTGGTCAAAAAATTGCACAATAAGCTCGAGCAAAGCAGCTTGCTTTTATATTTTCCAATAAATTTTCTCCACCTAACCTTTTGTACGTGTGTGATGCAAAAGGATTCTTTTCCGGTTTTGTTTCATCATATCTATTTTTTGTTTTTTTTTTATTATTGCTTTCCTTCGCTTACGTAAACATTGGATGCATTCGAAATTTTTCGAATTCCCACTTTTATTAGTACACGGGAAGGGAGTTGAGAACCGATACTTAATGGTCGGCTTATATTTATGTATAGGTATGTTGTTATTCTACACATAATGGCTATATATATTACTGTACCTACCTCTCTCTACCTACATATATGCTATGTATGATGATGGAAAACATTATAAGTCTTGAAAAAAGAAAGAGTACTTTAATTTGTCCTTTCGCATTTGGCGATTTTTATTCTTCGAAACCATTTTATTCTTTTGAATTATCACCGTAAATGTGCAAAGCCATTAGTTCAAACAACTGTGCAACATAAAATGATAAAGTAGGTAGCTATAGGAGCCGTTATGGGAAAATGGACGCTAAAGAAGTTCTTACTCAATACACATATGGATGGAGTTGCATTAAATATTTTATTTTAGATTTATTGTTAGAAGTTATCAGTACCTATAGGTACATTTCTTCTTTTTTTCTTAAGTCATTAAGATAACTTTATGCAGCGTTTACTTCGTTAAACGAGTTTTTTTTTCATACATATATGTATACGTATTACGTTTCATTACATTATTTATTAAAGGTTTCTATGATTATAGCTTCGCTGACGGAACACTCGTGACGCGGAGTTTGCATGTTCCATTTTCAAATTTTTTAAAAGTTTTTGGTAGCTATTGGTTATGTTAACAATATCAATACTGGCACAGCTCAATACCTTTATAGAGTTAATATCCCAGTCGGATTGTACCTAAAAAAAAGCACTGAAGTGCAAAAAAGTTATATAAGGAGTATTTTTTGACTTTATTCGTAAGCGGGGTTCATAAAAATCCTAGAAAAAAGTTTTCGACCTCCTATCCCTTTTACGTTGGACATCATCATCTTTGATTTTAGAAAGTTGAGTTTTTGTTAAATAACTACACTGAGAAAACTGAACTATGAGTTATTTAAACAGAAGCATGTTTAACTATATGTTTAAATTAGTACAAATAGAATTCAATTTAAATCTACCTCTTATCTATTCAGATTCAAAAATACTATTATCTTGGGTAAAATCTATTTAAATCAAAGTAAATCAAGTTTAATTATTACATTTGAACCTACACGTAACTTTTTACATGCATTTAAGCCTACTTGAGTTTGATTTTTAAAAGACCTGTTAAATTATTTTACTCACATAAAATGTTTAACATACAATTAACATGCACGAGTTTGATTCAAATATAAATTCACTTTAAATATTAAGAAGAGTAAGGGATTGAACAGAAATGTTTAATTTAAACTCGAATCAATTTGAATTGAACTCAAAGCAATACAAAACATATCTGTAACTGTCTTATGATTCTTACAGGCACTTGGCGTAAAATAATTGCAAAAGAATCCATCGAGACCACCGGTCATGAAAGATATTCAAATAGTTCCAAAATTAGTGCCACCACCGTAGTATAGTCGGTCCAAAGGTAAAACTCACTAAAACACTAAAATTCAATAAAACTCAGTTCAAACAGTGTATAATTTTGCAAAGTTTTTATAGACATTTAAAGCTATGCCTAGGAACTTAATTAAATTTTGCGAAAAATGGCTTTTTAGCATCAATCTAATTTCTTTAAAAAATATAATTTGTTAGTAAGTGAGTTTTAACTTTGAACCGACACGATATGTATGTGTGTAGCATGTATTATAGCTAAAGGAAACGCTCCCATCATAACAAATAGCATAAATCGTATTAAATTCAAAGGATCTAGCATCTATTTGGAAAAACCAACATTGAAATCATTTGTTTTAAACAGAAAACATAATTGACTCAAACACGGATATATTCAAAAAAATTAATATGATTCTATTTGAAACAACATCAAATGAAGTTAATTAGAACAAACAGATATATCCTTATGTTAAATAGAAAGCATAGTTAATTTGAACAAAATCATGTTCAAATCGTTGCAACGATGAGTTAATACGTTTCTATTTAAATTAAATAGAAATCGTTTCCATGCCAAATCATATGTGTTTGAGTTTGATTTAAATACGAATATGTTTAATATTTTTCTCAGTGTAGCCTATTTTCTACTTCTGTATAAAAACACAAAATTTCATAATCTAGGTACAACTGTGGGCCTCTGAGTTCGGAAATTTGTTGACTTAATCCTTTACGTCATGCGGCCCTTTGTACCTCAGAGCATAATTAAACACTCATAACTTCTTTGTTTTTCTTTTTTTTTACCTTGGAAATAATACTCAGTGAACAAAACTAAATTTTCTATAAATTTTGTATGTGTTAATGATCACTGAAATTTTCCAGAATGTTCTTCGATTTTTTTCTGGGTATAGTAGAAATGGGGTACATTTCATATTTCATAATCAGAATCAGAGAACCAGGGCCTAGTGACCTACAACTCTCATTCATTCCTGTGTGCGTGTTGTTGGCAGGAATGAAAGAAACCTACACTTTTTTGACGGGTTCGAACGGCTAGGTGAGAAGCACTTATTCATGACAAGTATACTCTTGGAGGATTTGTCAGTTCCTCGCAAGAGGCAGTACCTCGGGTTAAACATTTCAGTTTTTAGATGGCACGGCTGGGAATCGAGCTCACACCTTCGGCTTTCGGCATGACATTCCTACGCACTAACCATCACGCCACGAGGTACTACGTTTCATTACATATTTATATTAAGTGATTCTATGATTCGCTTCGCTGACGGAACAGTTTGAGTATCTTATAACGGGTGATTTTTTAGCTGGTTTGGTTTTGGCAACACTGGTTTTGACAGCTGACGTGTGTTTAGTACCTTGTGTCACTGTCAAACAGCTTCAGTTTGGTTTGCAATTTAACCATGGATCGTCTTACAAATGAACAACGCTTGCAAATTATTGAATTTTACTATCAAAATTCGTGCTCGGTTCGAAATGCTTTTTTATCGAAAAATTGTGTTCAGCGATGAGGCTCATTTTTGGTTGAATGGGTACGTAAATAAGCATAATTGCCGCATTTGGAGTGAAGATCAGCCAGAAGCATTGCAACAGCTACCAATGCATCCCGAAAAAGCCACTGTTTGGTGCGGTTTATGGGCCGGCGGCATTATTGGGCCATATTTCTTCAAAGATGATGCGAATCGCAGCGTTACTGTCAATGGTGAACGCTACCGAGCGATGATAACAAACTTTTTTTTGCCCGAAATGGAAGTTCTTGACTTGCATGATATGTGGTTTCAACAAGACGGTGCCACATGCCACACAGCACGCGAAACAATGGCGCAATTGCGAGGCGAGTTTGGTGAACAGTTAATTTCACGTTTCGGGCCGGTCAATTGGCCGCCTAGATCGTGCGATTTGACACCATTAGATTATTTTTGTGGGGGTATGTCAAGGCTAATGTCTATAGGGACAAGCCCGCTTCGATTGACGCACTGGAAGCCAACATCCATGCATTCATTCGTGAGATACCGGCCGATATGTGTGAAAAAGTATGCCAAAATTGGACTCAGCGGATGGGCTACCTGACACGCAGCCGCGGTCAACATTTGCATGAAATTATCTTTAAACATTAAATTGCAAGGTTCAAACTATCGATTCAAATAAATATTTCATTCATTTTTTCGAATTTTTTGTGTTTTTTTTTTTTTTAAAGTTCTAAGCCTCTTAAAAAATCACCCGTTATTATACGATCGTGACGCTGAGCTTGTTAGCACAGTTGTAGGCACAGCTCAATAGCTAGTTATTTAGAGCTTATATCTCAGTCGGAATGTACCTACAAAAATAGGCTGAATTGCAAAAAAATTATATAGAAGTATTTTTTGACTTTATTCGTAAGAGGGGTTCATAAGAAGCCGACAAAATGTTTCCGACCTCTTCCTTATCCATCTTATCCATTTTGCGTTGGCCACCATCATGGATTTTAGAAAATTGAGCTTTTGTTAAATAACTCGCCTTTCAGCTTCTGATTAAAAACACAAAATTTAATAATTTATTACTTTGGTCCTATGAGTTTTTGAAATTTGTTGACTCAATTCTTTACACCATGGGTCCATTTGGACCAAAAGCAAGTTTAAACACTCATAACTTTTTTGTTTTTCTTAAGTTGGGTTTGTGTGTAAATGGAAATTTACACAAGTGCAGTGCATGCTGCAAGTTATACATCAATTTATATTGAATAATTTTGAATGAACAACAACAACTTGCGTCTGTTACCACCATGTATATAGGCTGGAGTTATAGCTATTTCACGAGAGCCACCTCTTGTTTTTCTTTTTATTATTAACACGCTTTTATTAGTTTCGGCTGTATGTATGTATGTATATATGTTACGGAATCTTTGGACGTGATTTTGACACACTTCAAATGGTTAGATTTGATTCAAACTTTGCTCACTTGTCGAAGCCCGATGACAACACAATATTTCGATCAAAATATCCTATTATCCTGATTAGGCTCGCCAGAAATCATAAATTTGTTTCGGGATCCTTTGCATGAGAGTAAGAGAAGTTACGCATGCGTGCGGCTCCAGACTTACTCTTTGGTTCGGGCACTTGGCTTAGCAAAGCGTAGTAGGGAACTTTCTTAATGGAGATGCAACTGTCAACACATCTGGTTGCTTTATAGCAAATCGAACTAAAAAGTGAAAAATAAATTATAGTTTTTAAAAACTGAAAAACACGCTTTTAGAGATAATCAAACTAAAAAGTAAAAAATAATTCTTATAGCATGAGAATAAAATCACTGGCGAGAAAATTAATGTCACTGTTCTAAAAGCGTGGGGTGCCTTGTATGACATTTTTAAACTAACTCTGCATATCAAGCAGGTAATTAGGTGACTGAAATATGTTTCCGGTACGCGTCTTGGATATCTTAACTGGAAGAGCTCTTGGCGCGTTACCAATAGATCTGGGTTCGATTCTCAGTCTGCGTGTTTTTCAGTTTTTTAAACTATAATTTATTTATTTTTAACTTGGAAATATTAATACTCAGTGAACAAAATTGAATTTTCCATTAACTTTTTATGTTTTAATGATCACTGAAATTTTACAGAATTTTTTTTTGTGAATAGTAGACATGACATGAGGTCCATTTGAATATTTTTTTTCTAGGTATTTTATTTAAATAAAAATAAAGTAATACTAATTGAGCTTAAAGATGTTGGCAGTTCCGGGAGACATTTGACGCATACATTATTTGTGTGGTGAAGGTAACAATATCTACCACAACAATCGCAGGTGTTGTGGTAGCCTCTCGGGGATTTTTCGTAAGACAGGCTGAACTCTCCTCATAATATGGAGGGCATCCAAACAAAGCTATTTTTCCTACTGTGCAATGTGATGCAGGTTGTGAACGGTCATTTACTTCCGATTCCATCAGCTCCTCCTCCTTTGATAAGTTTATCATTTCTGAACAAATTTGTGTTACAGGTTAATTGAAGTATCGAAAGTAGTCTGTCAGTGGTTTTGGGGCCACTTAGATGTCTTTCGTGACCATATTTGTAATCAGCGAGTCAAGGGCTTCAAGGTTTTATTGCGTTTGAAGTGGTTTCCCTCACTAATTTAATTTTGTGAAAATTTGTACTTTTGAAAAAGGGACCACTACGTGCTGGCAGACGAACATATTCGTTATCACCTTCACCAGGACTACCACACTACCAGTAACATCAACACTGTCTGGTTTTTTCTCACGTCAAAAATATGTTGTGAGCTCTCGGTCTAAGACCTTTGATAAGAGTGAATTAGTCCAAATGTCAAATCACACGTCGACTTCATCAGTTCGGCCACTAATCGTGAACAATGGACAATAATGTCTTAGCCAAGAGAGTCTTCAAATCCCATCCCAAAGTTCTAGGTGTTAGAACCCATGTCGGATGCCAAAGTACCTACTGCTTTGTTTGTATGATTTTAAGTATTCTGATCGGTAACAAAAAAAAAATATAGAAAGACACAGCAGGTATCATATCTCAGACATAAACCCATCGCGGGCCTGGAGAGTGTTCTGTTCAGAAAGTAAGTGAGACACACCTACCGTAACTCAAAATGAGCCAAGGCCAACAGCACTTCAACGTTATAATGTTTATGAGTAAATGTTTCCTGGAAAATCAGTAACTATTAATTCGGTGTATATCCAAAAATTTCAATTTTGTCTTTAAAAATTTCAAAAAGTTAGGAATGCCTGTAGCTTCATTGGCCTTTCCCCTCAACGTTTATGTCAATAAATGAGTAAAATATGACTGAAATGTCGCTATATTTTTTTTTCAGTACAAAATTAAGCTGAATAAAATTTGTTTGGGGTGACCTCCAACCGATCTGCCAGTTTAAATGGCTTTCGTTTTCAGATTTATGGTTGTCTTATAATAATTAAATTTTATCAGTTACTCTAACCAAACATTCAACCACAGTTGCGTTGTTGGGGGTGCTTATTGCGTTGTAAGCTATAGATACCGCTACTGTGGCAAAAGATTTGTTCTTTAAGAACGAGGTCTCTTATCTTGTTTGTTCAATACCTACCTATCGCACGAAATGGCGAAGTTTACCAATGTTAGGTAGGTATAGTTAGTTAGCCATCACCATCGTCATGTCACAGCTCCACGTTCCACACCCACCTTTGTTGGTTCTGTGGCCGGGTGTATTCCTGTGGCATTTCAAGTCGCACACACTCAACTTCACAAGCCAGAGGCCTTTGTCTGATATACTATCACAATCAAATAACAGATGACTAGGATGACGGAGACGATGACGAGGACGACGACGACGACGCCGAAGCTTGTGGACTATGAGCCAGAAATAAGCACAAAAAACACCACCCCGGAATAAAGGAGCAATGCAGAGTGTAACCATAAAAATCAAGGCACTTCATCGTGTGATGAGTTCCGGCCAAACGAAAGATGAACAACACAAGATAACAGCACTGTAATTAAAAGGAGCAAAAACAGAGGATGGAGACACGAATGTGTTGGATATATATAGAAATAGAGATAGAAATACACAAAAAAAAATAAAATGCCAACACTATGCGCCAGACAAAACCTAGAAATGCAGAACTAGAAAAGTTTAGAGTATTAAATGAGCCAGCCATGCCATGGCATATATCACAGATGTAGCTACACAGAAAGGAAGAGCAAAATGATGGTAGGTCTGATGGTAAGGTATATTCAAGTCCTCTAGTCCTATCTGAATCCTTGTGCGCGAGTTTGGAAACGCGGTAGCATGTGGAATGTAATTTGCACCTATTCTTGTTCTGCAGATGTCTGCCCTCAATATCCGTTTTCCGACGAGTGGAATACTCACGGACTGATGGGTATCACGATGGCAGCCACTTGCTATCGCCACCAATTTTTTTTTTCTATTTTCATTGTTTTTACAAGCAGGATTTTAGTTTTCGTGTGCCGCATAAAGCATGAGAGGAAAAAAGGAAGAACTAACAAAGCTTAACATCCAACACCTAATGTTGGTTTCAGTATCTGTTTTTTTTTTTGATTTTTTTGTACTGTTATTTCTAGTTGTTTTTCCATTTTTTATGAGATTGTGTTGTGTTTATTTTTCTATATACCTACCTTTATAGGAGAATCCATGAAATTTTGGAAGTGAGAAGAATAACACTTAGGTAACCGCGCAGTGTAATTAAATTCCTTTCATCTAACTGCTTCGATTTTCAGCTCATACCAATATTACAAGTTGCTTTTTTTTGTAAAAAAACAGAAATTAGAAAACCGGAGAATGTGTATTGGAAATATCTTGTCCATTTGGCTTCCTCATTGTAAACAAAAACTAAAATTCGCACTTATCCAATTTTGCAAGGTGAAATTAAAAAACCCGATTACTAACTATTAATACGTTTGAAAAAGTAACTAGGATATTCGTTTAAGTTTGCGGATTTGGTTTGACAACAACAATACAGGTTACAGAGTAGCTGCAAGAAACTTCTTGTAAATACGATAGTTGGTGGTATGACAGCTGGTGGGGAACCAGGGCCTAGTGATTTACAGCTCTTAACCATTTCTGTGTGCGTGTTGTTGACAGGTATGTATGTATAAAGTACTTACCTACAATTTTTTGCCGAGTCCGAACGGCTAGATGAGAAGCACTTATTCATGACAACAGATACTCTTGGAGGAATTGTTGGTTTTCTAAAAGATGCAAGAAATTTGTTTCCCCTTCTTATCTGGCTTTCATCTATAACTAACATACTGACATACTGTCAAGTATAGAGGGTCTTTATTTTATTTAGCTGGATGTGGAATTTTTGGCTCATGCAATGTGCTACCTTAATTGTGATGTGCAAGCATTCAAGAATCAACGTGCATTGACATTTCCTATTAAACCCTCTCCTGTTTTGTTGATTTTTGTACGATATTATGTATGTATTTATATGATCGCCTGCCTTAACAATAGTATGGACCTCTCCTCAGGTATGCAGGGACGAATTTAGAGGTATGGAGGCCCTGGGGCAACAACAATGTGGAGGCCCCCTGGCGCCTGGCCCCTCATTATTTTCCAAATAAAATGAACAATTTTTAAGTCGAGTGCTTCAATATAGTTTATTTCCAGAAAATTTACATTTCTCGGTGAACCAATTTAGGCCCCAGTTATAGCTATCATTGATCATTTAAAATTTTGTGCTTCGATTTTGAGGTGATAAGGAATAAAATCAGTTAATATTTTGATAGAGGATTGAAGCTCAAGACTTAATCAAAATTCGTAGCCAAAAAAAATTTCAAATATGTCCATATCCTTCCACAAAAAAGGTCTGAATATTTCAATGATCATTGGTATAAGGGAGTTCGATCCTTGAAATAATAAAACTCATTTTATATTGAAGGCAGAGCCAGACTAGAAAAAATATTTAAGACAGGAGTTTTTTTTTTGGCATCAATTAAATCAAATCAGTGATGAATCAGAATCAATCATTAAAAATTTCAATGATGAGTTTCAATGATAGCTAACGGGTGATTTTTTAAGAGGTTTAGAACTTTAAAAAAAAAAAAACACAAAAAATTCGAAAAAATGAATGAAATATTTATTTGAATCGATAGTTTGAACCTTGCAATTTAATGTTCAAAGATAATTTCATGCAAATGTTGACCGCGGCTGCGTCTCAGGTAGCCCATCCGCTGAGTCCAATTTTGGCATACTCTTTCACACATATCGGCCGGTATCTCACGAATGAATGCATGAATGTTGGCTTCCAGTGCGTCAATCGAAGCGGGCTTGTCCCTATAGACATTAGCCTTGACATACCCCCACAAAAAATAATCTAATGGTGTCAAATCGCACGATCTAGGCGGCCAATTGACCGGCCCGAAACGTGAAATTAACTGTTCACCAAACTCGCCTCGCAATTGCGCCATTGTTTCGCGTGCTGTGTGGCATGTGGCACCGTCTTGTTGAAACCACATATCATGCAAGTCAAGAACTTCCATTTCGGGCAAAAAAAAGTTTGTTATCATCGCTCGGTAGCGTTCACCATTGACAGTAACGCTGCGATTCGCATCATCTTTGAAGAAATATGGCCCAATAATGCCGCCGGCCCATAAACCGCACCAAACAGTGGCTTTTTCGGGATGCATTGGTAGCTGTTGCAATGCTTCTGGCTGATCTTCAGTCCAAATGCGGCAATTATGCTTATTTACATACCCATTCAACCAAAAATGAGCCTCATCGCTGAACACAATTTTTCAGTGCAGCGCGCGATGAACATTTTGAACCGAGCACGAATTTTGATAGTAAAATTCAATAATTTGCAAGCGTTGTTCATTTGTAAGACGATCCTTGGTTAAATTGCAAACCAAACTGAAGCTGTTTGACAGTGACACAAGGTACTAAACACACGTCAGCTGTCAAAACCAGTGTTGCCAAAACCAAACCAGCTAAAAAATCACCCTTTATAACTGGCGCCTTATTTCACTGTCACGTCAAAAGGCTAATCTGCATTCAGCAGTGAATTTGATAGTAGGTACTAACTATAATTCTGAGGATTTTGTGTGCCTTCTGTCTCGATAGCTCTTGATCAATGCGGCCTGTGACTTTTTCCTGTTACACTAAACTCATTACTGATTTCGAATGAGTCTTTGAAATTCATATTCGTAGACGATCAGCTGCATTCCTTCTCACTGAGTTTGATGTTTAATATTATTTCCCAGTAATATAAGAGCAAAGCCAGAATTGGAGGTCTCTTGATTTTTATTGTGGCATCATGTTAACAAATTCTTTGAACATTTCCAACGAAAGTTGAAACCTTTTCACGATACTGCATCGCAATTGAGAAACCTTTTTCATCATTTCATTTTTACGCTGTCAGGCCAAAGACCAATGTCATTTTTGAAACCAAAAAATTCTGCTTGCTCTTTATTCTGATAATCAGTTTTAAAAAAAGACTTAAGAATAGCTGCACCTGAAAAAGCCCATAACCAATACGAAAATAAGAAGTCGTTGATTTGAACGTTGAGCAGTTGGAAACATTAGCAGAAACACAAAAAAGGGCTATGGGGGTGAATAGTGCACATGGAAAATGAGAAAAGTAGAGAAGCCTCAAGCTATACATTAAAAATTGTCCAGTTACGTACATGCACTCAATAAATTAGAGATAAAAGAAGGAGTAAATTGAAGGAAATTATTTCAAATTTGAATTAACGAATGTAATTAACTTTTGATTATAATTTTCTAGAACTAAAAAAACGCACTATAATTATTAATAAATCACAACCTCTCTGTAACCATTTTTTATTTTCTTGTTCTTAAGACTTGCATTTGGTTATTATTTGTTTTTTTTTTTTTTTGCGGTATATACTCGTCGGAATTTGAAATTTGTGGAGGCCCAGGGCTGTAGCCCCAGCTGCCCTGCCTTAAATCCGGCACTGCAGGTCTGCAGGTATGCTTCCTTGCAAAGAAACTTTATTGATTATTTGATGCATGCACCCCATCAAAGCATCTCCTCCGTTATTGAAGACCTTTTCTGTCGAACTTTTTCTATTTGTTCCTCTAAATTTTTCGATTCAGTACTTACAAAAATACACAGATTTTTTTAAATCGAAATTATTTCTGATTAAGCTTTTCAGACCAACAAACAGACATAGTGGAGATGGGGTCACCTTTGAACGTGGGGTACCTTTCAACATCGTCAATAAAATCGAATTAAATTAATATTTTAGAGCTTCTTTAGTCTTTAGTCTTCTATTATCGTCAAGGGTCTTCAGTGGTTCTCTAATAAGCCGAAAAAAAGTAACCAGTTTTGGAGGTTTTAATGCTTCAATTGTATTATTTTCTATTTAAAAAAAATACATTTTGAGGGTGCAAGTTCATTTGAAATCGTTAAAAATTCAGATTTTTGATTATATGTACAGAATACTTATATACGCGAAATATTCACTCGGCATGTTGGGGAAGGTTTGAAAAAAAAAAACAGATGGAGCACCTTTGAACGGTAAAAACTAAGCATTAGGGACAAATGCGATGGTGGCTTTTGCCTTTGACTTTCTAAATTTCAGTTTGGTTAGTGAAGCAACTCTGTAATTTGATTTTATAAATGTCATCTTTTTGTTCTCTTAAGCTTCGTTAAGCCTTCTTAATATGTTGTTTCATTCAATTGTGAAATATAATTAGCATATGTTTAGTTTTTTGTCTCCTTTTGATCTGGAAAAGTGTCCCAGCTTAGTTACAAGCTGCCCCACATGGAAGATACCTTTGAACATAACGACCAGCTTAGTTAAAAAAAAAACAGAATAATTAAAAACCTATATTAAATTAACGTAATTTTTGGTTTAAACCAAAGTCTAATTCTATATCCCAAAGTTAAAATAATTTACATCGCAGTTATTTCAACGCACAGTTTTGTATGCAAAAATATAAAAAAAATTCGAATAATTTAATTTCTTAGGGAAAAAACAACCTAATGTACTATTTTTTTTTTAAAGTTTTAAAATGTTTGTTTTTAACTAATTGTGCTATTTTGTGCTCAGTTTATGCTACCATATGCCGAAAATATGCATGTTTGCAACTTCTGCAGAGCAATTTTTCGAATTGTGAAGTTAGCACCGCAATTTATATTAAAAAAAAGTTGTGATGTATTGTGCTTAACTTGAATGGCCTTAAAACTCGGCCAAAAACAATAAAGCTAAATGTAATATCATACCTATTTGATATCGTGCTCAACTTGTGCTGCCTTGTGCCGAAGATATTTATTTAAAAAAACGCTAATTTTAGTCACGATTTTTTTAAATTTCGCCATTATGTTAAAATATACGTAGCGCTGCCATAGACATAAAAAAATTCTCATATTTGCAACTCTTACAGCCAAAAAATAAATTTTGTGAAGCGTAATGTAAGCACCGCCATATTCGATTTTCAAAAAATAAAGTTGTTCTCAATTTTTCTTGGCTTGTGCCGTAAATATTAAAAGAAAATCACAAATTTGCAAATTTTATAGATGAAATTTTAGAATTTTGTAAAAATAAAAAATAGTTTTCTTGTGCTCAGTTTTGCTGTCATATGCCGAATAGATTAAACAATAGCGCATAGATATTTGCATTTTTTACGGACAAAAAACAGTTTTCGAAGGGAGCGCTACGATATTCCGCTAACCAAAATCTCGTATAACAAAATCTCGCATTTTTTAAAAATCTCATGTAACTTAATCCCACAAATTAAAAATCTTTGTTTCATAATCTCGCAATTACAAAACTCGCTTTAAATAATCTAGCATTAACATCTCGAACCTCAAAATCTCGCAAATTTCAACCAAAATCTCGCAATTCGAAATTTCGCAAATAAAAATCTCGCAAATCCAAATTTCAGAGCAACGAATTGCACACGGCTTTTAGAAAAAATTGTTTTTTTTTGATAATATGTATACCTAGCCAACTAATAACAACTATACCCGTCAATAAAAAAATCTTACATCCTTTATTACTGTTAATAACCTTTATAATCATTTTTGTTGTCTTTTACGCGGTTATAATGGAACTAAAAGTATTTTCTGGTTCAAGGCCAAATACGATTAATGCAATTTGCACATGACACTTTACAACTGGATATACCATCTCTATGTTCTCTCTCTTTCTTGTTCTTTTGACAGCATTAATATTAAAAAATCAACAGTTATAAATTATAATTAATGAATAACACAGTGGCCTAAAAGTACTCAGACACTGGATTATATATTTTGCAGTATGTAGGACATCTTGCAAAATTGAATTGCATCGCAACATATACATTTTTTAATCAAAATCTCGCAAATTTAAATTTCGTGTGAGATTTTAATTTGCGAGATTTTGATTAAAAAAATGCATATGATGCGATGCAATTCCATTTTGCGAGATTTTGATTTGCGATTTTAGTTTGCGGAATTTCGTTATTGCGAGATTATGAAAAGCGGGATTTTGTAATTGCGGGATTATAAAAAGCGAGATTTTATTTTTTTTTTTTTTTTTTTTTGGAGATTTCGTAGCCAACCCTTTTGCGAAGCGTATAATTAGCACCACAATTTTCGATTTAAAAAAAAAAATAAATGTTTTGCAAAATTTTGTTCAACTTTTTCTGCCTTGTGCCATAAATATAACAATACTCGCAAATTTCACTCATGAAATTTTTACTTGCGATATGGGTACTATAGGGCAAGTTTTGGACTCGTGCAGAAAAATAAAATGCACGACTGGGTCGCACGTACTTGCTCTTATGTTCAAGACACTGCGAATTTAAGAAAATTGTATATACAAACAAGGAAATTATGAGAGAAAAATGTAGAGAAGCATGAAATACGAAACTTAAATTAGCTAAAACAACTCTTTTGACAGTTTGAGGTGAAAAATAAGTATGCCATCTTAATTCATGATGGAATATGATTGTATAGGAAAACAAATTTTAAAATCGTTGCAGCGGTTTTTTTTTAAATTCATTTCTTATATATAAAATTCTTAAAACATTTTTAAGAACAAATTTTGGTATGCAGATTTAAACTATATATTTATGTGTATAAAAAACAAAATTTGAAAAAAAATTGTCAACCCGTTTTTGGGATATCGAATTTTCAAAAAAAAAATTGAAGCTTTTTTTAAAAATCCAAAAACTTTTTTTTTTGAAAATTTTGATATGCAATATTATTTAATCTTATCTGAAATTTGTATTTAAAAAAATTCATTTAAATCCGTTAAGCTGATAACGAGAAAACTCAAAATAAAAAAATACGTTCTATGACAGGTACTACTAATAGTTGCTATGTGTAAAATTTTATAATTTTTGATGATAGATCGTACTAATTTTAGTATATAAAAAGTTTAATCAAAATCGTAGGAGTCGTTTTCAAGCAAAAAATTATTTTCCTTTGCGGTTTTTCACTTTTTTATGGAAGGTACCGTTATTTTTTCATAAATGTAAAATTTTTTCTAAAAATATTTTAAAGAGTACTAAAAAAGTCTTATATCGAGTTTCAAAAAAATCTATGATGCCGTTTTCGAAATATTTGATTTTCAAAAAAAAATTTTGAAATATTTTTTAAAAATCCAAAAAATATTTTTTCAAAAATGTTGGTACACAAAACTATTAACATTTCTTGAAAACTTCTGTATAAAAAAAATAATTGAAATCGGTCATACCACTTTGAAGAAAATCAAAAATTAAAAAAATGGTTCCTTGGGAGGTACTATTAATAACCATTTTTGAAAAATGGTTTTCCACCCAAAGAAAGCCTTTACTAAAATAAATTTATTGAATTTTTTTTAAGAAAAGTTGCCGAGCCGTTTTTGAGAAAAATTCGATTGTGTAAATTTGCCAAAAAAAATGTATGACAGGTACCGTTAATTTTGGTTCTAAAAAAAATTAAAAAAACGTGTCGGCAGAATCACCAAAAACCACTAAGGACCAAGTTTGAAGACAATCGATCGAGCCGTTTAGGCTGTAGACGAACAGACAGACAGACAGACAGACAGAATTTTGCCACCCACTTTTTTGGTGTTCTCTTTCATCGTAATATCATGTTTGATTGTTATCTCAAAATGTTTGTTTTGCACGAATCCAAAACTTGCCTTATAGTACCTATAAAAATAAAAATTTTTTGTTTGCACGAATCCAAAGTTTGCCTTATAGTACCTTAAATCGCAAGTAAAAATTGAGATAGCAATCAAACATGACATTATGATGATAGAGATTAATAAAAAAGTGGGTGGCACAGACAGAAGTCTGTCTGTCTGGTCGTACCTCAACCTGAAGCCTAAGCTAGTGAAGCGATTTTCTTCAAATTTTGAATTTAAGGTTTTTTTGTAACTCTCCAGAGGGGAAATTATTATTTAAGCTCCAAAAGTAACGGTACTTGCCATACAACCGTTAAGAAAAAGCTATTTTATCTCAAAAACGGCTCCAACGATTTTGATAAAAAAGCAGTGTATTGTATAATTGTGTTGTATAATATATTGTGTACTTTTTGGTATACAAACAAATTTCCGAAAACTGTTAGTAACGGTTCCTGCCATATAACGCTTTTTTTGATTTTCTATTTTCTCCTTAACAGCTCAACCTATTTCAATTATTTTAAAACAAAAGCTCCATTTAAATGTCCATTAAATTGCATATACAATTTTTGAAAAAAAGTAAATTTTGGATTTTTTAAAAAATATTAAATTTTTTTTTGAAAATTCAATATTTTGAAAACGGGATGAATCTTTTTGAAAATAATTTGTAAATGTATTTTAATAAACACTCAAACCTGGCATTCCAAAATTTTGTTTTAAAAATATAACTAATATTTTTATATAAAAAATAAGTTTTTAAGAAAACCGCTCCAACTTTTAAATTCTGTTTGCATATATTTCTATTTTTCAAGTAATAAAATGGCATACATGGTTTTGAGCGCTTAGCTATTTTACTAGTTGCTTATACAATTTAAAGAATCATTTAAATGCCTTTTATATATTTTTCTATTTTCTTTTTTTTTATATTTTTTATATATTTGGTCTGTAATGACTTGTATATTTTAAAAGTTCTTAAGTTCCAAGCAACTTGAACATAAGAACAAGTACGGTGTGCGATCCAGTCATGCATTTTATTTTAAATATGGCAAATGGCTGCACAAACTGGGCAGAGAACAGCATAACTTTCTTTTTTTAGGAAATATTGAAAATTCAAAATTTAGCAAATAATTTGCGATCTGTTTTCTAATATTAACAATACAGCACAATTTTTTGTATCGAAAACGAAAATGTTGGTGCTAACTTAACGCCCATCTTCTTTAGAGTGGTTTTAGCCTAAGGTGGTTTTGACCATCTCTTTTATAACGTCGCGATATTGAGAGCTGGGACCACAATTTATTATTGTCTGTGGCTGGGGAGCTCAAAGCAGTGATTTTCTGGTTAAGGTGCTCTCTGTGACTCTGGCAACTAACGTCGAATTTCTGCTTGTGATGGGTGGTGTGCTATTTTATTTCGTTTGAAAATTTTAATTCAGTTTCCCTTTTATTAGTCCATCGTTTATTATGAAAATTGTACTTCTTCGAAGAAAGTAATGAATTTTTAGTTGGACGTCCTTAAAAGAACCCATACAGAGAAAAGTAAAAAAAAAAGGTTAACTAAATCCATCATGACCTGAAACCCATACCCAGCACCTTATTTTGCTCCCCATCAGAGTGGTCACATGAAACACAAGTATCATTAAATTGTAATTGCCTTATCAGTTCTTGTGTGCACATATAAAAGCATAAACATGTATGTTTCATGTATACGTTTGGATACGATGTTATCCTTGTTGGTTTAGAATTTCGCGAATAAGGCAATATCTTTTCGTTAGCTCTATCTGCCCGCACCAATTTTGGTCACTACCATCACCGCAATCTTCCCATAGTGCATCCATCCAAAAAACACATAGCAAAAATTTTGCTAACATAAAGTGAAAGAAATGAAGTTTGGCTATGGCAGAAAGAAGCTTATCTAGCATCGTATATGTTAGCTGGTTCATCGTTGTGAGTCGTGAATCGTGACGTTGGCTGACCATTTTTTTAAACTCTAGAATTTATAAACAGATTTTTTCCATTTTTGTTGTTGTTGTTGCTATTTCTGCGTCCTCCTTTACTTTGATCCTTGGATTTTTTAGTTTATTTTTTTTTTTTGTGGTTAGAGTGGTTGGCTTCGCTGTATTCTTATAACGCGATTGAGAATAAAAAGCGGAAGCTGTCGACATGGAAACGTGATTTTGAATAGAATATTAAAGAAACGGACAAAATGAGAAGAAACATTGCACCCAGAGGAGGAGTTCTTCCATAGTGTATATTATATGTGCATAGAAGAAGACAGTGGTGAAAAAGTGTAACTATCCTCTTTATATTCAGAAGTGAATGAATAGGGACTCTAGCTCTGTGTATAAACTCTGTGTTTTGGAAGATATCAAGAACTGCATATAGCCGCCCCAGAGAGTCGACTCCACTGTTATAAGTAAAACCATCTTAGTTGGAAATTAATTATCTGGAACACGCTCTGGCTTTTTTTTTTTTTGTCGGAGGATTCGTTTTCTGTAGTGTTTTTTTCTTTTTATTATTATTATTCAAGGGAACTAACAGCGTTTCTGACCAACAACCACAAATGCAGTGGCGAAGAAAATTGAATGTGCTTTAAAAAAAAAATCACATAGAATAAAGTAACAGCAGCTGAGCTCAAAAAATTTTGTATAGAGTGTAGGTCGGGTTTTGAAAGGATGTAGTCGCCAAAAAATTCAGATTACATGCTTCTTTTTTTCAAGAAAAACACAATTTAAGGATTTCATTAATATAAGCTAGGCCATAAATAAGGTCATCGAATTGTAATTTTAAGGACTATAGTGTACTATAATATGAATTACCTAATCTGATGTTGAAATTTGGTATGGAGAAAAAAGTTGGGGTCAGAATCCCGAAAACCTGAGACTCTAAAGATCTAAAAGTAGGTATTGTATTTTATCTACTAAAATCACCTCAGCCTTATTTCTTACTATAATTTCGTATTATTCATACCTGTATCTAATTATCATATAAGAACGATTTTGATAACTTTCTATGCAGTTATTTATTACACAGGTTAAGAAATATCAAATATGTGATTTCTTAACAAGACAAGTGAAAAGAGTGTTTCTAGGCAAATTTTTGGGCGCTGAAGAACTCAAATCTGTCATACATTTTTCGCCATCAGCTCGGGTTTTCCAGATGTTCCAGTTAGAAAATTTAAACAAAATGTGGGGTTTGTTATGTGTTAAATGGATATCCACACAAATGCAGTACATGCTGCGAATATAACATAATTTATGTTGAAAGTTTTGCATGAACAACAATATAACCTGAGTGTGCTACCACCAAGTTTATAGGCTGGAGTTATAATAATGTTGCAATTGATAAACAACAAAAATCTTAATGATGTGTATGAAGAGTAATGTAGTGTATCGGCTTCTGAGACGCTTGGTATGTTCGCTCCCAGATACAACACTGTTTAAAAAAACTGTTTTTCACTTTGAATTTTTAATTTTTTAAACGGTCCGGTAGAGCGAACTATACGCTCAAATGGTCTCAGATTCCGTGATATGTGATCCGAGATGCTCATCTAGGGAGGAGTGAAAACCTATTCCGGCTAACACGATTATCCTCGAAGCTGCATTCATATTTTTTTTCTCGATGTACTGCTTCTCGCAAAGGCCCCAGTTGTTGACTGCAAGACTTTGATTTTTTGAATAGCCTTTAATGAAGCTTTCGACACCTATACTTCTTTTCTTTCTATTACTCACACCCAAAATCTGCTGTGGGCTATCGGTCTATATGAAATACTTGGTATTTCTCAATAATTTTTATAAACGAAATAGCTGGCCCGCCCCGGCTTCGCACGGGCACACAATTTTTTTAGTTACGTAGAGATATTGAATTAATTATCAATGATACCACCTACAATAATAGTTATAAATCTATATTATAAATACTTAGTTTGTTTGATTTGTTATTAATATCGTTTTCAATCGGGTTTTGAAATTATTTTATTCCTATCGAATATTGAAACTTTAAACTTTTGGATACAATATAAATTTTTGTTTTTTCATCTTTTGCATTGACATGTAAATCCGATGACTTCAACGTCTTGAACATTTCTAGATACATAAAACTGTCCACGTGCGAAGCATGGATTTTTTAGTGCCAGCCCACACACCTTTTGATTATAATCATTGAAAAGGCAAGTCAGATTAGGAATTGTAAACTCTTCAATATAAAAGGCATGTCTTGTTACCATTGGACTCTGTGAGTTTTTGAATTCGCCATTTGAAATCGTTCATCGATTACATTTTTCTTCAATCTTTTCACAACCTTACACACATGTTGTTTTATGTCATTCGACTACTTATCATTGAAAAACCCTTTATACAGTACAACGCGGATAGAAATCCGAGTTTTTCTTTTCTTCAATTAACTGGATACAAGCAAACAAATAATCCGGGTAATATATTGCGTTTCTTATACATATGTATAAAAGCCTGACAAAGTGCTTAAAAGCTGACCCGCCCCGGCTTCGCACGGGTAGACTTATTAAGTTGCTAACAAAATTAACATAAGAAAATATCAATGAATATTATTGTAGGTAAAACCTGTCTTTAGTTTAAATTCTATTTAATAAGTCTCATTAAGATCTGATTTCAATCATGAATTTAACTGTCAAATGAATAAACAGGAATAAATGTCTACACTATCTGAAGAATACTTACATAAATACTATTTGGTGTTTTAATTATTATTTATTTACGTTAGGTATGTAGCTATAACTATAAATATTTTTTTTTATTTTTCAACCTTTTTGAATGATCTATCTACCATTATCGTCGACGATACTGTCGATAACCATTATTAGCAGCAATTGTTTCTGCAATTTTTGTGCATTGTTTATAAGATATTCATAATGAGATGATGTTAATCGAAATACATGATCGTCCTTTCAAATCGACTTTTCAACGTTTAGTTCCCAAATTCAAGTCGATCGGTCCAGAGTACAATCAAACGATTCCCGTATATCAATGAAATACAAAATCCGAAACTGAAAACAACGCATTTAACACAGACTTCCAACAACCGAAGAATGACGGACGACATAATAGTCCTAACAGGACATCACTATGGGTTGCACAGCTTACAACTGATGGCATAAAGGACATTCCGATTTTTAACGATTTGAAGAAAGAGTTATAGGCTACGTTTCAACGAAATACTATACTGAGAATTTATAAGATTTACCTCGAATCTTCTAAAATCTCAAAAGTTGACCATACAAATTTATTTCGTAAATCTAGAAGATTAGAAATAAATCTTGTTAAATCTCACTTGTACAAACAGTTTTACAAATCAAAAAAGAACGTATTCTTATACAGCACTGAAGGATTCTTTGGATGCTGAATTCAGTTTGTCATTGTTTGACACAAATAAAACAATAGGCATGTTCATGAAAATAAGATCTCAGAGCCCTCAGCAACCTCAGTGTCTTGAACAAGATTCCTCAGAAGCTTTGTTGTCAAATTACTGAGGAAAAAATTATCGCCTTGAGCTTTACATATTTCTCCATCAAAATAATAAATGATTTTATGTTCTAAAATTGAAGAAGAAAATTTTCAAGCTGAGTTCCACCGAAAACTATGACTGGCAGCTAACAGAGAAATTAAAAAAAACTTGCATTTTTTTCTTAAAAAAGAATAGTGAAGGACATTCAAGACTAAAATGTATTGTCCCGTTTTTTATACAATTAACTCCTATGTACGATGCATCTTAAAGTGTCGTATCCCAATGTACAATAGCTGGCAATCTTCTCCATACGTTCCAAGTTTCCCAAAACTGATAATCAACTGTTCTTGATTGTTGGCCTGTGAAGGCCAATATACAAATCACAAACAGATTTAAGTAATGCATCCAATAAAAATAAATTCACATAAAACCTTCAACACTCTTACCCTTTTTACATCATTGAAACGATTTCTCTTTTGACTTTTCATTTTCTGGTATAAGACACACGCTGATCGTCAAAAACTGTTCAAGGATTGGAGATGGAGATTACAAAATACCCCAAGCTTCTTGTATAATAATTTGTTCTAGCCAGCCATACAATTTTCTTAATTTATGTGTTTGCAAATGTTTGACAACGACATTACACAAAAAAAAAATAAACTTTTTCATTGTGGGGAGCAATAATTATTATATTTACTGACACAAAATACAGAGCTTGTTTTAAAAAAAAAAAACTTTATTTTTTCACATAAAACATCAATTTTTCTTTTTAATGATAAAAGCGCAACGCCACTTGAAAATTTCTCAAATAACTTTTTAAACCTGGCCAACCTTTTTTTGAATACAACCTATAAATTTGAGCTCAATCTGACGTGTAGTTCTTGAGTCTATAGGTCATACAAAGACAAACATTAGATAGATAGATAGATAGATAGATGTAGTTTATTATTTAAGTGTATTTATTCTTGTAGTTCCAAGCACTTGAAGCAAAGTTTGATTTTTTTTAAGCTTATTAAAAAGTAAATTTAGATAAGTGCCCCGCCGCCTTTCCCGTTACATTTAAGTAAAACAAAAAACACTTAAATTAGTAGAGAAGCGGTGGGGCAATAACTTTTTAAAATATTAGGTATTTGTCAAAACGGTGAAATTTTTCATTCAAAGCATTTTGAAAACATTAAATCGATTTGGGACTCAATCTGCTCTCTAGTATGAAATAACTTGACTATTAATTCTCTTGTGTTGCCAGATGAAAAAAAAATTGTCCCCCAGAAAAATTTAGAAACCCCCCAGATTTCCACATTTTGGCAAGAAAAAAGTCCCTAGATTTGTTTTCCAACTTCCAAATTTATTTTTTCTTTCAATACACATTATGTAAGTTCATTACATATTACAGATGAAATAAAAAAAATATAATTAATATGAAAATAGAGTAGACGCTGGATATAGTGAAGTAATAAAAACCAGTCCTGTTCACTGTTTCGAGATTGTTCACTTTTTCAAGCGGGAGTTTTCTAAGGTTTTTTAAGGGCGAATTAGATACAAAAATGCACATTTCGTTTGATGTGAATGTTTTTAATTTTAATTAAGCATTTTTTTTTTACTTTTTACTTTATTTAAAAAAAACCAAATATGATATCTACGCTTGTCATCCTCATTTTTGCAGTCGTTTTCACTAGCGGCATTTTCAGCGTTTCCTCTCACGGCGTAAAATTCTGCGATCCAGAATATAAGGAATATCTCAATCACAAATGAGGCCGTGAGTGGAAAAGTGGTGTAACACACTTTTTTTATCATATATATTTTATATTTTGAATCGATCATAGTATTTGATGTGATATTCAAGAAGGATAAGTCACATTTTTGGAAAGCTTAGATATTTAAAAATTAGTATTTCCGCTTTGATGACTTTTGATGCTTAAATGTGGAACTACCAGACAAAATTATCAAAATATGGGTTACACCACTTTGCGCACCCGGCCTCAAATATTATCAGTATAACAAAAATCTAAATATAAGCAGTTTCAATTCCTATACGACGCGACGCGTTTTTTAAAAGAAGAAAATCAAGCAGTCATATATAATTTAAAAATTTTTAACTTTAAAAATAATACCCCCAGATTTACCCCCAGACATTTTGTCATCCCAGATTTCCCCCAAACGATGAAAAAACCCTAAATCTGGGGGGAAAACCCCTAAACTGGCAACCCTGTCTTAAGATGTTATACAGTAATGTAGCCTGTCATTTATCACTTAATTAAAGACCGTTTGTTTAGAAGATAGGACATCTAAAACCAAAGTTATAAGCTTTCCAATCGGTCAGTTTGAAGGTTATTTGTGCATAGCGGAACTTTTCTTCAGTAAACCTGGTCAGCAGCCCACGAACAGCCACTCATTGCTGCAACGCTGCACAGCAAATTTAGAAATATAGACATAGTGCAGCTGTTTTGAAACTATAGTCATATTTTCTTTTTAAAATCAATTGAAATTTATTAACTTTCATTTAATCGATCAATTTATTGAAATCATAAACTATCATTTGTATTTTTGACTCACTGTACTTCAAATTATGAATTGAGTTATTTTCATCACATACATATGTATTATTTAAATTGCTTAACTCTAATCTCTTATCTCTTATCTGTTATCTCTTTTGGCTACGGTACTTTACCTAGTTGTTTGTTAAAAGTTATGCTATATTGGAAATCTGCAGCTATGTTGAGTCAGAGTTTTGAGTAATTTTGCCTATGATGTACAATTAAAATTATTTCTCGTCCACTTGGATTTTGGACACACGAGAAGAATCATCGCTCAGCCGAGCCCTGTATAAGTATACTGTAACAAATAAATTTATTGTCGTCATTGGAAAATTTTATTCTTGTGCCTTTGTTGAGGTTTTGTTTCAAGGCTCTCATTGCGGGTTTTTTACTAGTGGTTTCTTCGCTCAATCCTAGATCATTTAATTACCATCGCCCACCTGTTATCGAATTTTTTTATTTTTTGTATTGATCGAAATTAATTGCCGGTGCATTTTGTGAAAGACTTACTCGATTTCGATCATTATAAAACATATTTTTGGTCCTTCGTCGTCGGATTGAAAGAATCCTTGCTTGGATTATATCATTTGTGGGTTTTTTTTTATTGGTGCGTAAAAAATGAATGAGCAAAAAGTAAAACGTGGTCACCTAAAGGGATGTATTACGCGGTCGGAAACATTCGCTAGGGGTATAGACGATAAAGTGACCATAGAAATGCTTGAAATCCAGCTGCAAAAATTGGAAGAAGCATGGTCAGATTTTAATGAAATTCATTGTGGACTTTTAATGCTTTCGGGAACTAAAGACTACGTTAATCCTGAGCCCGATTTCATAGAATACGGGTGTAAGTATTTTTATGCTCAGTCAACAATTTCGAAAGCGCTTCGCGAACAAAAACGTGCATGCGAAGCTTCCGATCACCTCGTGGTAGAAAAACTTGCCGATCAACAGGCTTCGTTTCTAGAAAAACTTAATTCAAGTCATCAGCCTAAAACTATTAATTTGCCTGCGATGAATATTGAAGAGTTTTCCGGGGATTTTAAAGATTGGCCAAGCTTCAAGGACCAATTTACCGGTTCAATCGATTGTAATATTAATTTGACCGCTGTTCAGAAATTTCGTTATCTGAAATCATTGCTTCGGGGCGACGCTGCTGATTTAATTAAACACATTCGCGTCACAGAAGCAAACTATATCGATGCATGGGAGCGGCTTGAAGAACGCTACAATCGCAAGAATCTCATTTCTCAATCATTCATAAATATGTTCTTGTCATTGCCTTCTGTGACTGGCAGCAACGTTAATGCCTTACGGAAGGTAACCGATGGCGCAGATGAGGTTATTCGTGGTCTCAATGCCCTTGAATCTACCGGTCGCGATCCGTGGTTGATTTTTATTTTAGTTGATAAACTAGACAGCGATACAAAACGCGCTTGGGCAGGGAAAACTTCTTCTGAAAAGGAAAATACAATAGATGAACTATTAGACTTTTTAAAATCTCGGTGCAATGCATTAGAGTCATGCCAACCGGTGGCACGATTACTTCCTTCGCGTAGTAAACCTCATGGCAGTAATATCAAAGCGCATTTTGCAGAATCTCCTCAGGCAAAGGCTTCTTGTCCGAAGTGTAAAGAACCCCATAACCTATCTCAGTGCGTTAAATTTATTGCTCTTGATATTGAATCGCGTCGTGCATTTGTCAAAGCAAACTCCCTGTGCTTTAACTGTCTGAGAAGTGGACATTCGTCGTATAGATGCCACTCTGCGTCTCGTTGCCGTGTTTGCAAGTCGCGTCACCACTCTCTGGTCCATCCTCAGGATCAGAATTCGTCATCTTCGTCTTCACCACCTTCTTCTACCAAAACGTCGTTGTCCTTCAATTGCCCTGATTCAGCAGCAGGTCCGTCAACACATTCTTCGGTTCCACAAATCATAAGTAACCATTCTCTCAAAAATTGTTGTTCGAAGCAGACCATACTGCCAACTATCTTGGCCACAGTTAAAAACAGTCAGGGTGTTCCAGTTTACTGTCGGATTCTTATAGATACTGGATCTCAGGTGTCATTTGTCGTCGAATCATTTGTGCAAAAACTCGGACTCAGTCGAAAGCATGCAAGGATTCCTATCACAGGTCTCTCTGCATCTGAAGCTGGTCATACAAAGGGTCGTGTTTCACTTAAATTATGTTCTCGGTTCAATAATAACAATCAATTACTTGTGGATGCGTTTATACTCGGTAAACTCACTTCTAACTTGCCTTCTCTGCCATTCGATATTTCAAGTTGGACTCACATACAGAATTTAGAGTTGGCTGATCCATTTTTCAATGTTCCTGGTTCGATCGATGTGTTGTTAGGTGCAGATAGGCTGTGGAATATTATGGAAGCTGGTAAAATTCAAGGTTCGCAAGGGATTCCTATAGCGCAATGTACTTCTTTTGGTTGGATAGTTACTGGTGAGCTTTTAGAGTCTTCACCTCCGGTTTCGTCATTACATGCTTCTTTAGACGTTGATAACCTTTTACAAAGGTTTTGGGAAATTGAGGAAGTGCCCTTTCCTACCGCCCAATCAGTTTTTGATGATGAAGCTGAGTCGCATTTTGTTGAAACTTTTTCTCGTGCTCCTGATGGAAGGTACGTGGTTCAATTGCCATTTAAGAATTCTACACCTGTGTTTGAGAATACGTACAAGTCAGCTGTTTCTCGCTTGTACGCAATGGAACGTAGATTTTCTATCGATTCTGCCTTCAAACAGATGTACTCAACGTTTATGAAGGAGTACCTTGGGCTCGGTCATATGGAAGCAATTTCACCGTCTGATCTAAAAGCCACTACCAAATCTCATTTTTATTTGCCTCATCACGCAGTGTTGAAGCCCGATAGTAAGACCACCAAACTTCGCGTCGTCTTCGATGGCTCCGCCAAAGATACGAATGGAAACTCCCTGAACAATAGCCTGTTAATCGGTCCTCCCATTCAACGTGACTTGTTTGGTGTTTGCTTGAGATTTCGTGAACACCGTTTTGTCTTTACTGCTGATATCGTTAAAATGTTCCGTCAGATTTGGGTGGCTGACGAACATACAGATTTTCAGCGCATTCTTTGGCGTGAGAACTCGTCTGATGAAATCCAACATTTTCGCTTGCGTACCGTGACCTATGGTACAGCTTCCGCACCTTTCCTATCAGTTCGTGTCTTGCAGCAGTTGGCGCAAGATTATAAAACCACTTATCCTAATGCATCAAGGATCTTACTTCGAGACGTCTACGTCGACGATGTTATGACGGGAGCAGATTCTCAGGAAACCCTCATAAAACTAAAATCGGAACTTGTTTCTCTTTTGTCAGAAGCTAAACTGGAACTGCGAAAATGGAACTCGAACAGCTGGTCTTTACTTGGTACTCTTCCAAAGGAACATTGTGAATTTTCGTGGTTTGATACTGAAAGATCAAAATCCTTGATCAAAGTGCTAGGAATGTATTGGAACCCCCCCAGTGATAAGTTTTCATTCAAAATTTCGGAGAGGCTTCCAACCCTAACACCAACTAGGCGCACCCTATTATCCGAAATTTCTAGAATCTTCGATCCTTTGGGCTTATTAGCTCCCTCTGTTGTGTTATTTAAAATGCTATTCCAAGAGCTATGGTCATCAGAACATAAATTAACCTGGGATGATCCACTACCTTCGCAATTAGCTAACAAGTGGAGTTGCTATCGGCAGGAGCTACACTTTTTCGAACAGATTCTGATTCCCAGAAACCTATTCGCATCATTAGAAAATATTGAACTCCACGGATTTTCTGACGCCTCTTCACTTGCATACTCTGCTGTAGTCTATATACGAACTCAAACCATAGCTGGCGATTACACCTGTAGAATCATTGCTGCAAAAACCAAAGTAGCACCTCTAAAACCAGTTTCGATACCGCGTCTTGAGCTGTGTGGAGCCCTTCTTCTCAGTCGTTTGGTTCACAGCATCATCACAAGCCTTAAGACTAAAATATCGCATGTCTATGCTTGGTGTGACTCAGAAGTCGTCCTTCACTGGTTATCGTCTCCACCGCGTCGTTGGAATACCTTTGTCGCAAATCGAACTGCGGCTATTCTAGATGAAATTCCACGGCACTCTTGGCATCACGTGCCGTCCGAGTCAAACCCAGCGGACTGTGCATCGCGTGGAGTTCTTCCATCGAAACTAGCAGATCATCATCTTTGGTGGACTGGACCGTCCTGGCTGTCATTGGACCAAATCCATTGGCCATCATCAAAATTACTAGCCGATAAATCAAATAGTTCAAACGTAATTGCCGAAGAACGATCGACATCAAAAATCGCTCTCGTGGTTAACGCCGACTCAAATCGTCTCCAATATATCATCGACAAATCATCTTCTTGGAACTCTTTGCAACGTATTGTGGCATATTGCATTCGGTTCGCGTCGAACAGCCGTGTTAAAAAAGCTAACAAAGCTGATAGAACAATTGGTGAACTCAAGTTTAGTGAAATTCAGCTTGCGCGGAACACTATTTTTAAACATAATCAGCTAATTTCTTTTGATGAGGAAATCGGGCACCTTACAAAATATAAAGCGCTCCCTCCAAAATCAAAGCTCTTGAAATACGCAGCTTTTCTTGACAAAGATGGAATTTTGAGAGTTGGCGGTCGTATCAAACACGCAAACATTTCATTTTCCTTAAAACACCCTATAATTCTTGAAAATAATCATCTTTCTTCTCTCATAGCTACTCACATTCATTTAAGCAACCTGCATACTGGAGTAACAGAGACCTTTGTTCTGGTTCGTCAACAGTACTGGATCTTGGGGAGTCGAAATATGATAAGAAAAATCGTGCATATGTGTAAAAGATGTTTTATGCAAAAAAAGCAGACCAGCCATCAACTCATGGGTGAATTGCCGCTCCAGCGGATCACCCCCAGCAGGCCATTTTCTAATACTGGATGTGACTATGCTGGACCTTTCACCATCAAGCTATCAAAAGGGAGAAACCCGAAGATGTCCAAAGCTTATTTTGCTCTATTTGTGTGCATGAGCACAAAAGCGATCCATTTGGAGTTGGTGAGTGACCTCACAACAGATGCCTTCTTAGCAGCATTTCGCCGTTTTGTGTCCCGTCGAGGTAAATGTTCAAATATATATTCGGATAATGGGACAAATTTTCAAGGAGCTCGGCGCTGCCTTGATGACATGCATAAGCTTGTCCTATCCCAAGCTCACAACGATTTCGTCGCAACAGCTCTTGCCATGGATGGAATATCGTGGCATTTCATTCCTCCCTCTACCCCGCATTTTGGTGGGTTGTGGGAAGCGGGAGTTCGATCTATAAAACTTCATTTGAGGCGCGTTGTAGGATCTTCTGTATTGACGTTTGAAGAACTTTATACAGTTTTGACCCAAATTGAAGCTATTTTAAATTCACGACCTTTATGCTCTATATCAGATGAAGACCTTAACCCACTAACCCCCTCACATTTTCTTATAGGTGAGCCGTACTCAGCCGTACCAGAGCCAAATTTATTAGAGATCCCAACCAACCGATTGTCAAGATGGAATCATCTACAGAATATGGTTCAAGGATTCTGGAAGCGTTGGCAGAACGAGTATCTTTCCACTCTACAAGAACGACATAAGTGGCAAAAATCAACCAACAATGTGAAACCTGATGACTTGGTTGTGGTCAAAGAGCCAAATCTTCCGCCTACTAAGTGGTTCCTTGGCAGAGTAACAGCCATTCATCCTGGTCGAGATGGCCTTGTGAGAGTAGCAACAATTCAAACAAGCAGAGGAATATTCGTTCGACCGATTACAAAGCTAGCAGCTCTACCTACTGCCTGAAACGTGTTTCAGCGGGGCCGGAATGTTTTGAAACTATAGTCATATTTTCTTTTTAAAATCAATTGAAATTTATTAACTTTCATTTAATCGATCAATTTATTGAAATCATAAACTATCATTTGTATTTTTGACTCACTGTACTTCAAATTATGAATTGAGTTATTTTCATCACATACATATGTATTATTTAAATTGCTTAACTCTAATCTCTTATCTCTTATCTGTTATCTCTTTTGGCTACGGTACTTTACCTAGTTGTTTGTTAAAAGTTATGCTATATTGGAAATCTGCAGCTATGTTGAGTCAGAGTTTTGAGTAATTTTGCCTATGATGTACAATTAAAATTATTTCTCGTCCACTTGGATTTTGGACACACGAGAAGAATCATCGCTCAGCCGAGCCCTGTATAAGTATACTGTAACAAATAAATTTATTGTCGTCATTGGAAAATTTTATTCTTGTGCCTTTGTTGAGGTTTTGTTTCAAGGCTCTTATTGCGGGTTTTTTACTAGTGGTTTCTTCACTCAAAGCTTGATCGTTTTAATTACCATCGCCCACCTGTTATCGAACTTTTTTATTTTTTTGTATTGATCGAAATTAATTGCCGGTGCATTTTGTGAACGATTTTCTTCGATTTCGATCATTATAAAACAGCAGCCTTGAACATGAAAAAAACCTGCACGTGTGTGCAGGTGTGCAAGTATTAAGGAAAGGCTCGTCTAGCCTAGAAGAGGTGAGATACATCGGTTGTTTCATCAAAAAGTAAATGTTTATTAATTTGTGAAATGTAAAATTCTCCGTGTGATTTTTTGGCCCCTCTGCATAGATTGGGAATGGAGAAAAAGAACGACTTTTTCACAAAAATGAAAAGCCAATAACTGAGGTGAAGGCTGGGTCACCTAGACCACATGGACATCAGTGCTTTGAGCCCGAAACTCTTTGAACTAATCCCAGTGGCACGGTGCAGTTGGTTGAGGCCCTCATCCAGTCCGAACTGTAGTGTCACCTTAAGAAAGTAAATAAGTATAAGTAAAGATTCCTAAAAACGCTAATCAAAATTTGGTTAAAGTTCTTTCCAAGTCTTTTCCTGGGTGACAAGGATACCCTCGGTGATATCCTTAGAAAGATGTTAGTCTTTACCATCTTTTCATTACATTTGAGATTATGTAACAACAATTTTTTTTTTCAACACAATAAACGAAAGTTTTTTTTAATTGTACAACGGGAATATCTCAAAAAGCAGAGCAGATGGCGGAAAAAGGGATGCCGGATTTGGATTGAACGCTAAAAATTACCTTTAAAACGAGTCTCACCTGCCTATGTATCAAAAACTTTGAAAACTTGTAAATAAATTAAGCTCATTTTATCTTTTTGATATAACAAAACTTATTAAGTACCTACCTTTTAATTTTTCCCGGAATTTTATGATAGGTCAAGCGAGTTAAAAATTACACTGGTCAACAAAATTTAATTATTTTTTTGTTACAGAAACAAAAATAAACTTTTCCGTAGGTTTTTGGTGTGCTGAACTCGAATCTGAAGTCAGAAAAATTCTATCGGGCTACGTTTTTGAGATATTCCCGTTACAAAATCGAAAAAAAACGTTTTTTTGCTGTTTTCAAAGTTGTATTGTAACGTGAAGTAAATTATTTCAACTAAATTTTTAATGGTTTCTGAAAGAACTAATTTTCTTCTTTTAAAATCAGTTTAAATCTTTCCGATACCTCTTTTCTTCTCGGAGAAATCTTCAGTCAATTGTAGGCCTTCCATTTATAACATAAATACAATGTTAAGGAGAATGGGCAAAAATTTATGGGAAATGGTCCATTTCCCAATACGAATGTGTCATATATCGATGAAAAGGTTATTTTGAGTACATAATTTCATTATATAACCGTTAAGCTCTAAACCATGGGGCTCGCGAGATATTCGGCTTCAAAGCACCGAAAGAACAATAATGTGTTCCCAATCCACATTAGCTGAATATCTCGTGAACCCCATGGTTTAGAGCTTAACGGCTATATAATGAAATGATGTACTCAAAATAACCTTTTCAACGATATATCACACGTTCGTATTGGGAAATGGACCATTTCCCATAAATTTTTGCCCATTCTCCTTAACATTGTATTTATGTCATAAATGGAAGGCCTACAATTGACTGAAGATTTCTCCGAGAAGAAAAGAGGTATCGGAAAGATTTAAACTGATTTTAAAAGAAGAAAATTAGTTCTTTCAGAAACCATTAAAAATTTAGTTGAAATAATTTACTTCACGTTACAATACAACTTTGAAAACAGCAAAAAAAACGGTTTTTTCGATTTTGTAACGGGAATATCTCAAAAACGTAGCCCGATAGAATTTTTCTGACTTCAGATTCGAGTTCAGCACACCAAAACCCTACAGAAAAGTATATTTTTGTTTCTGTAAGAAAAACCTTGTTGACCAGTGATTAGTGGTCAACTTGGTTCCCATATACAATAGCTTTATATCAAGGCCGTGAATCTTTTCGCTGGCATAGGTAGCTACTTGCAATTATGAATTGATGAGTTTAAGTATCTTTCAATGTCTTTTCACTTCTTGAATGCCCTCTTCGATATTAAAGGTGTGGTGTCAGCTTATATTGTGTCACTAAAGGAATTGATTGATAAACATACAAAATGACAGTCAGACATAGGTAAAGTTCTTGTAACATGTTCAAAAAAACGATCCGACATCCTCGTGAGAGCTTATACCTTCATATTTATTCATGATTAGGGGACTACTGATGCAGACTTAACGTTCAAAGGACGTAGTCACAGTAAGGTAACTACATCTATAAAATACATACCTACATCTTGATTAATTAGAACGCATTATGTGACCGATGACGACTTTAAAATAATTTTCACATACCACATCCATGTAAATTCATATCAAAAACTTCCTTTTTTTTTTTTTTTTTTATAAATTCATTTTTATTTTTCATTCATCTTAAAACTATCTTAAAGCTAGACAAAAATTCATAAAAACTAGCCTACTTATCAATATCTTACAACTAACTTACTGGCCCCATTCGGGCGCTCTAAGTTAAACTAATAACTTAATGCTAATGCCTTTCGGCCTAAGAACTATCTTAAAACTAGAATCCATATCGGTTTTATTTTTCACCGAGAAGAATTTATAAAAAACTCGGTATCTTTATCTTTATTTTTTTTGTTTTATATAAAACTTACAAACTAAATAAAACTAAATTAAAACTAATTAAAACTAATTAAAACTAATTAAAACTAATTAAAACTAATTATAACTAATTAAAACTACTATAAAACTACTTAAAGCTACTTACAAACAACTTACAGACTACTTACAAACTAGAACAGCCACAGCAAGCATTTTCGGGTTTTTGTGATTTTTTTTTTTTTGTGTTTTTATTGGTTTTATAATTTTTTTGTGTTTTTATTGGTTTTATAATTTTTTTTTTTTTTTTTTTTTTTTAAACCTATGTAAGTCGGCCATGGCATAGAAAAATGCAGTCAACTTTTAAATATCCGAAGAATCTTCTTGTTCAGGTTTCAACCACCAGAACTGGTTCTCCTGCTTTACCCTATCTCTTCGGTCCCGATCGGACACAGTCCTACTGAACCGAAGGTGCTCCG
This sequence comes from Dasysyrphus tricinctus, assembly GCA_963921185.1. Lineage (NCBI taxonomy): Eukaryota > Metazoa > Arthropoda > Insecta > Diptera > Syrphidae > Dasysyrphus > Dasysyrphus tricinctus. The sequence goes on along the minus strand of OY992530.1, from coordinate 53,967,952 downwards.
CTCCGTGTTGTGCGAGGACGTCTCGGTCATAAAGGAGCCGCCGATCCACAGTTCTACGGCCGACGTGGTAGATTAGCGGAATCGCCGCTCTATCCTGGATCAGCCCTCGACTGTCTAAATAGAGGAATGCATCGGGCGGAATAAAGCCGCTTAGACGCACACTCTCGTAATAGTCGTTTTTAGGGTAATAAGCAGTGTTGCCGAAAGTACTCCCATAGGAGTATTGTACTACTTTCAACAACTCCGTACTCCTCCTTTCACATTCGCACTCCTATTTTTTTCAAAGACCTTAAATATCTTACACTTGCAGCACAGTGTTGACCTCAATAAATTTAATTCACTGCAAATTTAAGGCAAATTTGGCAACACTTTTATCCCCTAAACCAGTGTTGCTCACCGTGGGCCCACGCCCCACAGGGGGACAATTTGACTTTTAAGGGGGGCAATTTCACATTTGATGCATTACAGCCGTTTAAGCTTTATAAATTAACTAAAATGACCATACGTCCCGCTTTTAGCAGGACAGTCCCGTTTTTGAGGTCTCTGTGCCACGGTCATAACTGTCCCGCTAAATGTCCCGCTTTTCCTATAACATTTGTAAAAATGTGTGTAGGTATCTATACAATTCTCAAAATGAAGCATTATATAACATATGTACCTGTGTTAAATGGGAAGACGATGAAAAAAGTTTTGTATTTGTGTCGAAGAAAACTGACCATACAATTTTGGAAAATGATTTGTTTGATGAAGTTGGATATATAAATAAATATATTGACGATATAAAATTAAGTGAATGGAACGAGCTAAATGTTTGTTTCTGTTTCTGAAAAGATATTCAATTTCATTTGTTATAAGATTTAATCATTTATTTATTTAGATATGTTTTTTTTTAACTGAATTTTTTTTCTTGATGATTTTTTTTTTTTTAATAAAGCTAAAAAAAAAATATTTCGTACTACCATTATTTCCGAAAAACTCCTCTTTTTTGGCCGTTGTACTACCTTAAAATATTTCTCTCCGGCAACACTGGTAATAAGCCCCAAAAATTAAGCTGTTGGTCGAGGACATTGCTCTTGCAATGTGACCTCGAATAAGCTTCAGCAAGAAATTATCTATCCTGTTTATGTTGGCACCGTTGTATAGAACCAGGTTAGAATAATAATGTTTGTACTCCGACTCTGGTGTTCTGTGTAATCCAAGGCAGCGTCTAAGACACTGCCTCTCAAACACCCGAATCTTTTCCATTTGAGATGGGGCAACGTTGAACCAAACCGGGCACCCATAGGCAATCATCGGCCGTATGAGGGCCATGTAGCAAATCACCTTCACTCTGCTGTCAAGCCGGCTGCTATAAAACAACCGTTTCGTCAGGGTAAAAGCTCCCCTAGCCCTGGACAGAGCAGCATTTATATGTCTGTCGAAATACAAATACTGATCCATCCAGATGCCAAGGTACTTTACTACACTTTTACTCGCCAGTGGCTGTCCATTTGGCCCTACGATCACCAGCTTACGCCAGTTCTTTCTCGTATCCCTTGTGGCTCCACGCAACGGAGTCCTAAGCAAGATAGTTTCTGATTTCTGGAAGTTGATTTTCAACTTCCAGTCATCGCAATATCGCTGAATCTTCTCGAAGTCACGCTGCAAAAGAATTCTGATGACCTCGACTTTTGGAGCTGTTCTGTACGCAATTAGATCGTCGGCATACGCAATTGCCTGAGTTAGACTACTTATCAGATCGCTGGTGTAAATGCTGAATAGAATCGGCGAGTTGACCGCTCCCTGCTGAAGACCATTTTTAATATTAAAGGTTGTGGCAGAAGTCACATTGCCACTCTTGACAACAAACTTTCTACCATTGAGCATATCATAAAGCATATATAATAGTGGTTTACTAATGCCTAGTCTGGTCAGCTTTAGATAAAGACCCTCTAGCCATACGGTGTCGAAGGCCTTCTCCAAATCAACCAGACAGGCACCCGTACACTGCTTTTTAGATTTGTTCCATTGGACATCAGAAACGAGTTTAGACGCGGCATGAATGGTGTCATGTCCCGCCTTAAAGCCGAACTGATTATCCGGTATGATATTATTGTCCTCTGCCCACTTAGACAGAGCTCTATTAATAACTTTTTCGAATACCTTGCTGATACTCGGAAGAAGACTTATCGACCGGAGATTCGCCGGATTGGAGTTGTCCTTTCCCTTTTTCGGGAGAGGATGCACCACAGCTGTCTTCCACCGCGCTGGATAATATGCATTATTCAGAGCGTTGTTAAACAAAAACTTCCTTATTTATGTACATAATTTTATTTATTTATAAAGGTACATACATATGTATGTATGTCTACCTATGTCATATAAATTTAAACATCATGTGAGAACTTAAAGTGTAAAAGGACGCAGCTGGACTGATGTGGAGGAACCTTAATTATGTTCGCGTGACAAAGTTTGATGTCACTTTTTTGATGGCCGAAAGGATTCCGCAGTATACGACGTCTGAGTTCTGACAGATTAAGGGCGGCTTCCATTGTCATCAGAGGATGCTTCCTACCTACAACGGTACCTGCTCATATTATTATTATTGAAGAGTAAATATCTCCTCTATTTGTACGCCTAATAGGAATCTTGTTGGTATATGCATTGTTTATTCATAAATATTTTATAAAAATGGAATGGTAAAACATTCACTTGGGACAAGTTATAAACTTTATAATTTTCTATTTTCACGCATGCCATAAATACATATGGGTCAATATTTCAAAACATTAATATTTTTCACTCCAAAGTGGACCCTCGCTCAAAAGAACCTATTTTGGTAGACGAACAATTATGTCTCTTAATAACTCTATAATAACCACTTTAAAACAAAGAGTCATAACATTTGATCAAATCTAACGGGTTTTTAAGCCAGGAAAATAATACTTGTATCAGGGGAATGACAAAAAACTTATATTTACTCCGTTGATTAGATGGATATTTAATTTTGCGAATGGTTTCAGGAGTGTAAAGAAAGAGAAGAACAAATACTAACATAAAAAATAGCATCCACGACTATGTTGCACGAACTTGCTCTCATGATTCAAGAATTTTGCGAGATAAAACATTTTATAGTAATAATCGTATTTTGTATGATATTTTGACCGAGAAAATGTGAAAAAATTCAAAACTACTAAAAAAACGGTAAATATGTTTAAATGTAATATTATTTATTCTTCTAGAGTTACCAAAGCGCAATCAATCATTATAATGAAAACTTGAAAGTCAGGGGAATGACACAAAAAATGATGTTAGGGGAATGACTCCGAAGGGTGTTTTATGAGAATTAAATGGAGGTTATTAGATGTTTTATACTATTTTTCACGTAGGCCCTTGTAAAAGACACAGACGAGTAAAACTTTTTAATTTTTATACCACATAGTTTAGTAAAAACACGCGTTAGAGGAATGACAATTTCGCTTGACGAAAAACAAAATCATTGCCTTAACTTGAAATAAAAAAGGCAACAAAGTTTTTTTCAACCCTTACTTCAATTTTCATAAAGAGCAATTCTGTACCGTTAAACAACAAAAAAATCAGTTTTCTATTTTGAGCCTATATATATTTTTTTTTAATTTCCATTGGTGGGATAGAAATGATCAATTTATGGGGGACACTTAATAGCTCCTATTTAAAAAAATAAAGCAACTAAAAATCATTTAACTATTTTTTAGTAAGGATGCAGATATTGTTAAAAAGACTGCATCATTAAATTTTTTGTATCGTTTTTAGTTTCGTTGCTAAAATTCAGACAGTGTGGTAAGTAGGCCTGGGGACACGTCAGGGGAATGACATTTTGGGTGCTTAAATGGAGATAGCGGGTATGATATATTTTTTAACTTTATTTTTTCTAGAGCGAATATTAGAACCCGTTTGTTTCAAGCCATCCAATTAAAAAAATTATAATAAAATTTTGTACTTCGGTTCAAAAATGAAGGAGACTGAAATATTAATATTTTGAAATATTGACCCATATATAACTTTATCTTTTTTTCTGTGTCTCCTTTTAAATACGAGTTATTTCTTCATTTTGTTTTTATTTTGGACACTGTCTTAAAGCAGTTATATCCGTTCTAAAATTAGATGAATTGTTTTAGAATGATATAAGAAACCATTTTCCAAAAATAGATGATGAATAATTAGAGGACACATGAACAAATTAGGGAATAAACTTGACATGGTGTCTATTTTGACCTCAAAAACGTTTTCTATCATCATCATCATCATCATCGGCCCTTGTAACCCCGGCTGGGCATAGTGCATCAGCAAAACGTCTCCATCCTTCACGGTCTGCTGCAAGGTACTTTATCTGTGGCCTCGTCTTTCTCTGGGATTCTGCTTCCCGCTAAGACAGTTGATTTCCATGATGTTCTTGGCCTTCCAAACCGGCGGCCGTGCAGCCTGAGGATTCCATTCAAAGGACTGCTTTGCAATTTCATCGTTTGGTATTCCTCAGTGTGTGACCAATCCAATGCCATTCACGCTTTCTCTGTCGTCCTCCAGCCGCTCTTGACCTGCCCTGCGCCACAATTCCTCATTTGATATTATTTGTGGCCAGCGAATCTTTAGGATGTGGTGAAGACAGCGATTCACAAAAGCCTGCAATTTCTTCGAAATGATAGACGTGGCTTTCCAGGTTTCACAAGCATATAACAGCACGGATCTGACATTGGATTCGAAGAATCTCAACTTAGTGCGTAAGGAGATTTGACTTGATTTCCAGATTGGGGACAGAGTACCGAAGGCAGCACGAGCTTTATTTATTCTACTTTTAACATCCAGATCCGTACCACCGTTTGCAGAAACAATACTGCCAAGGTAGTTAAATTGTTCCACTACTTCAACTGGCGTCTCCTGTAAAATAATACGCTGCTGTGTGGAGCGGCCTGTGAGCATTATTTTTGTCTTTTTGCTGTTAATTCTTAGACCACTCGACTCTCCCTTCACTTGCAGTGTTTGGCACATCCCGTTCAGCCCACTGATGTTATTTGCCAGTAGACATATGTCATCGGCATAGTCTAAATGACTGAGCCTTTCGAACGGTCTCCATTGAATGCCCTGTCGCTCAGCTGTACCAACACTGGCCGTCAATACGTCGTCCATCGCCAGCAGGAAGAGAATTGGCGATAGAACATCCCCTTGTCTCACACCCTGTTGCACTACGAAGGAGTCGGATAGCTGCCCATTGTGCAAAACAAAACACCTCGCGTTGTTGTAGGACTCTTTAATAATGGCAACAATTTTTGGTGGAATTCCTCTACCAAGCAACGATCTCCATATACATTCTCGGTTAACTCGATCAAAGGCCTTTTCAAAATCCACGAACATGAGGTAAAGCGGTGATTGAAATTCCATCGATTGCTCGAGGACGATACGCAGGGTGTTGATATGGTCGACACACGATCGACCATTGCGGAAGCCAGCTTGATGCCTCTTGAGTGTAGACTCGATTCTATCCTTTATTCGCTCGAGAATGATGGTTGCCACTAGTTTTGGAAAAACGGACAAAACAGTGATACCACGCCAATTGTTGCAATTCTTTAAGTCACCTTTCTTTGGCAACTTAACAATCACACCATCCTTCCAGTACCTGGGATAGGTTTCGTTTTGCCAAATGTTTTGTATCAGCGGATGTAAAATACTAGCCCCTGTTACGGGATCGGCTTTCAGGAATTCAGCTGGTATTTTGTCCAGTCCAGCAGCCTTGTTGTTTTTGAGGAGATTTATTGATGTAAGGATTTCCGATTCTGACGGGGTTCGATGTCAATACCCCTATAGGACCTACGCATCTCGTTTAGTTGGGGCACTTCAGCACTCTGCTCAACTGAATCCTCATTTAGCAGGGCACAAAAATGGTCCTTCCATCTACGAAGCTGATCCTCAATTGATACCAAAAGTGTGCCATCCGCATCCATTACAGGATGATTGGTGTTGCTTTTTTTCCCGATAACATCTTTGGCTATTTGGTACAATTCCCGGATATCTCCTCTTCTGGCAGCGATTTCCGCATTATCTGCGAGTCCATCTACCTTCATCCTCTTGTCACGTCTCACACAGCGATAGACCGTCTTATGTGCAATGCGGTATATCTTCGCAAGTCAGCCTTTCGTTGAACATCTGCTTCGGCATTTATTTGGATTTTCAACGATTTGCGAAGTTCGATCTTATCCCAGGTGTCTTGGGATATCCAAGTGTCTCTACGTCTCGTTCACTTGGGTACAGTTTTGGATCCAGCCTCCATAAAAACACTTTTAATTTCACCCCACATCTCATCAATTGTTGAATTCTGGATTCCGTTTAATGACGAGGCTCTGTCGTTAAGGGTGATGACATAGTTTCGACATATGTTGGGGTCATTTAAAGCATTAGTTATGAATTTTGAGCTCCTTGCTGCATCCTGCACTGGTTTTTGTACGGCAGCGGTTCGTAGTTTGAGACTCATCAGAACCAAATGGTGGTCGCTTCCCACATCGGCATTTCTTATACTCCGGACATCACACATAGACTTCCTCCATCGCTGCTGAATCATGATATGATCAATTTGGTTTTCGGTTTGACCATCCGGATGCATCCAGGTAATTTTGTTGCACGTCTTATGCTTAAATACAGTCTTACCTATCACAAGACGATTCGCGTTACAAAAGTCGACAAGCAAGTCATCATTTTCATTCCGTGACCCCACGCCATTTCTTCCCATCACGCGTTCCAGTCCGTAATTGTCTGAACCGACTTGGGCATTAAGGTCTCCCATAACGAATATGATGTCGGCTCTCGGAACACTACTGTAAACCGAGTTAAGATGAGTGTAGAACGTGGTTTTGTCTTCCTCGGTCGCTTCATTTGTGGGGGCGTAACACTGAATAATTGTGACGTTACGAATTTTTGAGCGAAACCTTTCTGTCATTAATCTCGCAGAAATGGGCGCCCAGGAGATCAAACTACGCCTCGCTTCTTCGTTCAACATAATTCCGACACCATGCAGTCTTTGGCCACCCTCTCATTCATCTTCCCCGGAATACAGCATTCTCGTCTGTCCAGTGTCTGATCTGTATTCAGCTCTTCCTCTCCACTTAGTTTCGCTTATGCCCAGGATACTGATCTTTAGGCGAAGCATTTCACGCTCAACCTGCTCGTATCTACCATCGCTGTACAAGGATCGAACTTTCCATGCTCCGATTTTCGTACGTATGTGGTAGCCAAAAGTAACATTTGCGCTTCTTGAAAGACTTATTCTGTTTGTCAACGATTCATTTATTATTATGGCGTCTTGATTGACGCTCGTACATGAAAGATGCCGCACCCCCAAATCCGATGTGCGGTTTACTGCAACCGAAGCTGCAGAAGGATTTTCTATAAAAAGATTACCTCTTGGGGACTCAATTCCATTTGTTGTCATAATTCATGTATTTGCTTTATATCCTTCCACCATGGTGTTTTTTCGAGATATGATTAATAACATACATAAGCTCAGATTTGACAGGCACACCCGCCTTTTATATGGTCAAACACCATAACTGCTCGAGGCCGCCCACTATGGGAAAACAGACGCCTTTTGTAGCCGCCCAATATGGGTTACAGACGCTACCTGCTGCTGCCGTTGGCCTTTTACCAAAAAAAAGCTCCTCCGCCACCAGACTATCATGCCGTTGACCGCTACCTGCAGTTCATCCGTCTTAAGGGGGCTTTTAACCATCCCGAGAACAAGTTTGTGCCCTGACCAGCAACGCTGGGTTGTCTGCTTATCCCTGCATCCATTCGGTCCCCCTGCACGTTAGCGTTACCCGCCCTCTACCACGCGGAGGTGTGCATAGGGATTTTCCTATCATTGAGCCTAGGGCCATATGGCGTCCTAGCACTCTCAAGTACTTTTAGAGGGCATAAAATTGGTAGCCAATTAAATTATCTACAAGATTGATTATACAAAATTTTGCCCTAAACTTGCGGCTAAGAAGTTATTGTGCTGTAAAGAGGGAAGAAACTGAAAATCTTACAAAATACGAAAGGGTATTGCTCATTTTCGGCCAAGAGTGGACACTAATGAATTTGGTATCATATGAAAGCTTATGTTGAGCTTGTTATATGAGTGAAATATTTTCAAAATCTGTCATGGGAGATCTGAGATATTTGAGCTTGAAGTTGGCAACTGCAAATAGAGCTTTTTTAGCTTTTTGTCGATATCTTCCGATCTAGGATATGTAAGAAAATGATATTGGTGTCAAATGAAAGCTACATTTCTAGGCTGTTCAATATACCTAAAATTATTTTGCTACTTTAAACACATTTTGAGATATTTTTAAAAAACTACATTTTTTGCACTGCCTTTTGCACAACGATATCTCTAAAAATTCGGTGATGATATACACTTTTTTTGGCACCATTGAAAAGCCTAATTTCAAACCTTTAATTTAATATATAATTTAGTGGCCTTGCTCAAATAAATACTTACATACAAATAAAACTTAATTTAAAAGGCACTAAACAAAGCAAAGTGCTTAAAATGTGTGAAAATAAACAGATTTCGAGGTACATTTTTTTTAATCAGGCATGATAAGTTACGTTTCTTTATAATAAATGTTATTTGTCTTTGGTTTTTCTATTTTGTATTTGCATTTCTTCTTTTACTTACAGTGTTACATAAAACTTATTTATTTCTTATAAAACTTCTTTTTTATTATTTTGTAAATCCATTTTCTTAATTCATAATGCTGTCATTACATTACATTGTTTTCGTGTCCAACCCAGATTAGATACCAAATTATGGTCTTAATGGGAGCGATTTGAGCAAAGAAAATCACTGTTCTTCGACCTACAAGGCAATCGCAAAACTAGGTACTTAACTGTAGGTATCAGTAGGTGGGTAGGGGGGGCCAAGAAGGGGCATTTTCCATCCTGCTGGAAAATACACGCTACCAACATATTTTTAATTTTGAAAAAAATTCTGTGGGTCTAATTAATGGCTTATCGCTCTGTTGATGGTAAATATGTACAAATATTCACCACCATTTTTAACTTAACAGTGTTCAAAACTATCGTTACCAATTACTACTTACATACTAAATACTTGCACAAGTATACAAACGAACCTATAGGGCTATTCCTAATATTAAGGAAAAGTTTTGCACCATAATAATTTGGTATCTAAGCTTAGTAGGGCACAAAAATAATGTAACGTCCCCTGTCTAGTTTTAAGATATTATTTTAATTGTCTATGATTTGGATTAGTTTTCATTTTATTTTCTTGCAAGTAAATCAGACAGCATTATGAATTAAGAAAATTGAATAACAAAATAATAAAAAAATCTATAAGAAATAAATAAGTTTTATGAGACACTGTAGATAAAAGAAGAAATGCAAGTACAAAATAGAAAAACCAAAGAAAAATAACATTTATCATAAAGAAACGTCACTTATCATGCCTGATACAGCTCTCTTGGAGCGGCCGATGATGTTGATGCCGTCCACATAGCCAAGCAGTTGAGAAGACCTGTTGAAGATAGTGCCTTCCTATAGTGCTAGATAGTGCTTTACCTAGAAATCTGTTTATTTTCACACATTTTAAGCACTTTGCTTTGTTAAGTGCCTTATAAATTAAGTTTTGTTTTTATGTAAGTATTTATTTGAGCAAGGCCACTAAATTATATATTAAATTAAAGGTTTGAAATTAAGCTTTTCAATGGTGCCAAAAAAAGTGTACATCATCACTGAATTTTTAGAGATATCGTTGTGCAAAAGGCAGTGCAAAAAATGTAGTTTTTTAAAAATATCTCAAAATGTGTTTAAAGTAGCAAAATAATTTTAGGTATATTGAACAGCCTAGAAATGTAGCTTTCATTTGACACCAATATCATTTTCTTACATATCCTAGATCGGAAGATATCGACAAAAAGCTTAAAAAGCTCTATTTGCAGTTGCCAACTTCAAGCTCAAATATCTCAGATCTCCCATGACAGATTTTGAAAATATTTCACTCATATAACAAGCTCAACATAAGCTTTCATATGATACCAAATTCATTAGTGTTCACTCTTGGCCGGAGCCCCATACAAAAATGAGCAATTCCCTTTTAGCCTTTTTTGGGAGCCCCATAGCGCCGTTTGTAGTGGTTGTACAAAAATACTTTCGAAATCATATTTGTAGGAAATTTTATTGTCTACAAATGTTCTTTATACTTTTTTCCGTAAAAATATACCGGAAAGAAGTTATAAACAAAAAACTGAAAACTGGGAGGGGGCGTGGTTGTGAAAATTTGGAATTTTCATCTAAAAACCATACCATATAACATATCAAAAATTTATAACTACCCGACCTTTTGTAGGGTAACCCCCCTATTTTTACCTCTATTTACTGGACTATAGGGGAATGTCAGATAAATAATTAAAACAAAAAGAAATTAGATATTCTAACT